>OX421445.1:19557772-19580272 GCA_949126865.1 Montipora capitata
AATGACACCAGGCTCTGCGTTATATCATGGATTACATGTATAAAATCCAGCCAAATTTGTCCAACATTGGGGATGCATGGCAGTTGTCAAAGTGGCTTAAATAGTCGTATAGAGCGTTTTCACTCACGTGACCGGCAGCCATATTGGGTTACTAAAACAAAGGAAAATATTTGCATAGAAATAGAGTTCAATTCTTAGACACCATCATGGCCGCCATTTCTTTGTTTTGGAACACCAACATGGCCGCCATGACGTCACATGAAAACGCTCTATTCGTCAGCGTCGTACCATGGAAACGAGCACGGTGACGCCCCTTTTTTATTACATTCTTATCATCTCCTTGACATGTTACTGCAGTGTGCAAAGTTTCACTGGAAATCTATGACATGTTCTGTTTTCTAGGGAATCACCTTAAAACCAGTGTCGCGTATAATTTCACGAGAGAAAGCACCAAGTTGAAGAACGATTTTTAAAGTTACGAAAATTCACAAAAGTTACTTGAATTGCTATTGTTAATATAACAGAAAATTCATGCAATTGCGGTAAATTAAAATTTGATTTAAATGTAAAAGCATCTACCGGTAATAAAGATTTTCTACAAAATATGTTATTTAAGTCTCAAATGGAGCCACTCTCAAATCCATATCAAAAATATGCATGTCTCTGTATGTCAAATTTGTTATAAACTAGTTCTACGTTAAAATTTAAACTTTTGATTCCCTGCAAATTCACACACCTCCTGTGGAAGCATGCAGTTGACTGTGCAAAAAAGTAGAAAACATCATTGCTAAATTATTATTAATTATTATTAAAAGATGATTTTGTAATGTAAAAAAGTAATGAATAGGCCACTTCAATATATTAAAATACAGCTTGAAAGAGAGGTTTAGCGGCGGACAAAGACAAAGGAATGTGGATGATATGCTAATATCTTTCACATTCTTTGCAACTAGTTTCTATTGTTTTTGTCCTCTCCGCCTCACTATCAAGCTGAATATTGATATTTTGAAAATAGTCTATTTCCACCTCAATAACCACCTTGATCTCCAAAAACTAGCTTAATCCGAAAATTATAGGGATTGACTTTTCCAAGTACATGGGGAATCTTTGACTCCATAATTCTCCACAATGTATCGGCCATAAGGGTCTCTGCTTTCATTGTTGGGTGAAATCCATCCACAGGTTCAATTAGCTCATACACTTTGCCTCCTTTCTCTACCCATTCCTACAAAGAAATTGTATATCTTCAGCGTGTATAAGGGACAAATTTCGTTGAAAGGTTTTGCCTGATGCAGAACGGATACCAAACGGAGAGATTTACAACTCACATTGTTATATACCTAGACTTTCGCTCAACAAAACGAGCACTGTGGTTGGTTGATTCTTGGTCACGTGGCCCTGATCAAATTCAAATGTATCCCGACCGGGATACAATTCCGCAGTTGTTGCCTGCTCCGGATGCTTTGCTGCGATTGTTGCAGGAAAAGTCTAAATATATAACATAGCACTTAATGTCTGGTCCCTTGGGAAACTAATTGGTTTTGTTTTCCCTCGAGTCCTGATGTTTCCCTCAACTCCATCTCGGGAAACATGAGGACTCTCGGGAAAACAAAACTAACTGTTTCCCTCGGGACCATACATTAAGTGTATAAAATTTACACCAATGAAATATTCCCATGTACAGTGTACATTGGCCCCAGATGAAGAGTGAAATCGTCTGGCATTAGCCAGAGTGAAATCTGTAAAGACTCACTTGAAGGAGGGAATGGGCTAACCTGCATTATTTTGTAAGCAGAAAAAAAAAATTTTTCTTACCTTAAGAACTTCGAGAATTGGGCATTCAAAGAAATACAAATCAAAATTTTCGAATCTTGATGTTTCTGCCACAGTCTGTAACACGGTTGTCAACTGAGCTGCTCGTTCACTGGTTAAATTTCTGATGGTCTCGTTAGAATTCAACCAACCGAAACATGGTGAAATTTGTAGACAATTTAAAAAATCATACAACTGTTCATAAGTCACGTCTCCCCTCAATTTGCCGATGGGATGAATGCGATTATGGAGACTGTTGAAAAGAATGCGACCATCCACCAGACCTATGAGAATAACATGGCTTCCACTAGGTAATCGCTTGTCTAAAGTATGTAACGTTTCCAGAACATTTTCATGCATCTCTTGGGGAGTGGTCATTGCACTCAAATTATGCATATGGTGGCAGACATCATTGCCAATGAGAGAATAGAACACCAGTGCTGGTTGATCATGGGTCTGGTTTCGTGCCATGCTTGGAAGCAGTCTGGAGTTTGCCTCAAAGGAATCAGCCCCATTCTTGGCTAGATTTTGGTAGTCTCGGTGGTTGCAATGGTTTCTTTCCCATAGTTTGAGATAAATAGAATTACTATGGCCCCTTTCCATTGGCCACCTGTCAAAGCAACAAATAAGTCCAACCTTGTGCAGCACAGATATGTCCAGGATTGAACAATACACTAATGGGAAGTATTAAACAATCATGATTATTGGGCATTTTTCAAGCACGTATGTATTTTTAACCCAAGAGCTAATCCTTACTCAGTCAAAAAATTTTGAAAGCTGGTTGGAAAAACTCAAATTGAAAAGTAGCATAGAGCTAATGCAGAAGGTCACACTTCTGGGCACGGCAAGGATTATTAGAAAAGTTCTAAAGATCTGAGGCTGCTGGGTGTGCCTTGCTCTTGGGAACATTAGAAACTTTGTGGTGACACCTTACTGAACCAAGATAACCCAGTCATAATAATAATGATGCATGTAATAATAATAATAATAATAATAATAATAATAATAATAATAATAATAATAATAATAATAATAATAATAATAATAATAAAAATAAAATAATTAACTAATGGTTTATTTATATTTTAGCCTTTCCAAATTACAATTTGCTTCTGCACATCCAAAAGAAATTTAAGGAAATCAAATCAACCATTGGCTTTTTTGGAGCACCTACTTAACCAGGGAGGGGGGAGGGGGCACTAAAAAAGGGGGGTCCTGGAGTAATTGCTGAGTTATGGAGGGGGGTCCCTTGAGATTTTAAAAAGGTCAATGTTTAAAATGGAGAAGTTAACCTTTTGTATGTGGTATTACTTAAAACACGACTAAAAATCTAGCATGATTATACACATATTTACAGCAATGCAACAGCAACTGAACTATTATTAAATTGTATAATTAAATACTAAGTCTAGTCTCCTGGAAAATGTACTCATTAATTTGTTCCTCCTACACCTCATCATCATCTTAATCGCTATTGTCATCACCATCATGGTTGCCATCATCGTCATCATCATCCTCAACGTCATCGTCATCATCATCAGATGATGCATCGGATGGCGAGCTACACCCCCAGTTAACAACCACCACACGCAGCGGAAGAGTGGCAAGCTCATGGAGAAATGTGTTTATTTAACAGTATGCTAAATTTAGTAATTATGTTAAACTGTGTTTTATTGTTGGGGGGGGGGAGGCATTGAAATAATTCCCCAATAGAATAGGGGGTCCTAAAAATTTTTTTGCTTTATTGAGGGGAGTCTTGATAAAAAATGGAGTTCTTTGGAATTTTTCACCCAGAATTTCTCGTCTTGGTCCAAAGTCAGACCAGTCTGAGTTTATTGTCAAGCCGGTCTCATGAAAATACATGAGAAGAAATGTATGGAGGCCGATGCGAACTCGTGTCTGAGTTCGTCCCGGTCTCATGTAAATACCCCTTAGTGTAGGAACATGACATTCTTTATAGTTACCGTGATTTTCTAAAGTAGCCAGTATACACAGACAGCTGAGGCCAGTCAAATTCATTTTCTGCGATGAAGGCAGCATTTTTGAAGATCTCCCCAGAAAAGAACTTTGCTGTCAACCACTCAGGTGGGATATGGAAGTGTCCTGCCACTGAATCACCAATGACGATGACACCAAGATTACCAGTATCTGAAAGTAATATTCCATCGATCATGAAGAGCTGTTTTTGAACAGGAAGACGTACTTCATTTTGGAAGGGGACAGAATTTTTTGCAATGCATGAATGCTTGTGGCAAATTGAATCCACAGTTGGAGATTTTAATCCTCTTGGGAGGGGAGGAGGAGAGTTCCCATATATTTACCAGTATTTCCCATCCGGGGCACTCTGCTTTTTCCATGAGTATCCAAGAGTTGACATCGAAAAACTATTTCTTAGACTTTTTTACGGGCTGGGGTTCTGTGACTTACAGAATGGGATCAGAGCAAGGACTTTGCAAAATTACTCGCCAAATTAAACAATGCCAAAAATTATGAACTAAATGGCACTGGAGGGAACCAATATTGCCTTACAAAATTTCTTGGATAGGGATGCCCCTAAACCCCCTCAGTAATTAAATTTGCTGGTAATTTATTCACTTAACAAAAGGGGTTGGGTAAGTTGAGGGTTAGTTAATAAGGAGTGATTAACGGTCAGCAACATGGCACCTGCGAATGTGACAATGCCACTTGGAACACCAACCTTTGCAAAACAAGTCTTCAAATGGTATTCCACTGGGGTGTATGCCATGAATACCATTGCAGTTGGAGTCAAAAATTTTATCACTGTATCTTGGCTTTGTTCCTGGATGATGCAAGTGATTAATATCATCACAATCTCGTCCTCGCCAGGACGAACCTCTCCAAGATTGAAGAACAGCACTGTAGGTATCATTATCTAAGTCTACCAGAGGCAAATCACTTTTAAAAACATGATTTAACAGATCACATAGTTCACTCACACCAGCAAGAGAACATGGATTGAAAGTTGCAGGGACTTTCGATCCATAAAAACTCTCGTTTTCGTCGAACAGTTTCGAAAACACCTTCTTTTTGGGTTGTAAAACGTCGTCTCGGAAATGTCTTCTTGAAGGAAAAGCATGACAATATGGCTGTCCTTTCTCTTGATAACAAAGAGAAAGTGCATTGCAAATGACATCAGCTGACAATTTCTCTGTTAATAGGTCAATAACCAGTGGTATATAGAAATCTCCCAGCGCAACACAAGCATTTCTGTAGGGAACGGGAAGAAACTCGCAAAGCTTGCCGTATGATTTGACGAACGTTTCGTTGTGAACGACGCTTATCTGTTCGGTAAGAGCAACCACTGCAGTACAGACAAGGCAACCGTAACCACCATTGACACCTTTTGGTAGGCCGAAGGAACTTCTCCCTAGAGCATCTGTATGACTTGGAGTCCAACACAAGCTTAAGAGAATGATCACTACCACAAACAGGCAAACGTTTACAACGAACGCCATTTCGCTGCTAAATAATTCGATCAGGCCGTTTAAATTTAGTTGGCAAAGTCAAAGTAGAATCACAAGACAAAGATTAAATCATTGTTTACGAATATCTGAATCACCTTCTCGTAAGAGTGAAAGTGGAACACCTGATGTACGGTGACTGTGCAAAAATCGAAAGGCGTTCCACGCTACATGATCACATCAGGTAATCGAAAGGCGTTCCACGCTACATGATCACATCAGGTAATCGATCAGGCGACCGCAGTCATCTTTGCCGAAACGAATCGAGACCCCACGAAGAAAAACATGTCAGGGGTTCCTCTAAAGAGTTCTGCCCATCACTGCAAGACTTCTCCCTGGTTTTCATTCCGGCGTTGACGTTTTTACAAACGCTCTGACACGTGATAACACATCCATTGCGGTTTTTTTTTTTGCATGCAGTTTCCTGGAAAATCAGGATCCAGGATCAAGGATCCATGATCAAGGATCGAGAACGATGACAAGCTAAACTACAGCTTTTTCTAATTAAACAAGAACAAGTACAAGTCTGGAATACACCACATTGTTTCCAGAGACTGCATCAAAAAGGGAGTAAGTTTCCACACAACGTGACAATACATCACAACACACTTTGCTGGCAAACCCCGGTCTTAAATTGACCGTCCCTTGCTAATGTGAATGTCCCTTTTGAAGTGCCCCTTCATTTTTCTGTTGATAATTCCTCAGCCGGCTGTAGTCACCAACTGGTGAACTACTCGAGCTACTTGAAGTGCCATCGTGGGCAGCCGAAGACTGTTTATAACCACTCTTTAAAAAACCCAAAAAAAATACGATGAACGAGGGGAAATAACCTCGAATACCAAGAAGTATAATTTTGTGTACAAGAAAACTTGGTCTTCACTGGCTGTTTACGAGATCGAATTTTCGTTGTCTTCACCTGTGGTGATTTCTATCTTTCTGAAAATCTGATGGACTCATAAGAGGGACTGGACTTTTCAGAGGGTATATCCACATCAATGGGAATGCATTTCTCATCCCAATTGTTCTCCTTCTTCTTATTGTTGTTATTATCATCATATTATTAGTCCACAATCCCCGATCCTCCGTACCCGATATTTCTTTTCCAGGAAACCTTTAGAGACAACGCCTTGACCTATTGCCAAGTACTGTCGACTCAGACAAGCAATGTGAAAAACGCAGTCAAACATTCCAGCATTTTACAATCTATCAACAGCTAAAGTATAGGAAAACGCAGCATTTCGTTTATAAATCGTACAAGATAGACCGATACCGTTTTTTGGATCGATATTGTAACTAGTACGATATTGTCTCTTTCTCTTCGGTATAGTGACGTCAATGAGTTCCGCAATAAAAGAGGACATAAAGCCCTCGTGTTAAGCATCTAAGAATTTCGTGTCAGAGATGCGTTGGCACTTTTGGATTCTCTCCCTCTACAACTTAATGTTACTGTTATTTGAGGTGCAGATTTTGTAGAGAAACGTATTAAAGGGTCAGAAAGTCTGAAACTCGAGTATCTTTGAATATGTACTCCAACTTAGCCCGCAAACAGGCTCTCTCTCTTCGTGGGGCGAACTACCCTCCCACGCAGACACTCTTAAGGCTTGGTCACGCGAGGGGAAGGGGTATCTCCAAGAGTGTCTTCGTAACTCAATGAAGGTAACTCGAGTCCGCAGAAGTCCCCAACAATTTGTTTTTCAAGAACAATTCATTTTAAGCAATTTCAACACACTCACTAGAAAAGAAAGGGAATGAAGGGGGATTAAAAGTGTACATCGTTTACTTGTTACGTCAAGTGAGCTTTAAATAACACAAGGTTGAAATACAAAAAGGTCACAAGATTTCAAGAGCGGATAATTGCATCTTGTGACAGACATCTGTCCAGCAAATAAACCATATTTTAGGCAACTTCTTCACAATCAATACAAAATAATCTTCTACAAATCAAAAGTGGAATAACTGTGACTATAATAACCGAGTTAAAAATACAACTGACAAAAGAGGCTAAGACTGAGCTGCATTAAAAAGCGGCGAGATTAAAAAGGTGAACGCCAATGAATAAAATTGTCAATTCTGCAAAGTGTTTTAACAACAAAGTACTTTTGCCTGCAAGATACTAGACATTTTACGTTCAGACTCGGCGAAATCTCTGCAAAATTTTAATGGTTCATTATTAATCCGATTATCTAAGTATCAGGCCTTTTACCAGGGAGGGGGAGGGGAAGAAGGAGAGAAGGTCTTTCGTGACCTCCAAAACGATAATCACCCGCATTGCATCGAACGGTTGTAAAAATGACCAACATGAAAGAAAGCTTCAGCGCTGGCTTTTTTTTCAGCGACGAACGGGGACCACTTGCCTGTGGCCTTCTGTAATTTCTGGGCAGGGCTTTCTGGTGCTCTGGGTATAACACTTAAAAGACTAGCCAATGCAAATAAAGAGCATCCAGGAATACTGATAGGACGAAGGCATCCCCATTCGTTGCCGCCCTTCATTTCAAAATGTTTCATCTTCCGAGATCTTGGGGGGATCTTAGGATGCGCGATTTCCATGTTGTCTTCGGAGCTTCAGGTTTCAAATGGAATTGACTTCCTGATTATTAAAAATAAAAGATTTCCACCGGAAGCCTTCAATCGCACTCTCAATATATCCGTTTGGTCACGAGTTGGGAGCTCAGTACGCGCTTCACAGCTCTGTGATGCCGAAAAGATTGGTCTTGGACGCTTCCCACGTGACATTTTGCAAACTGAATTGACTGTTCACGCTGCTTATACTCGATTGACTTCCGGTGCCGCTAGTGCGCAAACTCCGCCGACTGGAATTCTGAAAAAAAGAAAAGGGAGAAAAAAAATAGAGCTCGTGAAAAAATCATAAAAGAACACCCTTAACTTTGTTAGATTACTTAAAACTATTAAATTAGTTCGTCCCGATAAAAGAGAAAACTGAACAACTTTGTCATGTTACGACAAAGGAGGAAATGGCGGTAAAATACAGAAAACTAACCATAAATAAAGCCACCCAACGACTGAAACGAAGAAAATAAAATCGGTGTGATCTCGAGTGTCTGCCGAACTTTACTTTACATCACTCAAGTCTGCCATAAGCGCGCGTATGATCTCAAAGAAAATTCGAAATGACATGAAAAGCGACTAACCCATGAAACTCGCTGGCTGTTAGTAAAATTGGTTACTCGTTTAAAGAGCTAAGACTCTGTGCTACGAGAGATGGTTAAGTGAACGTGCGTGATGTAGTACACTTGCCTTGTCTCCTAGCGTGGTCCAGTGGTTATTGAGCCCCCAAGGTGAAGAGGCGTGCAACGAGTGCCACTGAGCATGCGTCCTCGAGTCTGTCAAGAAACCTCAAAAGGTCCTAAAGTGCAGAAATTGTCTCCAAAATAGAAGTTGAGTATTCATATAGCTACTTTAGCCAAGACAGTATGGAAAGAAAAAAAAAAACTGGTGCAGGTGTTCGGTTAGCTTCTATGGCCGCTAAGAGCTTCCCAGCAAGTGCCTTACATCAATTCATTAAGCAGAAAAAAAAAACACACAAAGACAGTTTAGATAATCTCACTTTTAAAGGACAGGCTAGTAGAAAACCAGAAGTGCAGATAGCAAAGGTACTGACAAGAACACGCAAACTAAACACTTTCCTTCGTTGTTGGCGAAGGATATGTCAGAGACCAGAAATGCTTTAAAATGCGATTAGTTTATATTGCAGCGTTGGCATTGTATTCAGCATTTGAAAGTAACGTTATAAGACTCTACCTCACTAATTACCTGTCGTCTGAAGGGTGAAGTTGTAAAACGGGGAAAATTAGCGTTTGTGGGTTGTACCAACCCTTCGATCAAATTAATTACTTTAAGTTTTCGAGCCAATGATTCAGTACTCTTTAAGGAAATACCGGTAAAATCGTGTTCCTTTGTTGCATCAAAAAAGAAAAGAAAGACGGCTTTCTATGGAATATATTATGAATATGTGAAAATTATATATATATTAGGGCAATAAGGCGTACCCATGATGATCACAGTATAACTTCAGATATATTGAACAAACACCCCTCAATCGCAAGAAAACTGGGATGTCACATTTAAGAAGTAAATGCAAAAAAACAAACATTGGTACTAACACAGATCAAAAGTCGAGAAGCATTCCGTATTGTCTATTTAATACTACGTAGTTCTCACCTCCTCTGTTCAACTAAAAATTCAACATTGTATAAAAACATTAAATTGCCTGCGTTGTATTGTAAAAAAATAAAGACTTGATGCTATTTAAAAAGAAGAGTACACAAAGTCAAATCCCAGGATCTGATTAGCGTCGACAATTTTAGCCGTTCGACTACTAGTGCGTGATTATTTAATGCAACGAGGTCTTACAAATTGCAAGCTGAGTGTCTCAGAGGAATTGTAAATAAATATGGAAAATGAAAGTTTCCTTGCAGTGTACAATCAAAGAGGGTAAATTAAAATAAGAATTTTGGAAAACTTCAATGACTTATTTACAGTTCGGCAAGTGTTCTCTTTGAACGTTGAACATTCCCAATTAAACAAACCATAATCCATTCTTACAATGTATAATTATAATGATAAATTTCCCAATCTAAATCTGTAGTCCCGATCGTATAAATTGCTATCCTTTCATGGCACTACCTTCTAAAAGAAAGAAAATGCATCCTGCATGATATTCTCAATCTCTACGATAAAATTTGTGTTAAAATAGTTATGATCATTTTTAGGTTATTAAACACAGTTATATGAAATCATTAAAATTACCAGCCTGTATTCGTATGTTTTGATGACTCTACATAACGGTGCCTTGTGCTATAGAGCGGTTTTCAATCATGGACACGAAACCGAAATTCACGTTATTCCTTCGGTCAATCACAACAAGTTAACGCAGACAATGAAAAGAGCCAATCATGACGCAAGGCAAATCTGTGCAGTCGACATTAAGCGCGGGAAAAAAGCGAGGCAATCACAATTTGCGTATCTTTCGCTTCGAATTACAAATAGATGAAAACTTGGCGCCAGCCTTTTAAGCCAATCACTTCGCCTTGCACTTCGAAACCAAACCAGTACGAAAATAACATCTCTTACTAAACTGAAAACCTCTCTTTAGCCGCAAGATAATTTGGGAATACTACGTTTTCCCGTCACTCCATTACCATTGTATTAATAAAGCAGAAAAGTAATTTTAATACAATAATTAAGAACTGCTATAAACAATAATTACATTTAAACACCGTAGCAAAAGTGAAGCGTAACCAACAGTCTGACTGAATATGGCTCCAGACTTTAAGCCTGTGATTCGTACTCGACGGTCTTCGGGTCATGCAGAATTCCCAAATTCAATTGTGCTGGCCTAATCCAGTCAAACGACATGGAAGAGAATGCAACTTCACCTTCTTGGAGCCTGAAATACTCTATCTACAATTTTTTGGGGGAGGGTATGAGAGGATCCCGTTGGCAGTTCCCACAAATTTCCAGTTAAGCGTGCTAAAACTGCCGTTTTTCACTTTTATCTTTCTCCGTACATCATTAAACAAAAGTTAAAGTGACCTGATGATCGTTCGTGTGGTGTTTCCAAATCGGCGAGCCGCCAGGCTTAGAAGCCATCACAAGCGCATCCACGTCTCCGTTGATCGGTCGAAATGTCGTCATCGTGTTGTACGCACTGTCGGTGACTCGTTTCCGCCGAACGCTACCGTCAACAGAGCCATCCGTCGACGAAAGAACGGTTTCGGATCGGAACACCATTTTGTTGTCCGGGGACTGATATCGTAAAACATCCACGCTATGTCCGTCGCTCTTCCGATGGTCCAACCAACGCGCGTCATCTTGTACAATGCGCCTACTCGGGTCCTCTCGGTATGTCGGCGGACTTCGCAACCCGTGAGGAGGATGGCGTTGAATTTCGATTATCGTAGAAACCGAAGCCTGACTTCGGTGTTCCGTCGGGGTTTCAGCGAATGTCGACACTGAGGTCACGCTTCGATTGATATGAGGGGAATGAGACAAGTTAGTCGGGACCCCACGAAGTGGAGAAATTTCCGGAGAAGCAGGAGACGGCGGTCTATCCATAGGAACGTGGATAATTTTGTCTTTTTCCTTGTTTTTCCTTGCACGCGCAGATGCAGTTTGAAAGACGCCTCGTTTAAGCGATGCACCGGGTGGAAGGGATGGGAATTCCTCCTTGGAAGGCGCTGGCGGTGTGTCTAGTCCCAATCGTTTCAACTCGAACATGGTGGCTTGGAGCATGTCTACAACTTCATCGTCATCGTACGGGTAGGCATGCATCTTTTCTTGAAGAAACTGGACAACTTCTTCCAGCCCCATTTTGACAAAAATTTCTAAAGTGGAACGTAAAAACGCAATAGTTAGCATTTGACTGGTTTAGTGCGATAGTGGAAGCCAAAAAGGCTCTTTCCAGCCGGAAGTAAATGTGCTATTCCTTGTTACTTCAGATACGGTTGGCGGTTGGCTGAAAATTACGCATTACATTGCCAATCCACTAATCAGAGGCAAAAGTCAACCTCGTTGTGATTAACTCTAGCACGTTTTCCTACGCTTTGCTGAATGATTTAATTCGTTTCTAGTGATAATCGGCTAATTTAATTAAGTGCTTTTGTGCTTGGACCAAAGAACCCCTTTGGTTACGGCTTAACACAATCTGCAAATGAATGACCAATCGCTGTATAAGCGCAAAAGTACAGTTTTCTTTTCGTATGGCTTAAGAGCCATTAATGAAAATGCTACATGTACTGAGTTTTAACTCATAAAAGTCATTCTTTAGCACTGCCTTTAGGTTTAAGAAAGGCTCTATTGACTGTTCGCAGGGTATTCAAACCGTGCTCTTATCTTTCTCCGCTACAGAACAACCGAACGATAGCTACATGGATACTGTAAGGAGTCGAAGTTTAAAACACTCACTTCGATGCATTTTCATGATGTTATAAGCCATCGCAGTCAGCAATCGGTCTCCTTCCAGCATGAAAATGTCCCACAATCTTAGCGTCAGGGTAAATGGTGTCTGCAGGACACAAAAGGATTCGAACTCTCACAATTATCACACGTCACGTGCCACGCTACGCAAGCAGTACACGAATTCTCACAAAGTAATCCTCGCGCGAGGACGTTAGCCTGAACAACCAGTGTTTCATTTACGGGGCAAATTACCTTTTTAAGAGGATTGTTCACTGAAGCATTATGTTGGATAATGGGCTGATGCGCATCCTAATCTAGAGATAGGAGCCCATCAAATGGAGCCTCTATCGGCACTTATTCCTTGAGTCAACCTTTTCCCGAGTATATCTAATTTTAGAACGGTTTTTCCCGCGAAAATTGTCATATGAGGGAGCTTAAGCACGCGTGTTTTTGAGACGCGGACGGCAACCGGAAAAGAACATTTCGTGAGCCGGGACAGTGGTGTCTCCCAGATTTTTACACGAATCATCTCTAATGGAGAAAAGATACTTAGCAATGTAAATGTGGTTGTGTGAGGACAAGTTAAAAGGGAAAACAGCTCACTTCCGGTTGCCGTCCGCGTCTCAAAAACGCGCTTGCTTAAGCTCCCTACTTCCACGGCGAAACGCCAAGAAAAAAAACATTCCAACGTGATGCGTGTTTTTTGGGTTATATGACGTAAAACAATAGCACTCTCATAGCTCTGTTTTGATTGGGCTTTTGATCTCGAAACCCCCACGAGAGGTTTTTTAAGTTAGTAACTTAACTCAAGAGAGGGTTGATTCCGAGGCCTACGTAGTATAAAAGATACAGTTTCCATCTGATGGGCTCCTCGTAGAGACAAATAGATTTATACTAGGGTCTCAAATTAAACTCCACCAATAGCCGACTAGTCTCCTCCTATGTTTTGTATTTGGCCTGTCTTACGGCCGTCCTAGGGCGTTTGAGGTGCGCATGGGTTAACCTTCCCTTTCTTCTTCCTGGATGAACCAAATCATTAAAAGTAACAACTACTACGTACTCGGTCGAGGAAACACTGCATAAACCACTTAAGAGTGTAAAGACTTGAATGGCATCCTTCTTTTTCCTAAGTAAATGAAAAAAAAAAATTAATAAGATACTAGTGAACTGCATCCGAACGAGAAATAGTTAACTCTACACCAGTGCATGGCACTTGCGCGATCATTACTTTGAGTCCAGTTTAACCTCACCTTTTTCACGCCAGGAAGCAATTAATGAAGCCCCTGATTTACTGCGATAAAAATAAAGTTAACTTAATGCTTTTATATCAAACACTTACTAAATTCTTAAAAAGTCTTGACAAAAGTTTCTTTAAAATCCTATCGTGATGTTCTTGAAATCTTAGCAGCTTTGGAAAACCAGGAACAAAAAAGCCTGTGAAGATAATATCGTAGCAAGATCAAATTAGTACATGAAACAAGAGTGTCAGTTCTGCTTTGTCAAATGAGTCACATTAGTACGTGAATAACACTTGACTTTCTGTGAACAGAACAACCTGCGAGGAGATGGTATTTCAAACCCTGAAGGCGTAAACCCTGCTCAGCCTCGCTTAGAGACTAAGCGTCTTTTGGAGGATTAGGGTGGTCCCAACACATCCAGTGGTGAGAGATCTCAAGATCTCTCACCACTACGCTATCCCTTCCCTCGAAACAACAAGTCCGTTCTGCCTCATCAAATAAAAGGCTACATGGGGGTTAACATCTACTTAAAGAGTATATGGTAAATGTTAATCGAAACAAGGTCGTAAAGCCTCTTTAACTTCCATTATCCATCTTGAACTGCCTCTGTCTAGAGTAGGTACATACACTTACCATGCATTGCATGCTTCTTGTCAGTGAGAAGAGCTGACAAGGCCCAAAAAGCATCCTAAAGGAAATAGATTATAATTAGTATGCACAGGCCTTTGGACTAAACACGCACACATGAAATTGGGCATTCAAGGTTCTCATAAACGGCTGACCTCTTTCTTTTCTGAGCTTCAAATTTTAATAATACATGTACACTGTACATGTGTAAGTTGTAAAGACCAGTTAAAATACCGAGTGTTACAAAAATCGCACTGTTTTGCAAAAAAAAAAAAAACCGTTTAGGAGAATGCATAAATGAGCATTTCTGATCAAATCTTTCACGTATGGGCAACTTTCAAATCTTTGGGTAAATTTCAAATCTCAAGATTCTTATCAAGACGGTATTATCGAGAAAACGGTTGTGCAGTACGTCTTTTTTTCTTTCTTATACCTTGGATCAGTGTAAGTAAAGTCTGCGTTCGAGCCAAGGAGGCCCATCAGGCCGGCGCTTATCTCCGGTTTCTGTAGCATGAAGCGACTAGGAGTATTTCTACTCCCCCCTGGATGGGATGCTAGTCCATCGCAGGGTTACCCCCAGCATTGAATTCGCGGGTACCCATTTATACACCTGGGTGGAGAGAGGCACCGTGAGAGTAAACGGTTTTGCCCAAGAACACAACACAATGTCCCCGGCCAGGCCCCGAACCCGGACCACTCGATCCGGAGTCGAGCGCACTAACCATGAGGCCACCGCGCCTCCCACATGGATCAGTGTACTATGAGGAAAAAGCCTGCTAAGGTGGACCCTCAACACCAAGTCTTAAATTTTGTTATCCCAGCAGAAGCATTTCCTGCATGTTGAGGTCAAATGTATGGTTACTCGGCTGCATAAAAAATCGCCAAAAGTGAGCCAGTTAAGACAAATGACACGTCAAAAAATTATTACAAACTATTGTGAGAGAAATGTGACCCTCAAGTGGCTAATAAGTAATAAGCTATCTACAAGTGTCATGTTCTACCCGCTACCTGACTCTTATGGAAACCTTTCCTCTTAAAACAAAAGCATTTAAGTGAAAGTTGTCACACATGACAAATCATGACTAACACAAAAATACCACTGACAAGCTCACCTCTTCGTTAAGGTACATAAGAAGCAATGCTGCTATTCCACTCATGCCTTGACAATATCCTACCTCCTGCAAGAAAACAGACAATTTTCAAATGGTAAACAAATCTGTGTACTTTTTCCCCTGCCACTCACATTCTGAGGCAAAAACTGTGAAAAAAATCAACAATGACTGTTCATTTACGTTATTTTTCTCCATGTACAAGTATCCAGACATGAAAGACGTGTTTGGAAAAAGGTAACACTCCCAATTTTCCCAATTCGTCTGCAAACTTTAACATGACGAATGCCTATAATTGGCAAACTTCAGTAGACACCAAATTAATCTGAGATGGCCAGGACACAGTCAAATCCTTGATCCTTTGAGGGGCCATTCCATTTTAGAGTTAGCTAAAATGTCAAAATTTCAAACATATCTTTTGATACCCAACCATGGATATTTGGAAAGAGGATACCCCAAAGTGTTCAGGAAATAATTTGTCAAAAGTTTGTTTTGTGGTAAAAGGCAAAGAGAGGCCATTGATTGTTGACCAATGAGAAGCTTGCTTAAGTAGCTATCAAGCTGTAATATTTCAAATTATTATAGTAGGGCACGCTAATTTCAAAAATCTCATCAAGTTAAAAAAACTGAGTCAATGCAAGACAAAGTTAAATTTTCAGATAGGTTTTGGGCCATCTTGAATGTTATTGCTGAATTATATCGAAAAACATTTCTGTTACGGACATTACGTAATGTCCGTAACGAAAACAGACCTTTTTTCTTTTTTTTCCGCAATTAAAATCCAGATCTTTTCATGAGATGGGATCCTTTTTTAGCTTGAAGGGGCCCAAACTACGGCATTGAGAATTTGCAACAACAATGTGAATCACTGGAGAAAATGCAACAAGTTACGGACATTACGTTACGGACATTACATTATGAATGTAATTATAATATCCTGCCTGAAATCAAAGAAAGTAGAGTAGCTTTGCATTGAGAATGAAGTTGCAGTTGTGTGATGGAACACAATGAAATGGAGGTAACTAATTTCCAACCTTGTTTCTCGCAAAGGGGGATTGGAGGAACAAATAAATCCAGTACAAATGTAATATCATTATTAAACTGTAAATAGTCAAATATTTAGTTTAATTCTTAGGCAAAAATGTTAAGTATAAGGAACTTGCCTTCAAATACAATCTCATAGAAAAGAAAATATAGAGGATAGAGAATAATATAGAGTTTCCTCTAAATGCTTACAATAACAATATGTTAGAGCAATAGTAACAAAGCCAGCTCCGTTGTTTTAACCGCAGTAACACTGTGTACTCTACATGTATCTAAATGTGATTTAAATTTCTAATTAATCACCACTTTGAATTTAAAAATCTTGGACATTTTTCAACAAGTACACATTGCTTGCAAAAAGTCATTTCAGTTCACACAGTTGGTACCTCTCACTTTTCAACCTTGGGATTTGACTGCTCGTAATCACTGTTTGTTTTACTTAAAAACATGTGGCTGTTTCCTTAGGTGTTTAAACAATTTGGTGATTTCAGCAAGGCTTGGAATATGGAATGGTCCAGTGCCAAGCAGCTCTATCGGGCCATAGAACACTCTTCTCTAGAAAACAATATCCAAATCATTTCTCATAGGTCAGACCACTGTTATGTTTGCACACAGAAGTGTAGGGCTAAAGTTTTGGTGACCAGTACAAATAAAAGAGAGAAATAGCATAGAATTAAACCTGATTTAGATCAATTTAACAGTTTTGACATTGTTATTTAACAGACGTTTATACTAGAAAAAATCTAAATTTGCCCTAAACTTTATCTGTGTAAAACACAATTCACAGTGTAATGTCCGTAACAAAAAACATGTAATGTCCGTAACGGCAGTTTTTTACCTCCAACTCAAAATGTAAGGACAGAATAAGGGATACAACATTATTTTAAAAAACTATGAAGCACCTTTGTTCATTTCACTATTAAGGAAATTTTGTCTGGCATGTCAATTCACAGGAATAGTAGTATCTAGTGAACATAAAAAATCATAGGTTGATTTTTTTGTAATGTCCGTAACGCTGTTTAAGACGAGCATATTGGCAGCATTTGTAAATGAAATCAAAGTTTCTTTTCTGCTGCTAGTTAAGTACCATGTAAGGGAAATTTGTACAAATTTTAAATAAAAACTACAAAAGATAAGTTTGTAAAAAATAGTTTCATTTCCAAAATTTTGCTCTCCGGATGTAATGTCCATAACGTGGAATGGCCCTGAGATTTTTCTAACACATGAAATCTGAATGAAAGAAGACCTGCAAGTCAAAGTTGAAGGTATAATGGCACCTTTGTAGTACAATATAATACTGTAACATTACAATGCATACTTAATTGACCATTTCACATCTAAGGCCTTCCCTGGGCAAACGAAATACAACCAATGAAATGACAGAACAGACCAACGACAACAACTATTGAAAACCCAGAGGCAAACCAGTTAAAGTACAAGTGCAGCTGCCAAGTTGAACCAGGGACTACCAAGATCAAATTCAATGAGAGGTTAGAACCGGTCTTGAACCCGGGATCCCCAGACCTCAAGGCAAGCACCCTAACTGCACTGCCTCCTTGGGGTCAACTTATTTCATTATTTCCAAAAAAAAAAAAAGCTTACCACATTGTACATTGAGTAGGCAGCAAGAACATGAAACAGGGCTTGCTGTCTGAAAACAAAAAAGAAGGCAATTTGAGATAATGTTATTAAACAACAATAACCATCAAGTTTTCATCTCTCACTTACGCTACAAGGGCCTTACTTACTTGATTCCGTATCTATCTCTAAACATGATGTGGTCTCTGTATGTTCTGTTGACATCAAGGTCAATTTGTCGTATATCTGGAGACTGTGTTCTTGCAATTCTTTTCATGGACTAAAACATAAACGAGTCAGGGTTAGACCTTTTACTACTACACAAAAGTGCCAGCAATAGACCTGGTGACTGCATTTGATTACCAGCAAGCTACAAGCTACAAAGTAAATATGGAAAAAATAAACACTAGTTACACATTAATACATCTGTACAGTGTAGTCAAAATTTGGCACTTTAAACTGACAGGCCATCTGCGAACTTGTTCTTGTTCAGTCCCAGTTCATTCACACAGTAGCATGAATAAAATGGGAAAAACAAGGTACCTTCAATGGCAAAACGGCCTTAGAAAACAAGGTAAGCAAAACGATAATAATAACATAATTACACAGACGTTTTAGGGTTGTTTTTTTTTTCCAGAAAACCCAAAAGAGATCCTAAAAACTGAATCAATCAACTTTCTTAAGTACTTTCACTGATAAATATAACTGTCCAATCATACCTCATACACTGTAGTTCTATTTGGAATTTTATCAATTCCCAGGAGCTTTTTCCATGTTTCTCCTCTCATTGAGTTAGGAATTCCTTTATATACTCGTCTTCTTAACTAAACAAGGAAAAGAATAAGTTTTTGGAAAAGGGTTGAAATTTACTACTCTGCCGCATCAATGAGAAGTTGAATAAATAAAAATAGTTGAGTGTGGCCGCACATAGGGCTGAACTTTGGAGCTGTTATAACCCATTATAACCCTAGGAGTTAATGGGTTAATAACCCCCACATCCACTCACAAACTATGTACCCTTTAAGACGGCCGAACACAGTTTTTGCACGCACTCTTGCTAACGCAATGCAGCACGCGCGCAAGGATTACAAAAAACATAAACATGGCTTCAGTACAGCAATCATTTTACTTGCTCAATGCTTCCGCTATCTGTACTATTTTTCCTAATGATTGAACAAAGTGTTTTGATACAAGCTTGTTGCATGCAAATTATAAAGAAAATCTAACAACCAGATTTTCTGCAAATAAACAAAACCGATTTTAAAGGCATGTTTATATTTATTCATGTTGCCATGGAAACGGCACATACGTCAGCTTAACTATGAAAAAAACAAAGTTCGTGTTGTTAACTTGCTTGCTTCCATTTTTGGCGACCAAAGGATCAAGGGTTTTAGAGAAAATGGTAAATGAAACATAGGTATCAAAAACTGTGTTCAGCCACCTTAATTTAATGTTTACAGGGTGCCATTTATTTGTGTAAATACCGTAAAAACTGATGTATAAGCCGCACCCCCAAATTCAAAGCATGATTTTGAAAAAAAAAAACTTAAAATAAGCACTGTGGAAAAAAAGTTGTTTGTTTGCTGTTGTTTGTGATGTTAAAACTTGCCAAAATATAATACAATGTATTTGCCGCCACCTTAAGAAGTAGATAAGTCTTAAAATACCCTTCAAAAGCTTATCTTTAATCTATTTCCCTAATTCTTGAAGCCCACATTTGAATAGAAAGGATGAAATTTGAACGAAAATAACCTGCAGGGAACGATACAAAACATCTAGTACTGGCTTAGAGACAACAATATTTGTGTTACATCGTTAAATATAACTGATTTAATTTTTGGTAATTTTGAAATGGAAGATTACTTTTCTCCTGATCAATCACATTCCATTGATAGGGAAATATTATCTTTACTCAGGGAAATGTAATGGAGGTCTTCCTTCTCTTGGCAGTTTTATTGCCAGGACAAGGCGTGTTCGTAGCAATGAGCTACATGTCGCGAGAAACTTTACCTCTAAGGAAATGGGAAAAAACCAATGAAAAGTTTGACAGAGTAATTGTTGATTGCTCTTTGCAATGTCAGCCAGCTTTTTGTTGTTGTTGTTGTCCACTTGTTTGTGTAAATGTAGGTACAGTACCACTCTAAGGTAAGTTGACAGTCACTCACAAGTAGCAAAACAATAATAATAATAATAACAACAACAACAACAACAATAATAATAATAATAGAGCTTCATTTTCACACGATAATGTTTAAAGATGAATAGCCTGTGGGGTAGTGCACAAATGAAAAATGAAATCAAATCAAATCATAAAATTGGTTTTTGAGGAGAGGGGAAACCGGAGAAAAAACCTATCGGTGCAGAGAAGAGAACCAACAAACTCAACCCACATGACACCGGATCTGGGAATCAAACCAGGACCACACTGGCGGGAAGCGAGTGCTCTCACCACTGTGCGATCCCTGCTTCCCCAGTTTCCTCCCTCTGAAAGCAATGGTCTCGTATACAAGCAGCACCCACGGTATTGAGCCCAATATTTCGGCAAAAAGATGGGCTTATACACAAGTTTTTATGATACTGTACATGCATTTTAGTATAACAATGCATAAAACAAAGAAAACTTCGTGTCTTACTTAGAATACTCATGGGATAAGCCTCTTTATCAATTAACAGACCAGTTACTGTCATCTTCTGAGTTACAATGTACCTTTTCTCCACGTATGTATTTGTCCCAGTTCTTTGTCATCTTAACCCATTTTTGGATTCTCTCTCTCTCTAAAGTCAGAAGCTGTTAAGTGAAAAAAAAATGTCAGTTAAATGTTGCATTGGGATGACATAGTCACTTATTAATCAATTTCCTCATTTTTTGCATAATGTAAAACATATAAACACTGTAGTTATCATCTGTGAACCCAAACAGGATAAATTAGTTTAAAAATGCAAACACTACTCTTTCTTCATTTTAAAAGACCCTTATTATAAGCACCAATAACCTTTTTTTTTTACTTCATAAACACTTTAAGTTACAGTATATCTTCAAAATGAACAAGTTTCTACACATACAATTATGCGCTGTACAGGGGTACATAGATAAAATAATACTGCGTACAACAGCACAAACTGCATATTAAACTGTATAATACAATAATAATTATTGTACAGTTTAATATGTAGTTTATTGACACCCATACACACCTTCTCATCTTTTTCTTCTGCTATCTGATTTTTGCTTTTAAAAAAATCAAATCAGTCAATTAATTAGCTACAAAGTAGAAAAAAGCACAGCGCCTGCAAAATTCAAAAGGCAAGGAGAAAGTGAAACAAAGGATTCTTACTGGAGAAATCCATATCTATCAGTCACTTTGTAAACAAAAAAGTTTGCATCCTCCCAGTCATCAATCTCTGCATTTTCATCATAACCCTAAAAACAACAAGTCTCAAAATTACTATAAATAATTATAGTACTGTTGACCCATTGACCCCTGGGAGTGACACTTAACAGAGTTTGCTCTGTCCAACGCCAGACAACTTCATTTGTCAACTGGGCACGTCCTAGGGTGCTTAAGGAATCAATGGGTTAACAAGTCAAAAAACTACACTGTACGTTCCCTCCATTAACCCATTAACTCCTGAAAGTCTGACGCCAGACGATTTTACTCGTCAACTGGGTGCATCCTAGGGCACCTGAAGAGTGAATGGATTAACCAGTCAAAACCTACAGCTCTATGTCCCCCCCCCCCCCCTTCAATAACCCATTGACCCCTGGGAGTGACACTTAACAGAGTTTGCTCTGTCCAACGCCAGACAATTTCATTTGTCAACTGGGCACGTCCTAGGGTGCCTGAGGAATCAATGGGTTACAACAAGTCAAACGAGCGGTACCGAACGGTTAGTGCGAAGTCTTGTACGTACGAGCACAAACAAGAAGAAAACAAGAAGTGGTTTCACTTTGACCATTTGCTAATCTTAAAAGCAAAGGAAAATAAAAGCGACAAAGGCACATTTGAGTAAACCAAAGGCTCAAATAGTAATTTAATTGCCATAAACGTGCTTTTTGTTGTAAAGAAGGTAGGAAGATTCCCTCGACATAAAATAGAAGCAACAAAATAGACCAAAACTTCCCTTTCATACGTAGCAAGCAAAGCGGCATCAAAATGGCGGACTGATCCGCTAAGAACGAGACACGCGATTTACCCTTCTCTTGCCGTTGACGATTTCGGAGATCGACCATATATCATCTTTAGGGGCCGGAGTTAATCAGCGACATTTCCCATTTTGTTCTCAAAAGACCAGCAGACTCACCTACCCCTAGATGAAATATTTCGAGATACTTACCCACCACTACGCGTGGTCTAACAAAGAATTTGAAGAATTTTCAACCTATTTTGCATCAAGTAAAGCATCATATTGTGTCCGACCCTTTGGAATAATGACATCTGACACCGGAATTTTAATCAGGAAATATTATGTTGCTTACTTGAAGTATCATGCCCCATTCTAAACCTGATAGTTCTCCGTCCTTCGGACTTCACACTAAAAACTACACTGTACGTTCCCTCCATTAACCTATTAACTCCTGAGAGTGACACTTAACAGACTTTTCTCTGTCTGATGCCAGAAGATTTTACTCGTCAACTGGGTGCATCCTAGGGCACCTGAGGAGTGAATGGATTAACCAGTCAAAACCTACAG
>OX421445.1:19585272-19610272 GCA_949126865.1 Montipora capitata
TTATTATTAATTTGCAAGGCTTGAAATTGCGACTTGATTTTTTTTGTTAACCCTTTCACACCCAAAGCGGCCTTAACCGTCTTTAAAAAACTCATTAATGATTCATGAGCCTAACAGCCTATCAAAACACCTATAAAATGTCACATGTATGAGCTTTATATCCTGATAAAACACTCCTCGTTAGTATTCTTTATATAAAGATTACTAATAAGGCATAGCTTGTTTTTCTTGTATGCTAATATTCACCTATCACAATTTGAATTACTGTTTTGAGTCCAGAGGAACACGCTCTTTGTGGAATGTTTTTTAAGCCGTTCACATGTCTTATCGGGTCTAAAAACACTCCGCTACCCCTCATGTTTTTAAACCCGATAAAACACTGCTGGTCATTTTTTAAACATTACGTCTAACGCCAGACAATTTTACTCGTCAATGGGGAACCCCCGGGAGTCAATGGGTTAATTTCAAGCCCTGTTGTGCATGACAAGAGGAGCCTGCCAGGCTAATCTCTGTATTGGTCAGCAGAGATATGCCATGTTGCAAGTGGGGCAATATATGCTAATTTTACGTGTGACTGGAGTCACGACTGACAGATTCCCATGCAAACCTCATACTGGGATTTTTCCATCAGTTTGTATTTCCATTCAATCACATGGGAATAAAGTAACAAAATAATGCAGATTTCTCCAAATTCTGTTTCAGATGGAATCACTGAGTAGTTCAAGCTCAAAATTCTGCTCAATTTTCGAGCTTCACTCATTGACAGATTTTTTGCCATCACCATTTATAATTCTTTTGTCCAAGTGCAAATTAGCCTACCAAGCCTAGATACCATACAGTGAATTGAAAAGAATTCTTGCTCTAAAATGAGGCTTGGTAGGCTAATTTGCACTTGGACAAGAGGATTATAAATGTGACTGCCATTTATGAATAAGGTCTATTATACATGTAAAATATGAGAACCAAATTCCATATCCATACAGGCAGTTTATAGAGCCACACTTCAATATCCATTAAAACCCAATCCCTTGTAAGAGTGACAGATTTTCCTTTGTCTAATAATTATTTCATTCATTGATGGAGGGGGGGGGGGGCAGTTCAGGGGTGAAGGAGTTAAATGTGGCAAAATGAAATTTAAGCAAAGTTAAAATCGAGGTATCGCTGGCCAGCAGTGCCTGTGCCTCACTTGGTGCTTGTGAACCGCCTTCTCGCCAGTTTTAGATCAGCCTTTTCGCGGCCAGCCTGGGTTTCTCGCCCATCGCTGCAAAGTTGGTTTCGCAGATTGTCAAGAAACTATATCAATCTAAGTGATTTGATGGCGGAAAAATTGGTGCAGATAGAATTCGAAACTCAACTTCTTCTTGACTGGCGAGTCGGTTTAAATTCTGGAGCGAAACAGCATCAACGTCACACAGAGGACAACGTAAGCTGGGTCAAAGCGTTCACGCTTTTCACTATGGTCCTTTCCTCCTTTTTCCCCATCACAAGCAGGATCTGACCACTTGTACATGTAAACTGTTGATCCTGTTTTTTTTTATATTAGCTTTATTGGGTACTCCCTTTATAATATATAATATAAATTCACAATAATACTACACATGAAACGATTAAAAGAAAAAAAAACAAAGAAGCAAAACACAAGAGGGACAGGTGCAATGGGACTAACCTCCCATGCGAGGCACCACCCCTAGATTAAGACCTAAGTTACAATAAAATGAATACTCAAACATTTGTTTAAAAGAAAATTTAAGAGTGGCATGGGCACATAAGGACTAGCATCCATTTGCAGGGGTAAATGATATCATATACATGTACCTGTGACAGGTGAGTGCACATTAATTTATGGAAAAAAAGTTGAAAGGCAGTAGGCAAGGAAAAACGGGTTTTGCTAAAAGCAGGCCCGCGGCCCAGCGGCCCGCGGCCCACGGCCCGCCACGGCCCAGCGGCCCGGCGGCCCGAAGGCCCAGCGGCCCGCGGCCCGCAACGGCCCAGAGGCCCGGAGGCCCGGAGGCCCGGTAGCCCACTCCTCGTTTTCCACGGTTTTTCTGTCCAGCGGTAAATCCACGCGCATGCACAGATCTGCATCGGGTTTGGGCGTGCAAAATGGACGACGGTGAGTTTGAATTCGTTTACCATTTTAATCATTTGAATCCTTGTTTCTGTTTGTTGTTGTAAACAGACGAAAACAACAGAGAATGACAACATTTTTCACTTAGCAACATGCAACGAAAGAAAGGATCGAAAAGGATTGAAATGATTATTAAAATGGTAAACGAATTCAAACTCACCGTCTTTCATTTGCGCGCCCAAACCCGATGCAAATCTGAGCATGCGCGTGGATTTACCGCTAGACAACAAAACTGTATGGGCCTCCAGGCCACCGGGCCGCCGGGCCGCCGGGCCGTCGTGGGCCGCGGGCCGCTGGGCCTTCGGGCCGCCGGGCCGCTGGGCCGTGGCGGGCCGTGGGCCGCGGGCCGCTGGGCCGCGGGCCTCCTTTTAGCAAAACCCAAGGAAAAACTGGTTGGGGGTGCTAGCTTGCAAACAGTTCTAACGTTTAGCAATTCTAAGGCTTAAAAGAAGTTTTGTGCATAGATTAAAGGACTTACTTTGTCTTGTACGACCATGGGAAATAAAAGATACATAGTTCAGGACATCTAAATCAGTACTACAGTAAAGGCATTCATAAAAAAAGACCAAATGTTTGAGATCAATATCTAGAGAGAGTGGAAATTTATCTAGCATGTTCAGCTGCTGCTTGTACGACGCCTCGCCTATGCACCTGTTCCACCTTAGCATTCAGAGTAACGTAAGTGGGTGACCAGACTTGGGTGGTGTAACACAGCTGAAACTTGACCAGAGACATAAATTATAGAGCAAGCGCCTAACAGAGAAGTCAATAAGCAGGGAACATGTCCGTTTAAGCAGACCAAGAATCTTGTTTGCTTTTGCAGTGATAGTGTGGATGTGTGAGTCCCAAGAGAACGTAATAGTTATGATGACGCCAAGACTTTTTCTTCTGAGATGTGTGTCAAGGTTGTGCCTAGTCACAGTTTATGCTTTACATTTGGACGTACTAAATCTAATATGAGCGCACTGCAACCAGTCATGCATATTTGAGGGAGTGTCTTGTATGAGGTCACTGAACATTCTGGAGACGAGGCATTTCAATAAAGCTTGGTGTCATTGGCGTAGAGTGCAACCTTCACACCTTCAGCAGCTTCTTCCGGCAGATCATTTATAAACAAAGTGAACAACGGAGGGCCTAACATTCTCCCCTGCAGAATGCCAGTGTTTGCAGGAGACCAACGTGAGGATGCACCCTCAAGAACCACCCTTTGTGTATGCTCAGTTAGGTAGTCCTTAACCCAGTAGAACAGTTGACACCGTATAGCTTCAGCTTTGAGAGAAGAACGCTGTGATCGACAGTGTCAAAGGCCTTCGCAAAGTCCAGACCTATCATCAATTTGCTGGGCGCGCATGGTTGATGTATGGCCAAGCATTTAGGAACATGCAGTGGCTACCAAACTCACCAACTGGTCATCTATAAATTAATGTTCAACTTTATAACTTTCATGTGGTAGAGGCAGCAGCTCGTTCACCTTCAAGGAGCCACAGAGATATACCTGAAACAGTTGGCTCTGCCACTGAAATTGTCTGCAAGTTATGGAACCAAGACAAATGCTCGTCCCCTATTCCTCTCGCAAATATGCCCATCGCAGCAGTGACTGTACTGGCAATCACAGTGCCATGGCCTGCCCAGGGAACTCCAGGGCACAGCCCACATGCCAATCACATGCACCGTCCCTCCCTCTTGACAGGGTTAAATCTAGGAAGACCTAGTGAAGCACTATATACATGTAATGTCCATTTGTCTTTGCATCAACTCAACTCATTGACTGCCAGTCAATGAGCTTTTTGGCTGACCTGTCATTTAGTTGCCGTACAACCTATTCTAGTCCTGTCCAGAAACCCACCGGTAGAGATGGTCACCTCAATGTGCTTAGAAAAGTTTGTGATGGAACTTAAGAATCACCTCAATCAAGGCAGGGTAGCCTATGTTTTACCCCTGGCACTAGCTCAAGTAAGCCAAACATAACAAGCCCTCAGCCTTCCTGCATCCCCAGATGGTGGATGAATACCTGGCCAATGAGGTCTCTTGTGGTAGGGTGGCTGGGCCCTCCCAGTCTCCACCCCTGCAGCCCCTTCATATTAGTACATGTAGCTTTGGGGTGATACTAAAGAAGGGTCAGCCTGGCAAATGGAGGCTCATCGTCAACTTTTCTCCCCTACAGGGATTAGTGTTAATGACACAGTAGGATGAACCCCAATGGGTTTTCCTTGCAATACATACATGCCAATGATGTGATTCGCATGGTGGCCAAGTATGGTCACGGTGCTTTAATGGCTAAGTTTGACCTGAAGGCTGCTTACTGTAACATTCCGGCCCACCAAGCAATCTCTGGATATCAGCTGCTATGACCGCTGGATGTTTTGGGCAGCTTGCATCCTAGGGTACTCTGGTGTTTTGAGAACCAGATTTTACCATACCCAATTTGTCCAGTTTTTCTCCAACAATTCACTAAGAGGTTGGGGACATAGCTGTGGATTCGGCCTACCGCCCGTCATATCTTCAAGTCCCTCTCCATCAAGACGTCCAAAACTGACCCTTTCCGAAAGGGCTGTTTCCTTCACATTGGGAGGGCCAGCCCACCATTGCGCACTAAGGAGAAGCAATTCCCCTGGTCCGTTCTTCCTTCTGTAGTCTGGTCAGCCACTGACACAATCGCTACTCACTATCTGGCTGAGTCGTCAACTACAGTAGCTGGTGCTGGCATTTCTAGGAATTTCTCCAGCGATAGTTTTGGCATAGGAACAGCGACTGTGGCAGACTAACCATCTGATCCGGATGTTAAGTCGGTGCACAAGCAATGCCTTCCAGCTCTACATTTGCACTCCCTTGGAGGCCTTGGCTTCTCTTTCACAACAGTTCACCTGATCCTCAAGGTATGTAGCTGTATATGCTGACATGTTAGGGCACCTGGAGGAAACTGGAGTCTGAAGGTTCCATGGTGTCCCTACCACTATCCCATCCATTCTCAGGCACTGGTTTTATCTTTGTTTGGTGGTGGACTGTGGTAGGGTTACTGCGGCTACCACCCTGTTTGCCTGGACATGTGTGTCCAGCAACACCCTGACAGGCACCTAATCTCAAGTTTATCTTGCCAATGAGTTCAAACTTGTTTACTTGTTACTTCTTGACGTTTTTTCACAGAAGCAATGTAAATTCAAGGATGTACAATGCTAGGCCAGCAAACTTTTAAGTAAAGATCTTCCATTTGCTTGCATGGTCAACATTCTACCAAAAAAATTCCTACATGTACTGTATACCAATCAACTGGTATAGGAATTTGGTATACAGTGTAGGACCTCACCAACCCTAACAAATAATTATTTCTTCTGGGAGAAGGTCCCGGGCTTAGCGGCGTACCAATCATCAATTATAATTAATGCAAAATCTTTAAGCAACGCAACAATCAATTATGGATCAGGGCTCGACACTAACGGTAGCCAACTAGCCACAGGCTAGTGAAATTTCAGTTTTGGCTAGTAGATTTTGAGCTTCCACTAGCCATTGGGGCTAGTAAATACTGTGAAGCAGTGGACGTCTGGACGAAAACAAAAATGTAAATTATTTCTTATGGATAAGGCAAAGGGAGAGAATAGAACCTAAAAACAGAAACTGTGAGTGGATTCTATGGAATTTTCTGCCTTGGAAAATGATTGAAAAAAAAAAACTGAAGACGAAACCAACGCGGATTACAGTTTCAACCAAACCACATTACGAACAATTAATCACCTGTGAAATCATGCAGAAATTCTCGGCTGCTGTTTCCATGTACGCGTATGGAACTCCGTAGCAAACAATCGCAAGCACTTTCCGAGAGCTTGATCTCAAACAGTTTGCGTAAATGGAAACACTTTTACGTTCATCCCTAACCAATCGCCGATTATCGCAAACAAGACGCAAGAGTTGGATAATTTTCTACTGTTACGTCTTGTTGGCGACGAGTAGCAATGCAAAACCGAGGAAACAAAGATATGGAAACACAATCGTAAACTGTTTCTAATTGTTTGCGATCAATCGACTATATTTTTGTGCATGTGATACGTTTTGACGAATTAAAGGCAAGTATAAGTAAGGAAAATGGTGTCCAAGTGCGATTGAGGCAATGAGGATACTCCTCAAAACAGTGTGAATTTAATGAATATCGGGAATACCCGCCAAATATACCTGTAGTAAAGTTCTTGATCACAAAGAGCCAGTTCCTATAGTATAATTTGATACTGGCTATGCTGCAGCTGTTGCTGCTCCTCGAAAAGGTATCGGACCCAGAATCTGTGACGTCTCTTGACACTGTCTTCCTCTCTGCCTTCTTCTTCACAACAACTTCAACAAAAGAAGTTGAACATTACGCAAAAACTAATTCTGCTTTTATTTTTGCATCCTTTTCTTACGATGTCATGAGATCAAGTTGCCTTAAGCAATCATGCATATGGAAAACAGGATCGCAAACACAAACGCAAAAAGTGACCTTGTTTACGATCAAGCCAACGCAAACTGTTTCCGACTGTTTGCGACATTGTTACGTGTATAAAATAATAATAATAATAATAATTGGCAGTGCTAATCACCCTTTACTTGCAGTCTTGAGGACTGAATTACGAAGGGCACAGCTCACGATATCGGGCTGAAAGCATACAAGGGCGCCTCTGGCTGCCACTATACAGTCCATGTTGATGTCAGAGCACAGCACCACAGCTAGATGTTAATTAGCCATGAGTCGATTTTGATGAGGGAGGAAAACTGGAGCACCCGGAGAAAAACCCTCGAGTCAACCCGGGCTAGCAGTGGTGGGAGGTTCGATAGATAACCACTAAGCCACCCTGACTCCCAATGGAAAGAGGTCACGTACTTGTTTGGAAATTGAATCCAAATATAATTTGCTGAAACTATTAAAGTCTGTCCTTTCCTTTATATCTAATTTAAGATATTATTTTCCTGCATTCCGTTGCTTTTGTGCTTCATGCGTAGAATGGCGCTTTCAGGTTAAAATTTCAATCGCAAATAGCTCTAATCAAAGGAACAGCCTTTCCACAGACTTCCAAACGAGCTGTTTAGTTTTATGTACCGTATATTTCTTAATTTACTTTATTCCGCGTTTTCCATACTCCAGTGCATTTGTGAGTTCCAAAGTTTTGGCGACGGTTCTGTGAGAATTGGCCTCAAGGCCAGGAAAACTTTGCCTCCGTGAAAAAAATGCAGGAAGCCGTACACTCCAGCATATTTGCGCCACTGTTGTAAGGATGGATATGAGAATATGAGAATATTTTACTAAAAGCGCGAGTTGTGTTTGCAAATGTGGAATATTCTTCGTGACAGTTTTTACAAATGAATGAAACTGCGCATGACGAGACTGGCTAGTGAAATCAGACATGATACTAGCTACTAGGCTAGTGAGCTAAAAAGTTAATCTCGAGCCCTGATGGATGATGACAATCGATTATTGCGGACAAATGCAATAATTCCTACATTCCATACATTTTTAATGTTTTCCAAAACTTGGCGAAACATGCTCACGCCAGGATACATGTAGCTTTTGCATTTTGTATTTATTTCACATTTGACAGTACGTATTTCATATGGAAAATACTTACCTTGATGGTTCTCTTAGAAAGTATTCTAAATTAGTAGCTGGTTGGAAAATACATTTTAACTTACTGCGATCAGAAAGGTAACAAACGTAGATGAAAGCAAAACAGATATAAACAGCTTGCGAAGATCAAGTTGGTTCCCAGGGTCCTCTCCTCGTTGTCTCGTTTTCATGTTGTCCACAACACACATGACGGCATGTTTTTTTTAATCAATAGATTTTCAGATTATAATTGACGATCGATCGCTTGGCTCAATCTGACTATTTCCGATATCTCAGCTGATTCCGATCACTACCGGGACTTGATTATATTTAACCACAGATTTTCAAGGGAGGAAATACATACTTTAAGTTAATATTAGAGAGACTTAGCATTGCATTTATGGCAAACATCAGGCAGAATTTTGGGTTTCTCTCAAGCAACTCGTCAAAAGTGAGAGACAAGTTAAAAGAGAATTTTCATGCTTCTATATACATGTACTGTATGAAAAGCAGCCGTAAGTCATTTGCCACTTCATATTAACAAGATGCTACAGTAAATCTCTCTATTATGCTTCAAAGAGCCTCAGACACCAGTCTGGGTGCAGTCAAAGCAATGACTGTTGTATATGTATGGCATAAATGCTACAAACAGATTCTGTTCTACAACCTTCTCTGCGATTGGAAGAAAAATTCATGGTATAATAACAACATTAAAGAGGAGCAATAAAACTTAATAATGCTTAGTAAAAGGCTAATTAAACCAGGTTTGACTTTAATGCATTTGAAAAGCCAACATTATAATTCACTTTTAACTAAAATTTACACCTTAAATAACGTGGATATTATGTCACCATGCTAATGAGAACAAACAAAATTTGGACCAATCTTTCTCAGTTAGTTTTTGCACCTTTCAATGAGTTGGAAGTGATAGCAATATAAATGTTATATTCCTTTGAATAACAAAATTTAATCTTAGATTAGATGTACAAGTAATCGCTATCAAATTTAAAGGAGCTAATGTCACCAAAGGCATGTCTAAAAAAGGATTTAAAAACATGAAGGAAATTCCTTTGAAGACTTATTCCTGAAACAATATTAATTTAAGATACTCCTCAGACTTAATATATTTATCCCCCGCCAATATCTGTGCTGAAAAGGCACTTAAAAGGTTCTCTCGTGAACAAATGAACCCGAACGAGACAATAAAATAGAAAAATATTCCTGCATGAAATTCAATATTTTCAGTATTTTTCAGTCATCGAATAGTTATGAAAGGAAGTCGACAAAAGATCTTGAAATTCAAATAACACGTATTAATTACCGCCTGTGCATTTTTACAGACCCGTTCTTGGCTATCATCATTCATGTGTTTACGAAAGTAATTTCTGTTAACGGAGAAAAAGCGGGCAGTGGTGTACGGAGTTGAAACTTAAGAGTTGAGATAATTCACGTGCACGTTTCGAATGTATTACTTTTCGAAAGTACAAAGGTAGAGTGAATTAATTGCCTGTTTACATCGATTTCGTCGATCGAGCGGGCTAAGTGTGGCAACGCAAAACGACTAACGAGACAAATTTTTAATTCTTTTCCGTCACTGCTGAAGGACTCGAAGAGCAGCAGCCATGCGTTCTGGGCATTTTCCGAATGCATATGAATGAAACCACTCTTACCCGAATCGCTCAACACCCATAAAGTCAAATGCTAAGATTCTTTTTATATATTATCGTTGCTGAATTGAGAATCTCTAACTACGTATGAAAATGCAACAGTGATTCTTTCGCTTTTTTGAATAGCAATCATTAATTAAGTCAACTTTTCACGTAGAGTGGATGTTTTCATCATACAGTAAAGCGTCGATCGAAGAGATAAAATGAACATTTCACAGACAAACTTACTCATTTCGACAATCTTGTGTTGAATTCACGTAATCCAGGTATTAATGCGGAGAAGCTTCTGCTCCAACCACGAAATAACGTTCATAAGGATTTAAATACTGCGTCGATCAACCAGTTCCTGTGTCATGCGAACTTGGCAATGGGGAGTTGTACGATACCATGAAGCGACATCAAAACTCCACGACAAAAAATAGCCACTAAAAGAGCCCGATCAAAACCTAAAAGCAAGCTTAAGACTATATAAATTTAAAATTGTGGCTTTCCTTGGGGTACGGTGCATTGTCCAAGTGAGCAAACTTATCCACAAGTCGTATAAAAATCAAGGAGAAACCTCCCCCTCGATCGCCATAAATTTAATTCAATTCATGAGTTCACAAGGTCTTACTGCGCATGACAATGGCTGGCGCCTCATTTTGATGTCGAATATCTTAGTTCCTAGTCTTTTTCGAAACTAAATATTTTGAGCAAGAGCCGATTTTTAATGGTGGCGGGAGCTCGGCGGGAGCCCATTAACCGGAGCCTCCATCTTCCATATTAACCCTCTGAGTCAACCCTGTCCCGTATCTTTCTATTTTTAGGAGCACCTCGCAGGGGAGCTTTCCTGGGTGTTTTCACAATAGCTGATCATAAGAGACCTATGGTCAGCCATTTATTACGTCACCAGGAGCCCATCACCCGGAGCGTGCAACTTACCTATTTTCGTGCAACGGCGTTTTCACAAGTAAGGTTATTTTTAGATACGCCTTTCCCGCGAATTAGTTTTCAAAAGCCAATCAGAAGTGGTGCATAATTAATAATAAACTGTTATTAATTATGCGCCGCTTCTGATTGGCCTTACTTGTTAAAAATAATTAAAATAACCTTACTTGTGAAAACGCCGTTTCACAGACGCTGTATGGAAGTTGCACGCTCCGGGTGATGGGCTCCTGACGTCACATACATATGTGACGTATGTGAACCACTTCACGTATGTTCTCAGTCACATACGTCACATACGTCAAAATGTAGTAGTTCTAAAAATAGAAAGATACGGGACAGGGTTGACTCAAAGGTACAATACAGATGGAAGCTCCGGGTAATGGGCTCCTGGTGGTGGCCAAACCAGCCTTCTTCAGGTGTAATGAGAGTTAACATTGGATTGCTTCTATGTACATATATATAGTAAATGGATGTTGACGTAATACTGGAAAAAATTTCATAAAACATGGCAGTTACAACAAATTTGAATTTTTGTAACTGCCATGTTTTATGACATTTTTTCCATTATTACGTCAACATCCATTTACTATATATATGTATATAGAAGCAATCCAATGTTAACTCTCATTGTACCTGAAGAAGGCTGGTTTGGCCAGCCGAAATATAGTACACCACTCAAATAAAATCGACGTTGTATCGGCTCTTGCTCAAAATATTTAGTTTCTCTGTAATTACGCCGATCGATCAGATCAAGCCACTGGTCCAACGTACACCGACAGGAAGATTCCACGGTTGCTTGCTTCAAAACTCTATTTTTTTTTTCAGAGGGCCTTAGCCAGCGTTCCCCATTATTTCCCGGAATTTAGCCAATCAAATTCTCAGTGACAAAGGAGACAACACGCAGAACAACTTTAGAGTGAATTGATTAGAAAAAAACATGGCGGGTGTAACGGACTTTTCAATAAGACGTTAATAATAATAATAATAATAATAATAATAATAATAATCAATATTTCTATAGCGCTTTTTACAATGAAAGATCATAAGCGCTTTACGTGTCTTAAAAATAAAATAAAATAGTAAATCTAATTACAATAATTAATATAGAAATGATTAAAAGTATGTAATAATTATAATATGTACAAGTAGAATATAATAATTCCTAAAATGTTATTAAAGTAAACCTATCTGCGAACGCTTTCCTGAATAACATGTCTTTAAATTTCTCTTGAAATTCTCAACTGATGTGTAATCTCCTAGACTTGGCAGTAGGGCGTTCCATAATTGTGGTACAGCCGCCTGAAATGAACGCCCTCCAAGAGTTGCCAGCATCTTAGCTCATCTTGCCTTTAGGGGGATCAAAAAGGGTGCTACAGTTGGAGCGTAAACTATAATAAGATTTGGATTTTACCGACACTAAACTGGACAGATAAGCGGGAGCTTGCCCGTGGATGACTTTAAACGCCAGGAGCAGAATCTTAAAATGAATGCGGAGGTGAATTGGAAGCCAATGTAAATGATACAAAGCAGGAGCAATATGGGAATATTTCCCAATGTCCATAACTAACCTCGCAGCGGCATTTCGAACGCGGCGTTGCAATTTCGAAATTTGTTCCTTTGGGACGCCATAAAGCAGACTATTTCAATAATCTAGCCTGCTTGTAATAAATGCATGTACTAGGGTCAGAAGATTCTCCTTAGAAAGATAGTTCTTTATACGCCTTATATTATGGAGATGAAAAAAGCTGATTTGCAAACGCTAGTAACATGTTTGGACATGTCAAGATGTGAGTCCAGCCAGCTACCAAGGTTTTTGACTTGCGCGCTTGCAGTGATTTTATCGTGCCCTACTGAAATAACGCACGGCTGTAATTTGCATAACTGCTGGCCAGTTCCAATCAAAATAAATTCAGTCTTACTATCATTTATCATTAATTTGTCTCTTATCATCCACTCCCTTATTTTCTCTATACAACACTCCATAGCATTAATAGCAGCAGTCTGCGACGCACCGCTATGCGGCTTAAAACTGACTAATAATTGTGTATCGTCTGCGTAGCAGTGTGTTTCTGGTAATTGATCCCTAATGACCTTAGGCTTGAAGAGCTTGGACGAGTAAATGATGAACAGCAGTGGGCCCAAACAGGAGCCCTGTGGGACTCCATGATCTAAAACAAAGCTCTCAGAAAACGTCCCATCAACAGCCACACGTTGTGTTCTGTTCTGCAGGTAGGATCTAAACCACTCCAGAGCTAGGCCACTAACACCCACTTCCTCATGTAGACGGCTGATTAGGATGCCATGAGTTACCGTATCGAATGCGGCACTCAGATCCAGCATGACCAATAGCGTAACCTCTTGGGAATTCATCTTCATCAAAATGTCGTTTGTGACCTTGAGTAACGCTGTTTCAGTGCTATGAAATCTGTGATACGATGACTGTAATTCAAGATAAATTGCGTTGGTCGTCATGTACGCGTGCATTTGGTTAAACACCGCTTTCTCAGTCAGTTTGGAGATGTATTTTAAATTGCTAATAGGCCTGTAGTTTGGAAACAATAGATCAAGACCCACTTTCTTCAATAGTGGATTGATAAGAGCACATGCACTTCCATTCCTCAGGAAACTGACCAGATATCAAAGACAAATTAATAATCTTGATAATAACTGGCAACAATATATCAACGTAGTCAAGCGCGACAGATGTAGGCAGTGGGTCTAGACTTTATGATTTTTTGTTAGAATCATGTATGAGCTGTAGAACATCGTCCTCACTGAGGGCCGTAAAAGCATTAAGCTGAGCAACAGTAGGTTGCACATCATCGCCACTGTCATGCGGATCGGTGGGTAAAGTGAATGCCAAGTTATCTAGCTTAGAGTAAATGTTCCTTATCTTCTCTACAAAATATTGTCCCATTTGGTTAGCAAATTTCAACTTGTCGACGCATGGAGGAATTAAAGACAGACCTTTGGTCGCCTTGATTGAGCAGAGTTTTTGCAGTTACCAATAATTCACGCTGATCAGTGTTATTCTCCTCAATGAAGTCTTGGTAGAATTTCATCCGTACTTCGTTCATTATCTGATTTACATAATTCTTTTTTGCCTTATAGTCCAACATGTCCTCTCTGCGGCCAGTGCGTCTCCATTTCCGCTCTGCTTTTCTGTTTTCGTGCCTCGCCAACTTAATCTCCTCATTGAACCACGGCACTACTGGTCTCGCGTTCATGACCTTTTTCTCGCGTTGATGACCTGGATCGTGATTGGCCAGGACGCCTCGCATGTCAAACAGCGGTAAAGGAATGTTGCCTTCAGCTAAGCAGGCGTTTGTGGGGAGGAGATGTTTGTAGAGGGACTACCAAACCCTACCAGGAGCCCATGACTAGGAACCTCCCCATGCACAATATCCTTGAGTCAACCTTTGTCAATGTATTTTCTATTTGTAGAACTAACCCTTCAACAGGAGACTCATATTTGCATCGATTTGCATACATTGTTTTTGGTATTTTTGTCTTCGTTTAACAATAACTTTATTCTGATTGGCCATTCTAAACAGCTGGTGCAGAGCCGAAGAACTCGCGGCGTTCTAAAAATAGAAAGATACACCAGCGCAAAGGTTGGCTCATAGGGCTTGTATGGGACAGGCAAGTTCCTACTTATGGGTTCCTGACCCTGCCCTAAGCGCTTCTCAGTCTATGTTTCTGATTCCATGTTAAAGCCACAATGATATTAGCTGCGGTTACACTAGCCAGTGGCGTTTTCCCACGGGGAAGCAATTTTTTATGTGTAACCGATCTGCCCAAAGGAAAATTTCCTGTGGGAAATTTCCATGGATCCGTCAAAAAGAACAAAATAATTGCCCATGACAGTTCCAGATGTAAGTCTTATGGTTAACAAAACCCCAAAGCGGCTCAACCAATCACAAGATTGCAGAACGCGAGGAAAATACATGCTGTGAACTGTGTGAACTGTGTAAACAACTGCGGACGTGGAAATATCCAAGCACGCCTTTTCTGGCCAGCAGAAAGTCGACGTCTAAATTATAAATTGGAGAGTTGGAAGGACTAGAGAAAGCGTAACTGAAGTTGACGTCTTTGTTGCCTTCTTAAAATGAAGCGATGAATCGCTGAACTTAATTGAGGTGGACAGTTTAAGAGAAGCCCCGATCGTGACAATTACCGAAAATAAGCCAAAGAAAAGTTTGTCGTTCAGATGTAGATCTTCGATGTTTACATGCAGATCTTCGATGTTTACTTTTTTTTTTAGATCCTTAATTTTAATGTATTTGTATTGTAATTAGTTTTTCAAAAACCATTTAGTGGAAAAACTAATAAATCTCATCTTGTCTTATCTTAAAGGTAAGTTTCCCACCAAAACAGGCCAACGCTTACCTTCCCCTTGGGTAATTTACAAGTGTCTAACCGCAAATGGGGAGTCGATCATAACCCAGGGTAAACCCAACCCAAGCCGTAACCCCAAGGTTCCCCATGAGCAAGAGGTCTAGTTTAACCGCACCTATTATTAGCTGTCAAAACGTTTTTGCTGTTTGACCGAGTATATAGGTTCAAGTAAGCATACCGAAGTCGAGTTCAGTAAAACGCGATTTTCACTATCTGAATAATCGTCGTTTGCTTTTAAAACCCCGGGCCCTTTTACACACTCACAAAATTGGCACGGCACTCCAAAATAGCGGCACGGTACCAATAATTGGAGTGCCAAGCATACCTCCAGAGATGTGCTCGGCACCCTTATATTATAATTTCTGTCCCGGGTGCCTTATATGTCTCTTGTTTGTTCTGTTTACATCCGAAAAATTTACCGTGCCGTACCCGAAAAACATAGGTACGGTAACGAGATTTCGGAGTGCCGTGCCAGATTTTTTTGGTAGACTAGTGTAAAGCGGGCTTTATTTTAATAAAACTACAATTACCAGTGCAAAGGGAAAAAGCTCACCAACTGGTAACAAGGGTTACGACCTTTGCCTTTGTTTTTTTACCTTTTTGTATTTTTTAATGTACTATTGCAGGAGGGTTTTTGTTTTTTTTGTTTCTTTTTTTCTTTGAAAAAAAAAAATACAAGCAAACAAACAATGCTCTAATCCCTACGTACATGACAGGAAAGGCAACCAATGCAATGGGCTCTGAGCCCCATTCGCCCCCAGGCGCCCAATCTCCTAGAAAGCCATTGGAAATGCTTTTTGAGGCTCCTACTCGACCTTGGGCGCTTTAAGATTCATGGGCTCTGAGTCCCCTTCGCCCTCATGTGCCCTGTCTCCAAGAAAGCCACTGGAAATGCTTCTTAAGGCTTCAAGTAGACCTTGGGCGCTCTGGGCATACATGGGCTCTGAGTCCCATTCGCCCTCAAGGGCCCAATCTCCTTAAAAGGCACTGGAAATGCTTCTTAAAGCTTCTAGTAGACCTTGGGCGCTTTGGGCATACATGGGCTCTGAGTCCCATTCGCCCTCAAGGGCCCAATCTCCTTAAAAGGCACTGGAAATGCTTCTTAAGGCTTCTAGTAGACCTTGGGCGCTTTGGGCATACATGGGCTCTGAGTCCCATTCGCCCTCAAGGGCCCAATCTCCTTAAAAGGCACTGGAAATGCTTCTTAAAGCTTCTAGTAGACCTTGGGCGCTTTGGGCATACATGGGCTCTGAGTCCCATTCGCCCTCAAGGGCCCAATCTCCTTAAAAGGCACTGGAAATGCTTCTTAAGGCTTCTAGTAGACCTTGGGCGCTTTGGGCATACATGGGCTCTGAGTCCCATTCGCCCTCAAGGGCCCAATCTCCTTAAAAGGCACTGGAAATGCTTCTTAAGGCTTCTAGTAGACATTGGGCGCTTAAGGCATACATGGGCTCTGAGTCCCATTCGCCCCAAAGGGCCCAATCTCCTTGAAAGGCACTGGAAATTTTTCTTAAGACATGTTTTACATAAACAAACAGAACAACTTTGACTGCAACACTACATCTACGCCCAAGGCCACACATACCACCAGAGTTTGATTTTTAACTGATTCTTGCGTAGCGACAGCAATTTCATGATTGATATGGTATTCAATAATTTTAAAAGGTAATTTCGTGAATGATAATTCTACGCTTTGTTACTGGCTCGTAAATGTCGCTCCTATTTTCGAACGAATGCCGAACAAGACCAGAACCAACTGCAGCTTGATTGCTTCGAATTGATTGGTTTACAGCGCTAGCGCTCCTTTCTCTTGTTGGATTCGAATCTTAGCCAATTAGAGGAAAAAGCAGCAGCAGCTGTAACTTGTTCGCTCGCGTTTTTCTACGCTGAATGCGTCAACTGCGCGAATTTTCTTTACAATATACGTGGTTCATTTGATTGTCCGCCTGCTGACGAGACTGACAAAATTAAATGCTTTAATTTAAAATTGTCGTGCACGATGACACTGCCCAGGTTAAATTCGATACCCCATGTCCTACTTTTCAATCGATATTGCTGGTAAGTTTCAATCATTTCATTCAACCGTTTCGTTTCGTTAATTCAATGTCATTATCTCATAAGTACGTGCGAACTTGCAAAAAACACTGATAAAAGAGTTTTCTTTTTATCAAAAATGAGTTAAAATAATCACTTTTTGTGACAGCGATTTCCTTAATTTCCCTTCTCCTTGTTCGACAACGGTTTTTATTAGGCATTTATCTTCTTTTTCATGAGTTAAATCGTTCTTGCATCTTTAAGAATGTGAATGAAATCCCCTAGAGTTAATCCGATTGTTTTTACAAAACACATCTCATCTTTGAAGTCTTTGATCCGTGTGGTATTTAATTGAACACACAAAAAAACTCGTTTTCAGACGGCGAAAAGCCAAGTGCGCGTTTTCGTGTACCGCACCATATTGCATGTGTCTTTCTTCAATTGTTTGTTTCTTTTGTTATCTCGCTCAAATTTCGTCATTTTAATCAAATGTGAAGATCTAAGCTGATAAGAAAGAGCTTAGTAAAATTAATTACAATGTCAGCGAGAGAGGGAAGAAATCAGCTGCCTTAGTTTTCGTTTTAAGAAAATCGACCTGGAGTTAAACTTCCTCTCTCGCCCTTGAACTCTCCTTTTTATAAAACGCAAAAACAATACTTCTTCGCGTGTTTTATTAACTTTCTGTTTTTATTTTGATTTGTATACCTGTTTATTTTATAGCACATTAAAGAATTGACTTCCACCGCCGGCAGCTACGCGTTCTTGCAGTTAAACCCAGAACGTGAGAACGATCATGATAATCAGCAGCCGATCGTGTAACTACTGATGCACACTTTATTCTTTAATTTGTAGCGCCAGAGTATTCTCTTCAAACCATAAAAACTGATTCTCCAAACATTACTATGGTAGAACATGCGTCAACACTCACGGTGACATGTGCCCTCTGCCTTGCTCCCAATAAATAAAATTCAACTTCAAACAGTTAACTAAAACTTATTTCTTGCCTATTACTGAGCTACAGCTTTCAATATTTAACACAAAGCGTTAAATTGAGAGAAATAAGTTCCAGCAGGGGAATCTTCCACGTAGTTTTATGACAGAGCTCAAGCAGTAGCTTGCCGGTTTGCCGTCCGTAGATCTAGAGGTGCTTTTGTATATTTACTGAATATTAACTCACTCCTTTTCGGTCTTGTTCTCGTAAACTAAAACCTCAACCTTGCCGGTAATTTACTTCACAGGAGAAACTAGCGTTCTCGCGATCATTAACTCTTAAATGAACCTCTATCGTCCACATACTGCCTTTTCGAATCAAAATCAAACTTCGATCACTTAGTTTTAAATATAGCACTGCAACACGTCCGATCATTGTCGCGTCGTACTTAAAAGTGTAATGTTAAATTTCCGGCATGTTCGGAAATCATACTGGGTCTTTACCAATATTTTAGCCACCGGGCAATTGCCTTTGTAAGATGTTTACTTTTCGGTACTTTCAATAAAACGTTTCTTTGAAAAAAAGTCTTTAAAAAAAGAAAGGTCTTGAAAATAAGACCTCCAATTTCGTGTTTTTTTTTTGTGACACGGACCCTCTTAGACTTGATAGTAGTATTATAAAAATTAGAACTGATGGAGCTGTTATTAAAACACTTCTTTCGCGCAATGTTCTTCAAGTTATATAAAAACCTCAGCACTTGTAAATGACCTTTTGAATATATTGGTATTGTTTTGTTTTGTCCTTGATCGGAAAGCAAAAATTATTTTATGGCCTCAAAATGAGGCAAGTCAAAAATGAACCCCTGGCACCAACATAGGTTTCACAGACAAAAGAAATTCTTATCTTTCCGAAATTGTTAAATTATTTACTTGATATCAAGTCATTTTCCTCAAAATTAAGTTGATGTGACGAACCAATTCAGATAATTTCAAGCAATAAGATCAAATCTCCCATTGTCTTGTCTTTGTTTCGTACATGGTACAAACATCAATAGAAATATTCATTCATAAAAAGAATCTGCTTGGCAACTTCATTTAGGGGTCGATTAAGGGAACTCAATAATACCCAAAAACTGAATTTTTGCGACCAAAATTTGGTTCGTAATTAAAGGATTGAGTTTCCCAGGAGTGGATTCAAATTGTTGGTAAAGAGCAAGCGATCTTATTTCTACACCCATTATTTCAAGTTTCCTCCAGGTTCAATTAAGACGCTAAAACGTCTGCATCGTATACTTTAATATGACAGTTACTGTTCATAATAAAAGTTAAAGGCACGCTGTTCCTCAATGATTATGTTTGTTTAGCGTCGTGAAGTCTCTTAAGCATTGAGTAATTGACAGTTTTTCGCTAGCTTCACAGCCGGATTAGATTTCTACATTAGTACGACAATAAACGTTCACCTTCAAATAGTTCTCCTTAAAGTCAGTGCAATTATCAAAAACTTAAATAAATTTACCTAGCATTTTTAAAATGGTGTAAGTGTTAAATAATGAATTTAATTGTGTCGGATATTTATTCGACATGACAAAATGAAAACCTTTCTTTCAAATGCTCACTTCCCGTATTGCGGATTTAATTAAACCCATAAAAGAAAGCCAGTTTTTATTGACTACACAGTGTTTAGTGTTATTAGTATGCGCGGGCAGTTAAATTTTCTCCTGGAATTGCAAACAAGGCATGCGTATATACACTTTATTGTTTCCAACTAGCATATCCAAAGTCTTGATATCTCTAATTGTCTGAAATTTGTCTCCAAAAAGCTCTAACGAGTGTCATCTTGGATTTGATATGGTGATCAAGGGAATTGACAAAAAATAACCAAATTGTGGTGAAATCGTAAGTCTGCTTGAGATCGGTATAAAGCCATGCAGTAGTCCTAGTTTGAAGATGATTCTAACCTTTCTTCATTTCTGGATGAATATAAAATAGCCCTTTAAACATAATTTGTGCTTAAATGTCAATCAAATAGGAATGAGTTTGTCCGTAAAAGAAAACAAAAGCTTCAAGTCAAGAAGAGGTCACAAGGCACTCCCCCAAATTGTCGAAAGCTTCTTAAACGTGATTGAAACTCTTTGCTGAGTCATTTGTGTGCATACAGCGACTTAAGTCGGACCATCAAAAGAGAAAAACTTGATCAGAAAAAAAATCGGAGACGCCCAACAATGTTCTTTTCGCAAGACCCGATGCTGTTGTACCAGCAGTCGCCATACATGCAGAGTCCAGCCCTACCTCATACTTCCCCAAGCCGGTCTTCTTTTCTGATAGATGATCTTCTAGTAAGAAGACAGTCAGCTTACCTCGTACCGAAGCCACAACTCCAACAAGAACCGCGTTCACGCGACCAGCCTAAGATTCCTCAGAGTAATGGCAGTGCTTTCAAGTTTGGTATGCCAAGTTTATTTTCAAGAAGCCGAGAGGAGCATTCGTCTGTTTACCAGGGTAAAGATTTTTATCAATTCGGAACAGTTTAATTTCTAGACGGCTTGATCTTCAAGAAAAAGGACCGCCATTAATTCACGCTTTTGAACTAATCTGGAAAAACCATCTGGGGAGAACACCCTTGCTATAATCTTACGCTCCTACGGGGTATATTTGATGATAGCTAACCTTGCTCACTTGGAATTTTATTCAGATTAAACAGTCCAAATTTTTTGCAATTTATTGCCATGTTACAAAAGATGTGAATGACTTTAGAAGAAAGATATCGTGGAAACTTGAGCCGATAATGACTTCAAAATCGTATATTGTGTGAGGCAAAGCAAATACTTTGCGAAATTTAATTTCTTTTCCTCCCCATAATAGGCGTCATTTTTTTCCTGGAATTCCCAATTTTGTAATTTAATTTTTACACTTTCATCTCTCTTTATTTTTTGCCATTTCAAGAAGTGACACTGAGCTTCTGGTCTTATACACCCAAATTTTCTTTGGCATCGACGAAGATGAGCTTTTTCACAAGAAAATCATAAAAATACAATGCTCACGCACTCTTCGGCGGTTGATAACCCTAAAAGTCGAAAAGAAAGACACAATGATTTCTAAAAATTAAGGAGCCAGGGACCGTCTTGGCGACGGTGAAATTATTACAATACGACGGGAAATCGCTCCGCATTCAATGATTTACTAAAATTATCTATACCGGTATATACTCTTTAAGGAAACATTATATATAGCGTACTTTTCGGAACCAGGCATTCAAATCATTTTAAACTTCGTGGAAATGAAATATGCGGGTAAAGATATACTGCTATTAAGGCATTTTCCTGATTAGACAAAAACAAACTGATAACGATATAGAAATTAAAGTAATACACTCTTCCACGGATTTCCCTTTCTTCATGAATCTATTTCTGGCGTTGGTTATCATCAAGTTCATTGAACTCGGCTGAGTTCTGAGCAATCCACATCGAATCCCTATCTCATGAATAATTTTCCAGCCACAAATTTGGATTCATGAACAGTTGAGATTTCTTTTTAATGCACATTTTTGGTTTGAATAACCAGATCCTAGTCCTGAAGTTCTCAACTCCCTACCAGTCTACTTTCGCCTCAAGCCAACCATCAGAACACCAAGCGGTCGAAGATGTCGTAAATCACGCACAGTCTTCACTGATCTACAGCTGCGCATTCTGGAGAAAACCTTTTCAGATCAGAAGTACCTGGACACGACAAGTCGAGCAAAACTTGCTCAAACCCTAGGCTTGAACGAGACTCAGGTGAAAACCTGGTTTCAGAATAGAAGGATGAAATGGAAAAAGGACAAGAAACTCAACAAACGAGTTGAAGGCTATGAAGATGCAGTGACGCGACCTGAAAGCAATCATGATAATGCTGACAAGGAATTCAAAGAAGTAGAGAAAGAGAGTCTAGATAGAAAATGAGAAGGTTCACATCTACCTGATTTTCATAGACAGTGGGAATTTGTATATATCACGAATGAAAAGTAAATAATTAATTGTAACAAAATAATGCTACGCAACCTCATCACCGATTCACAATATAGGATACGGGTGCTTTTTTTTTTTTTTTTACAAAAGCACGGTATCCACTGTAAAATATTGTACATAAAATAATGTCCTATTAAGATGACATTGGTTATTGCTTTTGCCGGGCTCAGAAATCAGAAACTATTCCAAGGTGTATAATATTGAGGCTGGGTTGGTCGCCCCCGCAAAAATAGTTACCACAAGGGTGTGGATGAATACTTGATATGACAGTCGGTAGAAACTTTGACATTGGTAGCTGAAACACAGTCTTTGCTTTCAACAAATCACAGACTAGTCAAAGCCTTCCTAGATTGAAAAGCTGAGAAATGGCCTAAGAGGTAAATTCTTCAACTTTAACTGGGGTTCAATTAAGCATCTCGTCCAAACCATCTACTATGTGGATTATGCCTGAATCAGATGGTATGATTCAGTACACTTTTTTTTATTTTTGAGTAAAATCTCACATTGAAAAACAGAATTGGTGTTTTCAGAAGTGATGAAGGATCAGTAATACGTGGCTGAAAAAGGTTAAGGCAGAGTGTTTGGGTTAATAATTGATATTTATTTGAAGTAGGAAATGGCGAAGGTTTATTAAAACCAAATGATGTTCTAGTTAACCAAAACTGTGTTTAATAATCGCTTGCTACGAAACTCTCATTTGCTTCTCCTTTTTTTTGTAAACCAACTCTAATGTAAACTAAAATTCGATTTGTCTTCCTTATCTGATTCTTAAATCAATATAATATAAATTGTAAGATTAATGAGATTGAAAAAGTTTTTTTTTTGCGAAGTATAAGAGGATAGACGGGAGGAAGTCGAAAGCAAATTTCAAGCGAAATTGTTGGCGAAGAAACTTTTGGGTCGCCTGTAATCGTACGTGAAATGGTTAATTAATGGTCTCAAATAAAGTGAATGTTATCCGCTGTATTCGAATCCTGTCAGTGTTTTAACTCTTACTGATCACCTTAACACCGCACCTCTTCTCAACAAACTTCTTCGTTTTAATCAATCTCCGCACTTGCCCCAGACGTATTTTGATTTTTTTTTTACAACATTTTTCTTGAAACTCAGTTTCCTGTACGAGAAAAGTGGTCATAGTTTGATCCATGGTCGTGCAATGAAGGGGAAATGGGTTGCATGGATACCGGGTTGATGTGACAAACTACTTCAAAGAAACTATACCAATGCAAAGTATAGTTTGACGTCACATGGTGTTAATTGCGCGGTCGTAGATAAAAAATTACAACTGGTTGTTGCACTTTTTGGGAGCCTCTGAAACAGCGACTGTCAGAGAGAGAGAGAGAGAGAGAGAGAGAGAGAGAGAGAGAGAGAGAGAGAGAGAGAGAGAGAGAGAGAGAGAGAGAGAGAGAGAGTTTACCTAACATAAGTGCACGTGAATTACTTTGCGTAGAAGTTTATTGAGGTGATACCTACTTAAGAAAATTAATGCGTATTAGAGAAGATATTCCAGAAAGAACCCGGAGGGGTCCAGAAAGCTCTGTATTGGCGACTTCCACAGTGGAGCACAAGTAAACTACGGGACAATCTCTTTTCCAGACACTGCAATCCGTTTGGTCAGCACCAGGGACCACTACTTCCATTTGGCAACCTTAACGCAGGCTTAGGGAAAAAGATTGGCAGCGTCAAAGAGCAGTATTATTGTTTAATGTTTATTTGTTTATGAGCATTACAATATGATCATAGTCCTAGGCGACCCGCAATTAGCGAAGCTATTCTGGGCGGGCCACCTTTCTTAAAGAAGTCCTGTCTCTGTTCTTGAACACATATTATTAAATAAAATCCCAAAGTACATACAAAAGAAGAAATCAGCATGAAGTTTAGACTTAATTGTACAGTGTCACCTACTCAAACACGCCTCAACACCTTGTCCTCCCAGCTAAAGGAAAGACAAGTCAAGTGTCTTACGGAGTGCAATGCTCTTTGAAGCTGAAACATTCGAAAAGTGTATCTGGCGAAGGCTCGAGAGAAATAGCTGAAAGGAAAGGGTGAATAGCGTTTCGTAACCTATTGTAATTTGTGTGCCAACCAGAGATCTATTGCCTGTCGAAAAAAAGGTTCTTTTGTTCTGTGGTTATAAACAGTGGGTATCACTATAACGACAACGCATTGTTGAATAGTAACCTTTTTACACCGATCTTACCCGAGATATGGAGGTCTGGGTGGCGGCCACAAAGGAGTATTACTAGAACACAAGGTACTGTGGAATAGATAAACTACCAAACACACCCAAACCTCAAAGGAAAACCCCAAAACTGAAAAACGTTAAGAGGAACACAAAAGGAAAAGGAGGGAGAAAAATACTTCAGAAGGAAAAAGACGTTAGAACAGGATGTGTAAGGAAAGGCGACGACAATTCTCTAAGCCATGAAATCACCATAAAGGCGTGAGGCTTCCCGAGACGGAGGCAAATAGGAAGTTGAACCAAGCAGGCCAGAGGGGGCTCCATTCCGGGGGACATAGGCTAGCTAAAGGTAATATAACTTAGTTTTGAGCCAGTGCAAAATCTTGGGTGAGAGCTCGTACGGTGCAACGTTGGAGATATGTTCCCTGGCAGGAAGGCAACCGACTCGGTGAGGAGGATACCCGTGACAAAAGCTTCCGGATCCCGAAGCATCACCAAGGGCGTGGCCACCAAGAACCGCTTCACAAAACACCAGAGCCAGACATGAAGGTTACTCTCTGCGACAGGTACAAAACACAGGTCATAAAAGCTAATCTTAGACCTAAAAACGTTTGTTTAGGCCTAATTAGGCCTAAGGTTAGCTTTTATGAACTTTTAGGATACTTTCTGTATTGGTAAAGCAATGGCCTGTGACCTTTGTTTTGTACCTGCCGTATTCTCTGCCATCCCCTGAGCCATGTCAAGAGGAGAATTATCAATCTTCATCCAATGTATTGAAGGACAGAGTGAGCTTTCCGAGTTGGAATCAGGGGAAACTCCCATTCCAGAACGGTAAAGGCGAATGTAAAACGCCAGGAAGGGGGCTATGAAAAACGACAGAAGTATGAGGAGGAGATGGCTCGAGGGATGACAGCTTTGAGCCTCAGTAATTCAATAGGGACTCCCCTTTCAAAACTGTCATCCTAGAGCGAAGGACAAAACGCGAGGAGATAAAGGAAATAAATGGACTGTCGAACAATAACGTTTTGCTGACAAGAAAATTTAAAGGGAAATGTAATGAAAGAAAGAGCTACGTATTACCGCCAAGACCGTGCAAAGCCTGAGGTAACGAAAAACACAGCATCTCAGGCCAGAAATACACTAAATAAACGCCAAAAACTAATA
>OX421445.1:19632772-19637772 GCA_949126865.1 Montipora capitata
TGTACGTGAAACAAACCAAAATGCCAGGGGAGCCCAACTTACAAGGAGAAATAAAAATTCTTCGTTCTCACCTCGGAGGCCTTAAACTGGAGAAATGAATTTTCTTTTGTTCACCATTTGGACTTTTGATAACCAAAGCATCCGCATTGACACATTCTACAACCTGTTTGCAGACAGAATATGACAGAAAGTTAAGTGAAAATCAACAGGACACCCTGGATGAGAAGTTCCTCTCGTGCACTTCTTACAAGGTTTGTTTTCATAGTTGGAATTATTCGGAATGAATTGACTGTGATTGGGTGGAGTGAAGTTCACTCCACCCAATCACAGTCAATTCAATTCACCGTCTGGCATACCCACAGTATGCATATGCCTATTAACAAGACTGTTGCTTACTGTTCTTTAGCCACACCTTGTCTGCCCCTTTCCACCATTTCTCTGTCAACACTCCGTTTTATGGGTAAAGAGCTACATGTAGAGCTATGGGAATCTGATGGAAGTACTGTAGGAACACAAGGGACTTGGTACTCAAGACAGTGAAAGCCATGCACTGAGCTACATGTACATACAATATAATTTATTAACCCACTTTTTGCAGACTTTGACCCAATTATGCCACTGGCAAATGGACAACATCACATAATTAAAAGATTTGTGAAAGTTCTTTCTCTGGTTGAAATGCACATTGCTCTTGGCCTCTTTACCTTCCCCGTAAATTCTTTCTTTTGAATATCAACCGATGGAGCAGTGGACACATAGTCCTTCCACATTCTCAGCTTCTTTTCACGAGCAAACCTGCGCAGAAAAGACAATACTTTAGATTAACAATCTACTTTCAAAGAAGAAACAGAGTCTAGGTTTGTTCCTTCCCTTTATGCAAAGTTGTGTTCTCTTTATGAAAATAAAATATAACTTACTTTTCTGCAGCACGCAGCTTATGATGTCCATTAGAAAGCACTGCCATACTCCAGTCAACACAGCGGGCAAACCCTTCACGCAACAGGAGTTCAGCAATATTTCCAGCCTTATTACCAACAAATAAAAGGGATAAAGTTGGTTGTGAATGTTTCATTGGAGAAGGTGGTTTTTATCCACGCAGACTGAATGAGGAATGCCTGGCAGCTAACATTAAATTTTTCTCTCAAAAGGGTGGAGTATGAGGCAGTGTGCGCAGGAGTTCTTTAGACGACATTGTTAGTTCACGCTCTGTGTGTTGATTTTCCAGCCCCAAATCCCCCGCCACCAACTGAATATCAGCTGTTTTAGAGAGGTAAAGCTGGCTTGAAATGGCCAGACCAGTTGTAAGCAAAGAAAGGGATAGACCTCTTTCATATTGGTGGCCAAAGAAAATTATTCTTTTGTTTCAATGCTAATAAGCCTTTCTAGCCTTGCTACAATGGGCAAAATTGTTTCAAATTGAGGCCAGTAGGTCTAATCAACATAAATACAAAAGAATGTAAAGATGGTCACCATTTTATGAAAGTGGTCTATTTGAAAAGGAACTTGACAAAGATTTAACAACAGGCTACCCCAATACCCCTCCCCACTGATACACTCTTTGTAACTTATCAAAAGGGAAGAGATCAATCCGAAGCATGCCTACACTCACCGGATGAATTATTGTGCCAATATAATTCTGATTTGATACACCTGAAATTATATCACAGAAGGTAAAAAGAACAACTTGAGCTTCATGCAAAAGACTGTGCATGTATGGGAGAACAACACACTGTACATACTGTACTTGAATATTCACAATTTTGCAATCACCTTAAACAAATAACTATAATTATTTTTATATGGTTCTTTGAAATTCTCTCCAATGTACAGAGATGGCTGTAGTATTATTACCAAATGAATACATACATACCTGCTGTCATCATGAGGGTTTTATTGGAGCGCATAGTTTCTACGGGGAGCATGCCCTTGCTTACCCCCAACCTCGGTTTTCGGACATGAGTGGTCACAAGACTAAAGCCTCTCCCACGATTTTGAGAAATGTGGTGGAAAACTAGCTCGGGAAGGCAGGGACGCTACTCCCTGAGACCCCATATGGAGACCCCTATGAAGACGCAAGTGGAGAAGGAGAGCAAGAGCGTTGGTTTGGAGAAAGAGGACGCCATGAATCGAGCGAGATGGAGAGTGGGAGTTAGAAAGATTGCTGACAAAGTGGGGTAAGTCCAGCCACCCCCGTTTACGGGGATAAACCCGGATCAAAATTGGGTTGATGATGAATACATACCCTCCAAAATTATCTTGACTTCTCTTTGCAACAAACGGCTCTCTGTGAAAAACTTTGCCTACGGAAAGAGATGTCACCGGTAATGACAAAACAGACACTTCGAGTAGCTACAAGTAGAACGTCGAGGAAACAGAACTACAGTCTATTTCAAGTGGATCCATACTCAAATAATACAAAAACATGCAGCTACCATGTATACACATGTATACATTGTTAAGCTAAATACCTGCCAACTGATTTATGATCACTTAGTAGATAAAAAGCCATCTAATTTCACGTTGGCCTTTGTATCTGAGCAATATAATTATGATACAAGAAGTGCATCCCTGCAACACCTAAATCCTAGTAGCTTTAGAATAAATATACGAAAATTCTGCCCAACAGTTATAGGATGTTACTATTGGAATGATATTCCCTTATCTATATGTGAAAAGACAACTAAAAAATCATTCAAAAGAGCACTTTTCAACTATTATCTTGCTCAGTATTAATCATCGTTACGCCGACTCTCCAATGTTATATATATATATATTTGTGCGTGTGTCTGTGCTTTCTCTTTTCCTCTCTTTATATATTTTTCATAGTTTTTTATAGTAATAGAGTTAATACTTCTCTTTTTTCTCTTTTAACCTAAATAAAACTGTAATTTAATCAAAGGGCATGTAATTAGTTTAACTATATCTTGCCCTCTCCATTTATTCCTAAAACCTGTTATTTAATTTCACAAATAGCATCGTCATCGTCAAATATTGTAGTATAATGTAAATGTAAAATAAATAAATGGAGGAAATTAAAAATAAATAATAATAAAATAAAATACACATGTATGTACATTGTGTGCATGTACATGTAAGACTTTCAATTACATGTGTAAACTTTGGATTGTCAAAGGTAGCCAGATGTGGGTAATTAGTGATGACTTTTCTTATTTTTTTTCCTTTAGCACTATGACCTTACAGAGACCATCAATACCCCACTCAAATGCACCCACCCAACCCACCCAAATGCAATTTTAAGAAGGAGAAGAATTGCAAATAACCAGGCTACTGTACAGTCATGTCATGGGGGGAGGAGGGGAGGCTGCATCAAAAAGATTCATTTTCACTTCATTAAGTCTGGAAAATTCTTTTGTGCAAGGTTTCATAATAAGAATTGTGAGTTTTGATTTAAAAGCACCAAACTTGGCACGATGATAATTATATCGTTATGGTATTACAAGGTGAACAATATTGAAAGAAAGGTTGCAAGATCTACGAGCATTGAAATAAGGCATATTTTGAAGAAATACATGTATGTGTTGCTTGTCCCTATTGTTAAAATATTATTGCTTTTTTTCAGTTTCAGTGTGCAAAAAAAGGAGAAGGTTCATGAATATGACTTGTCGCTATGCAGTCACAAAGAGGCTGATACAAGGCTGATGCTTCAAAATTCGGCTTTGAGAATGTGATGTTGCCAACTGTCAAAAAAGACATTGCGGGTTTAACCACTGCTAAATTTAATGACCTTGCTCTGTCTGAGCTTTGAGTAGCATTTGGGTAACAATATCTGCTAGTACATGTTATTGCTTCTAGCATGGGTCAGCAGAAATAAAGGGCTCCACTTTAATTTCACAGTTTTAGTTGATGTGACCGTATGTCTTTATTATGCCAGGATAAGCAAGAAGACAGTGTGGAAGGCATGGGAGATAGACAGTAAAGTGACAGAAGCTTCAGTACTGGCCCGTCGGTATCAGCCATGACTAATGCTAAAATTGATAACAATATTATTACTGTCCTTGAGTGCTTCACAGTTCTCATGTATGACCCACCCAAGCACATGTACATGTACAATGTAAAGACGCACAAGGGAAGTGATGTTGAATCTATACATGTACCTCCAACAGCTGACGCAGAACACAAAGAAAAGCTGCAATGCAGACTGGTCATTGTTGGGGAAAGTGCTTGGAAATATCACCTCAACTTCCTTCTCCAAGAAACTGGGGCTTGGAACCAGTACCTTACCAAGCCTGGGAACTGTTGTGGACAACGATTTCTCAGGCATTGCAAAGCTGCGAAGAACTCTTGAAGTGCAGTTGCAAGAGCGAGAGATGATTCACTGGACAATGTAATTTTTAATGCTTTTGTGCAGAGTTTCCAAGCAATTAATGCACTCTGTCATTGTGGAGGACTACGTAACAGGCCTTAATCGGTTGTTACATACAGTACATTGATGTTGATCACAGTGTATAATGTACACTGCTGTAGTTTGAAAGATTGTTACAGGTTCTTTTCTTGATGGCTTAAAACATAAAGACAGGGGGTCATAATTATATTTCCATTCTCATACAGCCTGTCACTGTGACAGTTCTTATAAAGGCATCAGATATATATACATTGTAGGTGTGATTTGTATGCTTTACTAATTTAAAATTACATTTGTATCTTTGTTAAATAGCATAAACAACGGTAGACAGGCTGCACTCGTAGACAAGCTGCACCCCTAGTTTAGAAGCTCAAGACTTCGAAAAAATAAATTCTGACGAAAATTCATTATACCTGAAGTACACGTGCTTCATTCTGTAAATGTACATGACTGGTGATTGTATTAGTTTAATGTCCCCCTCACCTTGGATCTGTCATTATTTAATTACCAGATACACTACTTACTGTACATGTAACCCTCCAATAAATTAAAATGTAATGGGATGGATCTCAATGGGCTCTCTACACAATATTGTTCACCATGTCATTTATAAACTACATGTATCATAATGTGCAGC
>OX421445.1:19642772-19670272 GCA_949126865.1 Montipora capitata
AAAGCAAGCCACTGATCAGCTCTGTGGTTTGATTTTTAATTAATCTACCTGCTGCTGTTAGATCTATGGGGGGAGGGGGGAAGGGGGGGATGTGCACCCCCTGTGATGACCTGTGGCTTTCTAATAGAACTGGTATTCTACCAAAAAAAAAGTCACCAGTCAGCTACATGTATGCCATTCCTTAGTGGTGCACCCCCTGCTAAGAAAAATCCTGGAACCACCCCTGTTATTACACGTATATGCGGTTTAGCCACAAATCTAACAAGGAGACCAAGGAGCAAGCAAAGGTTCATTCAAATGTGAAAAACCCCACACTTACAGGGACGTCCCCAAGTGCAGGCAGCTGGCTAGTTTTATTCATTCCCAGTGACCTTCTCAGTGATATCCCTGAGCTCAATGGATGACATACAGAGCAGTTAAGACAAGGGACAACTGCTGTTACAGCATCCCATTGCCTAAAATTTATACATTGTATTAAATTGGTCACCTAAAAAAGGGAAAAAAAAAGTCTTAAAAAACGGTCAAGTAAATTACACTCACACTAGAAGCATCTGCACTCCACTTTCCTCTTGCCTCTGTCTTTGCCATCTCTTCAAGGTCAATTAACTTTGTTTGATCACTAAAAAATAAATGTTAAATTTTTAAAGCAAATTGCTGGGTTTAGGGTACATGTACTCTTGGTCAATCAAGAGGTGTTCTTGGTGGAGGCAAGTCTTGATGGTCTCAGTGCACGACAGGAGATAGGGAGCAAGTCATGGGATCACATCCAGTAATTATTACAAACTAATACAAAGGTCAAAGGCACCCCTTACCCTTAATTCTCACTACTACGAACAGCTACATGTAACATTGTGATTGCAGACAGGTGACAAACAAAAAAGCTGGAGAATTTAGTTGCACATTATAACATTATATATCAATTGTTCGACACTAAAGGGAAGAATGGCGAGGTTGCAAACTGGGTAACATGCTTACTGTTACAGTAGTAACAAAAACAAGATTCAAGGTGGAGTAGGATCCTGAAACTTGTGGGCTTCAGTTGTGCAGTTAAAAAGGAAAATAGTCGCAGTCAGAATACTAACTCTGAAGGTTTGATGCCACCACGCCTGACTTCTACGAGTCCTTCAGAAACTATCGACTCTGTTACATTCTCAAGTTCCTCCCCTTAAATGAAAACAATAAATGATCTGGATAACAATGAAATTATGCTAAAAGAGCAAAACGCATAGCTTGTCTAAACCAATGACTCCTACAGGAGTGAGACTTTAAATGTTACTCTAACGCAAGCCGATTTTACTCATTGGCTCAGGAGTCAATGGGTTAACAAAAAAACAATGAGGGACTTTAAGCAAGGACGACGACAAAGGCTATGCCGTTACTGTAATAATTCAGGGAGAAAATGCACGTGCAGGGCATGCAGAACTATTGTTTTTGCCAAGTAAACCTATTGTTACGTGGCATTCTCATAGCAGTTGTCATCGTCCTCACTTAAGGTCCCTACCATAAATGATAATTATCCCCTTTAATCCATTGACCCCTAGGAGTGAGACTTGACAGATTTTAGTCTGTCTAACACCAGACGATCTTATTCGTCAATAAGGAAGGGGGGGGGGGGGGGGAATTCAATGGGTTTAGTGCAGTGGGGTATACCAACTCCTCTCCATGTATTAATTTTTTCTTAGTTTTTGTCAAGGTCCACGGAATTTCAGTCGTGCCTAGTACATGATAAACTATTGCATGGTCATTATGATAATATTATCTAAATGTAATTATTATGCATAATGTAGTATTAGAGCATCAGAAAGCTATGCAGTATTATTTTGCTGATTCACTGAGGTATTACTCAAATTCCACTTTTTTAACTTCAATCACAAACTTATGAACAGAATCTACAGAACATGTAGTTTGCTGACTGAAGAACCACCAATAATCTCATAATAATAATAATAATAATAATAATAATAGCTATAATATTATACATGAACATTGGTGTGAATAAACTGAATATACATGTAGTAAAACTACAACATACACTGATATTTCAAGAATATAAAATTACCTTTCTTTAAGTAAATGCACCCATATTCTCTTCCTGTTCCAGGAACTTTGTATTCCACAGTAAACAAAACTTCTTTTCCAATTAGCTTTTTTCTAAGAAATTCCCTTGCCTCCCATGCAAAAGGCTACAAGATTAACACACAATTATCAAGTGCCAATACACATGTATGTATCTTTTTAAAGGCATAATTAGATGGAAACCAGCTGGTAATTAAAGAGCACAGATGGCAGCTTGATTACAAAGAGGATCCAAGAACCAACATTCTTAGAGCTGTATGAATGAAATCATACATACATGTATATACATGTACACTGTAGGTCATCCAGTCACACAAAAAGAACATTGCACAACACATTTATAATTATGCAAATAATTACAAGACGGGTGCAATTTTCAGAAATAATAATTAACAATTGCGGGCTACGGGTCAATAGCCCATGAGGCGAAGCCAATCAAAATGCAGGATTTGCATTAGTCCACTAGTTGGGTGATACTAATAATTAATATACACATCTCTTTGAATGAAATAAAGTTTAAGTATATTTGAAGTGGACAATTTAAGCAGTTGTCTCTTACAGACACCAGGTTTATCTGGTTTCATAGCTCAGTTGGTAGAGCATTACACTGGCATCAAAGAGGTCACAGGTTTGAATAACTGAATCAATTTGTTGAAGCTTCCTGGATTATTCAGGTGTCTATTTAACAAATAGATTCCATGTTGCCGTGCGTCTGTTCAGCAATAGATCACAGATGGCGTCAAAATGGGGTAAGAACAAAAAGGTGGCACACGAGGCGATAGCCGAGTGTTTCACTCATGTTCTTACCACATTTTGACGTCTTCTGTGATCAAATTACTGAACAGACGCACAACAACATGGAATCTATTTGGTTTTTATAATAAAGAATTAAATTTTATTCGCATACATTTTGTAAAAGCTGATGGTGACGTCAATCGTGCATCTGTCCTCTAATAGATCATACATGTAGGCAAGACCCAATCAAAAAGCGAGAACAACTTGGGTTATTATATAAAAGAAATTGTCCAGACAAACTTGTGCAAGGAGCACTGCCTTCTTTCTTCTATAACCCACTCAAGTCCTTCATGGGTACACATGAGCCGCCCAACAATTGAGTACATGTACCAACTGAGAACATGTACATACTGTTGCTTCACAACCCAGTTGGTACATGTAGGGTATTGCACTGGCTATGCAGAGGTCATGTACGTGTGCTTTGAATCTCTTTGAAGCCACCTGACTATAAGAGACAGAGATCACTTCTTTCTTTCACTCAACTCTTAAGAAAGACAGCAGAGGATCAAACAACAAGACGATATATCCTTGTCTTAAAAAACCTCACTAAAAGACATTGGCAAAACTGGATTGGAAATTAGATATGGCAGACATGGCCCCAGTATTTGGGCACTATGCCATCAATCTCAAAGGTAGTCAAATGATAATGTTGGTGATTAAGTGTGGTTAAATTCAAAATGCAGAAAAAGTGTGCTGAAGATTTTAGCCAAAAAATTCACCAGGCCTGGGTTGTTTAAAGGTCAATTGTGCCATCCAAAAGATAAATATTGCCATTTGGCAGATAACTCAATTGATTTTGACAACACTGATTTAGTGATTTATCCACTGGATATAGCACTGTTTGCCTTCTGAACAACTAAGGCCAGGTTTTATTCCATTATGGGTGAATGAATTTCTAACAATCTATGGAATTTCTATAAATCTATGCAATAGACCAATTCGGCTAACTGAATGTTGTACCCAATTCAAATCCTTTTGGAATAAAACGTTCGTTCCCAGTATTTCCTTATCATTTAAATGTGAATGCTTCATTGTCAAGCATATTCAATACACAAAGAATCTTAACCCTGAGACATTTGAATTGGGTACAATGTTCATTGAGTAAGCCAAATTGGTAAAACTGGCCAAATCAGAATTCTGCACATTTCCAAGGTATACATGTCACTGCATTTCCATCGTGGACGTTTGTATGCAAGCTTGAATCAATAATATTAATAATGGTAATGGTAATGGTAGGACTGAATGGAGTCCAATTTGGTCTGTAATCATACAAGTGATGAACAAAATCGGACGACTGCATAGCAGGAGTTCGATCTGTTTAATCACGAGTATGATTACAGACAGAATTGGATGACACGAAGTCCTGTTACCAATTAATTATAACCATTACAATTTCTGAGAAATAAAATTAATGCATTCCTTTTTCTTTGTCTAATGTTACAAATTTGTCCATTTTGTAAAAAAAATCTCCCGTTTGGTAGGATAAGTGGTTGTTGCTATGGTTATTATGTGATTGGTGGATTAAGTTTAGCGCACTTAATATGATTGGCTGATGTAACTGTCCGATTTCAGGCATCTGATTATAGCCAACTGTCCGATTTCACTGTCCGCTTTTAGCCCCACACAATAATTAATGAAAAATAAAGTAGTTAATGCACCAATCAAATTTGAGAAAATTGCAACGACTATATGATTATTATTCAAATGTGTGTTCAATTAAATTTGATTTCATTCCAAATGACTTTCAGCCGATTGGCAGCAGAAAATTTTTAGAGCGTTTACTGAACCTGCACGTGGGATTACTGGTGGTAAAATTCCTTGCGTCACCCAGGAATTGATACATTTGCGTTTGTTAGGAGGATTCGAAAAGCCGAGAGGCTAGGGAGGTGAATTTACAAGTCGATTTTTTTGTGCTCACTGAAAAAAGATGCCGCACGTAATCGATTCCTATTGGTCAAAACAATAACACCTTTGAACTATTTCACAGCGAAATGGACATCAAGTGAAATTTTACCAAGAAATAAAGTGCGTAAATAGGAGAGATCATAGACAAGCTATTGTAATATAATTGAACACTCTCTAAAAGAATCCATTACCGTTATGGCCTTCCTTAAGCAACAGAGTGCATTTCTGAGAAATGCAGTAATGTTAATTTCATTGTACGACAAACAAACCTCATCGCGTGTTTCTACACTTCCTTCCACGTTTGGATTTGACCTTCTCGCAAGTTTGGGTGCATTTACGTTGGACAAGCAAAGCTGTCTCTCTGGCGGAGGACCACCCCGAGGCTGACCACGTATTACTACACTATCTCCTGACAGAACCTTTATTGAAAAAAATAATAAAGACGCTATTTGTTGTGGTAAAGGGTTTGGTAATGATGACGATTTTGAATGTCGGACCGGAGGACGCTTAAAACTTGGCAATTTCAGAAAAAAAGAGGAAAATTTGTCAAACATTTTGTAAAATCAATAGAGAAACTGGGCCATGCGTTACCTGTTTAACAATTCCACGATTCATATGCGGTGTTTGAGCCATTATTTTTAGAGTGAAAACCCTAAACTCGCCACAATTCAAGGGTAAAAAAGAGAAAGACTACTTGTGGAGCAATACTATATTTGGAGTTGGAGTGACGTCAACACTTTACCGGAAGTTGAGATGGAAAGAAAGTTTAAAACAGTTCCGAATCGCGAGATCATGTTAGTAGAATAAATAGAAGGATGACTGGGACCGATTTTTTCAGTACTTTAGCCAAACTTAGATCTAGCGATCCTTCTTGAAGATCGAGAAAAATAACTGTGCACAAATAAGGGATCATTATTGCTTCAGACGAGAATCCAAGATGCAAGATTTACTTCCGTTTCCTTTTAGAAAGACAACTGACCTGACGAAAAGAGATGTGCATTACAATTTTATGCAAACCGGCAACGGAAGTGGAGGGAAGCGCCATGTCGTCGGTTTTAGCGTTATTTTTAGTACTCTTTTTTTACAGGGTCAATCTTGGGTTTGTTTCATCAAGTGGACATGATTCATTACTTGCAGATTTTTACAATGAAACGACAGTTACTCGCATTGCTTTCGGAAGTTGCAGGTAAACTGACGGGAAAATGTCAAAATGCGTCATGATTCCACTCCTAACCTTGTTATATACAGCTGTAAGACTTTTGTTTTGTAGCTCTAAGTGAAATAGTTTGATTTTTCTGTTTGGTTTGTAATGCAAGAGAAAATGAGAATCACTCAAGGTCGAAATCATGTCGACTTGAATTTTCGTACTATATACTGAACCACGATCTATCCACGTGTTGTTGAAGTCTTGGAGAACACATGTACTGAGTAATTTGACTTTGTCACAAATAACAATTTACAAGGAACTACTGCAGTATATGACAGTTAACTCAAATGAAATCACCTTAAGCGTAAACAGGTTGGGCTCTTTATGTGTCCGTTAAAAAACTCTTGAAATTGAATAGGCGTGAAGTGCCGAATACAATATGTTATCTTTTGTGGACAGATTTCCTTTCCTTTAATTTCGGTTGAAGCAACATTTTCCTCTTTTCTTTAGCTATGCTTATCCTAAGACACATGTACATCAACCATTGTGGGAACATATTTCAGGGCAAAAACCGGATTTATGGGTTTGGCTTGGAGATGGTATGTCATATGAACTGTTCGTTTACTCTGGTTTTTGTTCCACAATATGTTGTAATTTAATTATTAGTGTAGAACGTATCATTTACTGCAAAACTACTGAAGCTTATAATATTCTTACAATGCTGAATCTACGAAATATGTTTTTAAAATCGTAACGCAAATGAAACGCATAAAGACACATTGGAAATTGATCAGTGGATTACATTATCAATTGAAAATATATTATTCAGCTCATTTCTACAATAACTAGACCCTCCGTGGGGGTACACTGGGCTGCCTGTGGTATGTGCAGCGTTCCAGGCAATTTTTTTCAAGTTGGGGTTTGTAGCCGATATAACGCGCGCTCTGATTGGCTAATTGTGACTAGCCCACAGGCCGATTACGGGCTTGCAAAAACAAAGCAAAAGGTAATTAAAAAACCATATAATAAACTACTTACTAACCGAGCTAGCTCGAGCCGTACTGGGGAATATTGACCCTGGGTCGTTTTTGTACGGACCGAGCGCAGCGAGGTCCGTACAAAAACGACCCCGGGCCAATATTTCCCTGGCAGTACGGCCCTCGCACTCGGTTAGTAAGAAGTTATTAAGGGGTCACCCAGAAGTCATACCAGCAGAGGCCCTTTGGCTCACAGGTCCTCACATGTTCGTACAACGAAACAGATCCTTTTCTGAGGTTAAAAACCTGGCTACCGGCCTAACTCTTTTTCCTACTTTCCCAACCGCGAGAAAACCGCGGTAAATCAGCCATCGGCAAAAAATGTTTTTTTTTCTCAAAAAATATTTAAAGTTAGGGGGAAAAAAATACATCATTTTAAAGCTAAGAAAATAAGCTTTCCAACAGCATATAACTTATTTACAGACAACTGAAACATTTTATAAAAGCGAAAGTTGAACGAAAAAATTTAAGAAAAATAACAGTAAAATATGTTTTCCAGGCAAAATTTGGTCATTTTAGCGTTGATTATGAATTTTTGGATGCAAAACTAATATTTTCTGCAATTTATCTGCTTTCTTGGACATAAATTCGACCGAAAACTGATGAGGCACGAATGTTTTTAGATTTTTAGGAATAATAGATAACGTGGATTCAATGCGTAATGTGATAATGCGATAAAAGTGTCAAATTTGCGACCCATTGCTAACGGCAACGGAAGCGATTGCATTACGGATAATTAACCTCTGTTGCCAAAAACCACCCAAATAACCGGTCAGTGTAAAACGCAGACTGCAGACTGCAGACCAGGGATAAAATTGCAGACAGAGGGTAAAATGCAGACTGCAGACTGCAGACTGTGCGTTAATAAAATAATAATGAAAAAAGAGTTATAAGAGTGTTAGTAGCCGTTTGTACTTTCACACTGAAACCCCAACACAGCTCCCATCGCTTTGGTTGCCCCACCCCATGTTTTAAATCCGGATTTTCATCGAACTCTGTAAGAATTGAAGCTGTTTGAATCCTTGTTGTTGTTGGAAAAAGGATAGTTTCGTTAAGTGAGTTGCTTTTAGGCAAAGAAGTCACCACCCCGTAATTCAACTGTCCATTTTGCTGCACTGAACAAAGTAATCGAGTAATTACCCAATAACTCAATTTATTTTGATACGCATGGCTACAATACCAATTAACAAAGACAGAGATAACGTGGATTTAACGTTTCAATTCAGTCGGCTTAAGCCAGTATGACTGAGGTGTAAAAATTTCTTATTAGGATCCTTTCATTCGCTTTTGTGTACGTTATGTTTATCCTTTAGTTCACAAGTTCGTTTGTTTTGCATCTGGAAGATGTAATTTTCAATTATAACCTCTCCCTAGGGGTTATCACGCATAGCTTAACCAATGAAATCCCTGCGTCCTAATTGCTCGGAATATATGAAATTCTATGTGCATTTCGTTGCACCGAAAAAAGACAACCGAGATTTTTCAGGTATTCGAAGTAATAATTGTTGGTTTTTCGATCGATTTCCCTCGATGTACCGGTGTGACAAATAATCTGGAACATTGCAATGCATCTGGAAGCGCAAAAACAAAGCACAGATGATTTCAACACGTACAATCGCATCCCCAAAAGGTGCAGCGACCTGCAGTCATGATAATGTGAGTTGTTGACAGATGTAGAACAGGATTGTCTTTCAAACAATCTTTATTTTGTCCTTATGACTCGTTTTTTTATTGTTAATATTTATTTTACCCTCAGTCTGCATTTTACCCCTGGTCTGCAGTCTGCAGTCTGCAGTCTGCGTTTTACACTGACCACCCAAATAACCGATTTTTTGACGGAAAATTCATCCCAGAGGATAAAACTATTCACTGGACATGTAATAAAGGTAAATATGTTCGAGTGAAAGCGAAAACAAGCGAATATTTTGACGGAAAACACAATAATGTGAGATCAAAGGAACATGTGGTGAAGACACACAATTGCGGCATCGCTTCGACAATAATCTTAGCTTTTCAGCGATTTTAACGCTTGAAATTCCATTCAATCCACCTGGTCTAGTCTTTGAATTCACTATTATCGCTGCCCTGCGAATCTTCAGTCCAATTGATTTGCCATTATTGAGCTTCATAAGGGTATGTTTTGTTCAAAGATCTACTAAAACGCCATTCGCGCTACATGACTTTCGACGCCATTGCCGGTTAAGTTAATCGTTATAATGTGTCCACCAGAGAAATCTACGCATTTCCCACTACCCTCTCGATCCTAAGAAAATACGCGCAGCAGGGCTCTATGCATAAAGACACCACTTAGCAGGGGAGTGACAGGCAAGACTTTTACCGACATGGAAAAAAATAAAGTAAATAAAATCAATAAAACGGAGAAATCTACCCATTTTCCGACTGGGATTGCCATAGGGCAACCCAGTTAAGATTATGCCTAAACAAAAATGCAGTTCACTGATCCATAAAATAATTTAAATGGTTTGCATATTATCCACAACCAATATATGTGGCTTCTTGTTTGGTTTAACAGAGGTTCCCTAGATACCTGTCTGTAATCATTTGAGATGCTGCAATTACAATAATTGCAGATATACCAGTTTTACCAATATTATTAAAATCATGCATGAGATGTAGCTAACTGCATGAAAAAGCGAAAGGCTCTTGTGCAATTCACTGGAACAGGAAAAAGGGAGTCATTTATAGTGGCAGCTCTCATTTTATTTGAAAGCCAATCTAATTTCTTAAATTAAATTCCCAAGAAATATTCCCATATGTTACTCTACTTCATCAAACCAACGTGATTACCTAATGTAGTCCAATTAAGCTGGACTGATACTCGAAGCGAGAACAGGGTCTCTGTGCCTCCATTTTCCTCATCAAGGCACATAATTCCTCATAGTAAAAACCCACTATTCTTCTTTCATGTGATGATCATGTAGTCAGGGTGGTGGTGGTTGGAGAAGGGTTCAATGTAGTTACTAATCTACACTTCTGACTTCCTCAGAGTGCTGCAGTCACAGTTTTCCATCCGTGATTTTTGAGATAACAATAATTTTTATTGCTCCATTTCCAAAGTTCTGATATCACTCGTAATCACTGACTGCATATATATAGTTTTAAGTAAAAGTACCGGTATGCTTTTTTAGCTGTTTATGCCGACACTAGGATAGCGCCCTTTATATGGACTCCATCTCCTCTGGAAGAAATGTTGGAAACATTTGGTGCATTAAAGTACTCCTCAGATTATCAGGTAAATAGACAGTATTTTTATTGGTTTTCCATAAACCTATGTACATATTTTATTAATGATGAAATGGTATATGAAATGAATCATATATGAACTGCGAAGATCATAGCTTTACTTGACATATTTTATTGTTTCACTCCAGGCAGGTCAATCAATCTGTAGCATTCCTGATGCTAAAAGCCTTGACACAGCAGAAACATAATTAGTAATTCTATCTTAAAAGAGGGGTAGCCAAGATTTTCCATTAGTTACAATAAATATAATAAATGGAGTGAGATGGGTTTACAATGTATATTGTGCAGTTTGAGTTCTGGAGGAAGAACAACTCAGTTATACAATTATCAAGGGATGGTGACCAAACTGAAAGATACTAAAAATAATCATCTGGCTCAATTATGTATATTGACACTATTTCCCTAGAAATTCCTCAAATCTGGAGTGCGTGTGCTAGGAGTCTGGGATGATCATGATTATGGAATGAACAATGGTGGAAAGGTGTGACCAATGCTTTCATTTTTATCATATTAAATATTAAGAGTGAGACGGATTTGGTCAAAAATTAACAAATGTTCAAAGAGATGTGTGTAGTTTGAGTTCCATCATCAAACCTCAGCCAACTTTCATGCGTTATTAAATACCGGTAGTATTAATCTAGCTTTTGCAAGGAAATCTTTACAGCTTGTATTTAAAAATTGAGAAGAAAGCAATGGGATGAAAACAGATGAAGTTTGAAAAACAAAGTAAACATAATATTATTTTAAAAAACTGGATTGTCATGTGCTAATTATATATTTTAAATGGAATTTTTTGCTGGTTGATTGAAGTGACATGAGACAGTGAAAATGGAACAATAATGCAAGCTTTTATCATGAGGGCTGAGTGTCCATGCAGTCCATCTTCTTCTTCTAAAAGGTTAAATTGGCAAGTCGACATCCTTTCTTCACCACTATTTAAAACCAATAATTGCTTAACGGTTTTGCCATTGTCATTGTTTTACTGAGTCCATCAAGTGGATTTTGTGCAGCCACAGTGAAGCTTGCCCAGAGAGCATATTTTTATCAAACCTAAGAATCCTGCCCCTAGGGAACAAGAAAATGACTGTACTACGAAAACCACGATTTGTGAATGGGCCTGAATTACCGAGTCACAGTAAATTTGCCCTGCCCACTTTCATTACACGTTTTGATGAAATTCCTTTCCCACAGGCTTACAGTGTAGGTGTACTACCGCATCAACTGCAACAATGGAAAAATATGTTTTCAAAATTTAACTCTGTTTTCTTTGGCAATCGCAGAAAAACTTCCCACGAAGAAACCCTTTTCCGATAATATCTTGTAAATAGGCCATTTTACAGTTGTTTGCTCAGTGACCAAGCCTATGAATGGCTGCAAGGCTGCCGGTGACCTTCCATTGATACAGACCTCACTGCTTTTATCATGTAAATTGTGTTGTTGTAACGCTATTAAATTAGTCCATATTAACATTACAAAAGCATGAAGGTTTGTATCAAAACAGGGTCACCGGCAGCCTCGCTTCCATTGTTAGGCCTGGTAACGTAGCCACAACTGTAAAATGGCCTATTCCCGCCCATTCTGTAGATTGGTGGTTTTTGTAGTATTTCATAGTGTGACAATTGAAAAAGTATTCATTTGAAAAAACCAACTGCCAGTTTCATTGGTAAATGTTTTTTTAGAGAGCATCCAAAAGCAATGTTTCTTTTCAAAATGGATAAGGTGGCATTGTGAGAACATGCTTGTCAAACCAACCAATGCCTGCAATTTATTGCATTTAACTGGGACTGTTTGAAAAGAATTGTCACCACCAACCAGCAGTACATTATACCTGTCCATCAATGCCTTTGTTTGGAAACTTAATTAATTCTACCCAGGTTCCTAAAATCATGATGACAATGGCCAATCAGTGAGTAATTAAAAGGACCAGTTTTTCAGCTGTAGATCAACCTTGATGAAGACACTAGCACTAGTGCTGAAACATTGCATGGGACTGATATCTTGAATTATTATAATTGTAACTTTGTAAGTTACTGCACAGTGACCGTCCGATTTTGTCTGATTGGCCATGCATACCTGGCCCTGCAGGTTGCTCAAAGGCTGGGTAACTTTAAACAGTGGATAAGTCACCACCCAGAGTGTAAAATGTCATCATCATCATTAGGCCATCTTCGCTCCTAATGGGGAGCATAGGGCATCAGCCATGGACTCCCGCGTGACTATTTTTGGCAGTTCTCTTTGCCTCTAACCAAGTGATATTCTTCTTGGCAAGCTAGCGTAAAATGTGCTCCACACTAAATGTTGGCCAAGATTTTTGTTGATGCCTTTTAGATGTGATTAGAGTGTGCATATTCACAGTTATGTGACCAAAAATTAATATTGAAATCTTTAAACAAATAGAAACTGTTGAATAGTGTGACTTATCCACTGGATAAAGATATTTATCTGGCCTTTGAAAAACTGGGGCCTGCTTGCGAGGTGAACTTAAATGTGTCTTAAGTGGGAAATATTTCTCACACTCTGCTGGATCAAGGCCAGATGACCAAAAAGAGCAGTTGCTTTTGTGGTGTACTACCATTATCAAACTTTTTCCCTCTCTCTATCCAAACGTTTCGAGAGTTGATACCATTTTCTGTAGCCACTTGTGTATTTTTTTTTTCTCTGTGCCGTTTTGTCCCATACTTTTTTAATGGTATGTGTTTTGTTACAAAGTGATGTGTTTCTTGGGACTGGAGCAAAGGTTTGGCTGTTGCAGTTAGCTTGGCATTTAAGCTACCAATACTGTGTACATGTATATATTATACTTCATTCTGTTGTTACTATTTTTCACATATTTTTAGCATTAATTTTTTTCTATTTATTATAAATTCAGCTTCCATCGCTTTGTATTCTACTAACTGAGGATGGCAGAAGTTTCTCTCGAAACATGTTGTAAAAACTCAACGGTTTCACAGATTTTTTAAAAACCTATGGTTATTTTTTCAAACTTTGCAGCACTACAAAGATCGTCTTCAAAGTCAAGGTATCTACTTAGATTTTCTTGATGAGCCAGTGGAAAGTCTACGCAGACAACGTGAAGGAGCCTATGCATCCTATGTCTTTGGAAATGGCAGTAAGAGATTAAAGGCAAATTCAATAATTGAATTCTTGTACCATTGAGTGGCTTTATCATGATTAATTTTATTATTCCACTAGTATGCCATTTTACCATATTTGGTCAAGAGAACACGAGCCTCGGAAAAATACTACGCAACTCGCAAAATATCCGCGCGTAAATACAATAATGTTAAACTATCGAAAAAGATGTATATAAATATTATTCAAATAAGTACCCCCCCCCCCTCCCCCCACTTAAAAGAAGTATGCATCCATACGGCCGAAACATTCTAGAAAGTTCTCACTAATTTAATTTTTAACATTTTTTAAATTGTGGTTTTCAAAGAAGTGGTTAAAAAATATTTTTAAAGTGGTAGACTCTGAGATCATTATGCATCTTAATTCCTACAGTTAATCTTACTTGACACACGCTCTCACCTGCGGTGGGGGACAGACTGTGACATACTTGGAAAAGAGCAATGGGATTGGCTGGTGAGACAACTAAGTAGCACTGACCCTGCACAGTTGACAGTAATTGGCAGTGGAATGCAGGTATTGTTTTCTTAATTCCTTGAAAGGGATTTCTTTGAAGTCGTGTAGGACTTGTGTAATTAAGGTAAATGTCATTCAGAGGCGAGGCAGTGTAACTCAGAGGTTAGGACGCTTGCTGCTAGTTCCGGAGTTCCTGGGTTCAAGACCCATCCTGACTACTCATTGAATTTGGTAGTCCCTGGTTCAATTTCTCGGCTGCACATCCACGTAGCCAACTGGTTTGACTCTGGCCAGTTGGGATTCTTAACAGTCGTCGCTGTCGTTCTTTTTTTTCGCTTCATGGATTGTGTTCGATTGGCCCTGGAAAGCCCCTATGGGGAGTGTTCAATTAAGTACAGTATGTATTGTATCATCATGATGATGCAATGTTCACTGTTTGCTAATTTGGATCAATCGACCCAGTGCTATCTTTTGGATTCTTGTACTTAAAGCGATCCGTTGTTTTTCACTTAGGTCTTGTCAGACATGCCTTATACAGACAAATGGACCAGTTGTCCTTCAAGCTACGATCGTTTGATGTGGCTTTTGCAGAGACATCCAAGGGTAAAGCGTTCACGTTGTTCATTTGAAGTTCAAATTTCTTTTTTCCGTCTACCCTCCAAGAAGGATAATGCTGTACTGACTTTCTTTATCTTGCTTTGTACGACGGTGTAGGTGATACTCATAAGTGGAGATGTTCATTTTGGAGAATTCGCTTGCTTAAATAACACAAGCACAGGTACGTTTGTATAGTTTGCACGGTTGCAATGTTTGTCAGTCATATAAATTTGCAAGTAGCCTTTGCAAACAGATTAAACTAAATTTGAAGCCAAAGATAACACCTGCGAGTTTAGCCGATGGAACCAATGTTATTTCCAGAACAGCCGAACCTGGACTGTACGTTTTGAAACAGTCGCATAAGGAAATTACAACTGCACGAACAGGGTAACACGTGCCAGTAAACTGATGAACCTATGGCCTTTGATGCGCACCCCCCTCCCCCCACCCCTCCTCCTTTATGATGTAGCCCTTAGCCGTTCAGGCTTGCTGCCCCTCAGTCAAAGGCGGGAAAAATCATGCCAAAAGTTGATGCAGAATTCCCGAGATAAAGGAATGGATATTCTCTTTCGCTCTGGCTATATACAGGGTTCGTACGCGTCTTGAAAACCCTTGAAGAGCCTTGAATTTTGAGAGTACATTTTCAAGGCCTTGAAAGTCCTTGAAAATCTCTGCTCTTCATTCCTGGTCCTTGAAAGGCCTTGAATTTTTTCTGACCCGCATTTTTAATCTTTGAAAACTTCTGTGAAAATAATCAGCCATTCAAGTCATGTCATACTAACGCGACGAGCTGTGGGGTCTAGAATGGTTACCAGTGCCTTTGCATTATTTTCACGCATGTACGTTATGAAAAATGAGAAAGAATTGTAAAGTCAGACTATTTCCATGGGTAATTTCTTCGACGAAAATGAAAAAGAGGTCCTTGAAATTTCAAAATTTTGCCCTTGAAAGTCCTTAAAAAGTCCTTGAATTTTTGATATGAAAAAGTGTACGAACCCTGTATATATAGCCAGGACTGAACGGATGAACAATTTTTGTACTTATAAATATCAATAATATAGTTGCTGGTGCCCTTGTAATTCAGCTGTAGCTGCAAGAGGGGTAAAAAAACTGATCAATCAATCAATCAATCTCCCCCTTCCTCCTCCGTCAATGTTCCGTTTTACGGGTATTCAAGGCAACAGCTACACGGATCAGAGGAAAGTCGAAACAGAGGTCGATAGAATGAGACGGGGATCCAACCGGTGACCTCCATTACTCAGAAGGCCGCCTCACTACGTTTTTTTTACGTTTCCATGCAACCTCTTTGGTTGGTATTAATTAGTGCTTCTAAAATTGTTAAACCATTTTTGCAGGGTTATATCAGGAGTAAGAAGTCTAAGAAAGTAAGAGCGATTTTCGATTAAGTTCCGTCACCATAAAGTTTAGCAAAGAAAGGGTGTATATTGTCTCAACTGTGTTAATCTTGCGACAATTATATTGCATTTACCTACTAGGTTACCCTTTATATGAAGTTACTTCCAGTGGTTTAACAGGCACCTGTGTGACTTGGATTTCGACTGAAACGTGTCGTTGGCTTCTAACGTAGGTACCGAATAAGAAATCTGAGAGCATTTCCTTTTTCTTAAAGTTAGGGCGCGTTCTTTTGGGGCTATTCCGGAATATGAATACTCCGAATATACGGTAATCGTGTTCTTTTGGGATCAATTCGGCAGATGCGTTCTTTTGGGAATTGGTTTTCCGTGTATTCTGTTATTCGTAAAATATGGAATAGTCCCAAAAGAATGAGCCCTTCCGGCTTTGTTACACCATTTAGAAATCGCCCGGGGGGGGGACTCCGTTATATGAGTTATATAGGTATGTGCGGCCCCAAAGGGTAGGGTTTTTCAGCCGTTTTGGTCATAAATAGGGTATCGATTTTGGCCAATTTTCCGCCATTTTGGTCATAAATAGGGTATCGATTTTGGCCAATTTTCCGCCATTTTGGTCATAAATAGGGTATCCATTTTTGCACTCTAGTCTTGAATTCGTTTTTTATTTAGAAGCTACTTCTTTATCATGTAACCTACCTAATAAAAGCAGATAAACATTGCCTTTAACATTGGTCTGAACTAGGGAAATAATTATAAGGCAGGTCTGCACCAGGGTATTGATTTAATTAGGGTCAGGTCATAAATTGGGTATCAAATTTTTGGTCAGGTCATAAATAGGGTAGGGAAAATCGCAGATTTTGGTCATAAATAGGGTAAGGGTTTTGGGAAGCGGGCTGCACACCCCTACCCAATTTTTCTGGGAGTACCCCCCCCCCCCCCCCCAGGGAGAAGTCGCTGGTGATCCTTGCAATCTGATTGGCTCTCAGCAGTGCGATTTATTCACGAAAAGCCGCTCTAAGTGGCGCACCTAATTTCGCAACGATTTCGAAATCACACGTATGATTTCAGACCAAAGTTGCACTCCACTCAGTTCAAAATCATCCTACTCGACGTATCGACAATACAACTACACGTTGCAATCAACAAGTTGTGATGTTTTCCCTTGATGAAGGCTACTGATTTGATTATTATAGGTAATCACATGAGGCCGAGTACTATTAAGGATTAATTGCACGAGTGTTTTGGAAATTTTCCAAAATTGCCCAAGTCGCGAAGCGACGAGGGCAATTTGGAAAATTTCCAAAACACAAGTGCAATTAATCCTCAATAGTACGAGGACTCATGCGATTACTTGTTTATCAATAAAGGGCAAAACTAACCAATCAGGATCAAGTAATCAAGCCCTCTCTTGATTACCAAAAATGCCCTCGATTAAGAAAAAATGCCCTCTGTCTCAGCCAATCAGCGCTCAGTAATTTTGCCCTTTATTGATAAAACCAGTAATAACGATGCACAGGACACCCCACATCGCGGCAAATCACGGTCGAAGCTAATATATTAAAGTGAGGTCCCATGATTTATGAGTCAAATGGTCAATGAGTCGTGAGTCATGAGTCAATGAGACTCACAGTCAATATAGCAATAATTTATTGATTAAGCCCAAGCCCTCGTTTCAGTGACTAGGCCTAAGCACTCTCTGAAATTTTAGCTTTCATTTTATGGGTCAGGGTAACTGCACTAACTCACTGACTCATTGACTCATGACTCATTGATTCATTGACTCATAAATACTTGATACTCTCGATTCAGCGGTACAAGCCCAGAGGATTTGTTGTTTCCAATTGCAATGATCATATTTTCGCGGAAATTGGGAGTAAATACCGGAAATATCTTTACCGCCTTTATCCTCAGTTTGCTGTCCACAGATCTCTGACAGTTTATGTTTATTGCAAACACCGCAACTGAAACTTAATATCTGTTAAGATGGCGTCGTACTATCTTTTTTGTATCAGCAAGCTGTAAAACATGACCTCAAGTGTCGAAATGTTCAAATTTTTAGGAGACATGTACGTTTTAATCACAGAATCTTTTTGTAACCCAGGGCACAAAGGATCCTTTCTTGTCTCAGTTTTTTACCAGTTTGAGCGATTAATCATTTAAAGACATACGCGAGAAACACACCAGGCTTAAATGATTTGACTTGCTAAATGCGGCTGTATTTTTATGTTATTTTATTCTTTTGGCTACAAGAAATGTTCGATAATTGTGTTCGATGCATTATAAACAAACTGCTGTCGAATGTTAACTTTTAAACGTTATGGAGGCAGTCGTGGAGCGTTGGTGGTATAGTGGTGAGCATAGCTGCCTTCCAAGCAGTTGACCCGGGTTCGATTCCCGGCCAACGCACTCTCTTTTTTTTTTTTCTCTTTTCTCAACTGCGTTATCTTTTGATTTTTCTTTTTCTTTTCCTCGACCAGGAGAGATTTCCCTCTCATTCTGTAAGTCCTCTGGCCCATTTCAACAAACCTCTGCATTTTAATCGATGAAAAGCCACCGTCTCCTTTCAGAAAAGAAAAACTAAGTAAAGCGCGAATTACGTAGCCAGCTCTTTTACTAGGAATCAAGTAATACTTTTTCAACGTAATTATTTAGGGTGCGAAAGTTGATTGTTATCGAAGGGAGGTATTAAATTGGTTGCGGGAATTCTTGCATGTTGTGGACTTTTCTTTAATTAAAGGCGCTGTTACAGTCGCTAATTTTTGTTGCAACTTGTCTTGCAATTTTGTTGCGGCAAAAGTTCTCACTCTACGAAACAAGTTGTTTGATGGGCGTTTCGCGTTTCGTGCAACTAACTTGCCTTGTTTTCGATGATCACATGATGTTAAAGGAACATTTTCATTGGCTGCTGCCGCTAACCTTCGCAACTTGCAGGAAAATGTTGCGTTGCACAATGCTTGAGAATTCGTTGCAAAGTTGCCTGAAGCGTTGCGGCCGGGAAAGTAGAACTCGCCTATACTTCCCGTAACCGTGTTTCTGCAACAGTAGCCGTTGCAAGGTATGTTGCATTGGACATTTGCCTCGCCATGGCGTTGCGATTCAAGTTTCTCGCAAAATTGAGAGAGAGTTTGCTTTACTGAAGTAAACATACACTTTTGGTGTGGTTGAGCGCGGGGAAGGGGGAACCGTAGATCTCTTCCTTAATTCTTACATGTATCTCGATCTCAGGAATATGGGTCATTCCAGCAGACGAACCCACCATTTCATCACGGAGATAAATTATGGTCTGTTAACTATTAACTGGGACCATCAACCGGTAAGTCTCCAATTGTGTACAAACATGTTCAGAAAATGTATTGTCTTGATTTTTTTTTTTAAACAACGGTTTAATGAAAACCTGTGAGCTTTGATTTCTCCGAGATACCGCATGCAAAATGAATTTCACCTGGGCCAGGTTTCTTGAAACAAAGTATATTAGCTAAACCTGTGATTTTCCACAGACAGGTCCAGGCGTGCGTTTTTCGGGAAAAACACCTGTACCTTTTCCGGCCATTTTTCCTTTCTTTCTCTTTTAAAAAAATAAAAAAATAAAAAATAAATCAGGGAATGTATTGCCAGTGGGAATTTTGGATTTGCGTAGATTCGGCTGTTCTTCTGAGGTTTTGTTTTCCAGCGAAAATCTGTGATCCGTTTTTGCGGAATGGTTGTCTTTTGAAGCTTTCGAATTTTGGTTTTCCGGAAAAAGCAAAGAGGATTTTTTCCAGATGATTTTTAGATCGGTTTTGAAAGCGTCGGGGTTTGGTCATTTATTAAACTGTGATCGGTTTGCCAACCGTTAGCGTATTTGACCGATTTTTGAAAACGTTTGAGCATCTAGCGCAAGTTGTTCAAAGCTTGGATACCTTCATCCAACATACAATTTGTTGTCTCGTCCTCTTTCGCAATTAAATCTTCGTAACAAACGTCACTTGCTAGCCTACTACTTACCAAGTTGGGTTATTCAATAACTGAAGGCAAACGATTTCGAACAACCCCATTTTGTTAGTGCTTCATTTCACTAAATTTCTGCCACGCATTCAAGTTTGGAACCCTTAGCCGTCGGCATATTCAGAGTTAATATTAATTCTTGTATATTTAATAATTATTCACTGAGCCTGAGGTGATTATTTGAAAAATATGCATTTTCTTTGAACATATTATTTCATCGTCTACAGTCACCTCGACAAAACGGCTTGCGGCCATGTTGAAAAAACAGCTTAGGTGATATCGCGTAATAATCACCTCAACTGCAACCAATCAGCGCAGGGAATATTCAAATGGTCTTGACAGTACAAGTGTTAATAATATTTTTAAAAATACAACCACAATTTTGAGTTTAAGGGACATGTTTCGATGTTTCAAACATCATCATCAACCATAGTGAGTCTTAATGCGCGTTCGATTGACCGTATTGCGGAATAGGAATACATGGAATATAAGCTAGAAATCCTTCGTTTTTACGGAGATTCGCATTAAAAGTGTCAAACATCTGCTAAAATGCTATTTTAAACATAGCTTTATTATCCTTGCTTCTTCAAAGCGTGCCAAACATACCGTTTTAATCATCACTCCACGTATTCTTATTCCGGAATAGGGTCAATCGAACGCGTCCTAAGAATACGATTTTTACAAGATAATCCTTCATCCTTCATACATGATTCATCCTTCATACATGAGTCTTTGTAGATTAAATGTTCCTTTCAAAAATATAAATTCAAACACGTTCCTTAAACTCAAAAGTGTGGTTGTATTTTTAAAAACAATACCTACTAAATTGTAGGTTTCCCATGCTTGTCCACCACCCATTTATAATCTGTCTAAAGAAGGTAAAATTTGGTATGCAGGGATGGTGCAGTAATGAGAGCACTCGCCTTCCACCAATGTGGCCCGGGTTCGATTCCCAGACTCGGCGTCACATGTGCGCTGAGTTCGTTGGTTCTCTACTCAGCACCGAGAGAACTTTTTCTTTCGGGTACTCCAGTTTTCCCCTCTCTCTTAAAAAACCAATATTGACTTGACTTGCGTTACTTGTTAATTTCAATTTTGAGTGTCCCCAATTAGTGCTACAGCGCTAGAATGACTAGACACTTAAATAAAGTTCCTTTCCTTTCAAGGAGAAGATCTAAATAATAATAATGATAATAATTATTATTCATATCGATATCGTGTTCTTGAGTATTGCCCAGTCTCCTCATCATTATGATAATTATTTATTATATTTTATGTACATGTATTATCAATCAATCAGCAAAATGAATTGAGAAAAGAAGAGGTACCTCTTGGGAACTGGAATCGCGCAGTGGTAAGAGCGCTCGGCTCCCACCACCGGGTTCGATTCCCGGAGTCGGGGTCGCATATGTTCTTAACTTTTATTTGTTGCGTTCGTCGTTGTTCCAGGTTACTGTAACAGTGGAAGTACGCGGCCAAGATGCAAGTTATCTTCAACAAACTATTTCATTGGATACATTAGAAAAGGTAATATGATCGACCGAGTGGTAACGGCTTTCATTCAATTCTTGGAAGCTAAAACCAAACGGGTCAATTTTGGAAAGAAGGGATGATGCTGTGGTAAATAGCACTCGCTTTCCACAAATTTGACCCAGGTTCAATCCTGTAACTGAGGTAATTGAGCTTAGGTTGGTTTTGGACCTTGTTCCTTGAGTATTATTTTTTCTTTGGACACTCTGGTTTTCCTCACTCAACAAAAAGCAATGTGCAGTTGATTCCAGCTAGGAGATAGGGCCAACCTCGCTGCATCTCCTTTTCATAATACTGAAGGGCATGATTAATGCATTAATAATTGGCATTTTTATCACAACTGATGATTTCAAACAACTGAACCAATAAGAACTGGAAATCGCTACAAGCTCGGGAAAAGGAGTAAGAGCAAGTCAAAATTCAAAGTTTTGTTGTGGTGTCTTACTAGCTGCATGAGAAGTTGGTGCGTGTTTGGGGGATGGTGTTGGGGAGGTGCCATAATTCATAACCGCTTAGCACTGCTGCTCTTATCGCCTGTTCGAAAGCGCGTTAAGAAGTTCGAAGCATCACCGTTTTGGTATATTCTGGCTTTGCGACGGCCATGGACCGTATTCATAAACGGCGGCTAATAGATTATTGTTTTGTCTTCGTGCTAATGGTACCAAATAGCCTCGCTCTAAAGCAACATTTCTTTTGTGTTTTGTCCATGCAAACGAGGCTAGTTGGTCTTTTTAGCGCAAGGCCAAAGGAATAACTTGTTGACCGCCATTTATGAATACGGTCTATTGATGGTCATCAGTGCATATAGACCACTACACAGCTTCACAATTTCTGCATGGAAAAAATAAGCTGCGCATTCATCCTCTAAAACCTCGCCGTCTTGAAACACTGTTACTTAGTTGCAATTTCTTTGGATAGACCAGAGGCGCTCACCGATGTCCGCAAAAGTTGGATAAACCTCCTGTCTTAAAGAAAATACTTTTCTACGCTGGGGTGTATTGTCTTTTGACGTTTATTATCGTGGGATTATTGAGGTAAGCTTGCGCATTGCATCTTGTTTTTGAACTGTTTCAGGTCGTTAGGAAATACTGAAAACAACGAATGAGATACTTTCCAGTTACAAGGTAGTTTTTAATGGTTAAAACCTCGAGGACCGTATATACAGGGACCTCGGACCCCGCTTTAAAGCGGTAGGGCCAAAAAGTCTGGTCAAGACAAGTAAGCATCAAATTAAGGATCGCTGTTTCGCGATAACCATGTCATTTGGAGCCCTAAAAAGCAACCAAAGTTGCGGTTTCTGCAGTAAACAGAACGTTAAGAAACCCATCAGAAACCCCTTGGTTATGAAACCAGTTTGCTATTTGCAAAGGGTGGTTAGTTGAATTCGGGAAGACAAGTCCCGTTCGCTGTGGACAGCGCGAGATTTCTCCCGGGACCGCCCGCATTATTCCATACCAACAGCTGACCACCAGGAACGAACGTCTGGTATTCTTGTACTTTGAGAGGCCTGATTATGTTGAGAATCTGTATTCGTTGCGAGGAAGGGGGTTGTGAGGACGATCTGAGAATGCCGTAAAACCGAGGACAGGTATTTCAATAGACCATATTCGTATTCTCAGTATTGGACTGGAACTAGCTTGCAATGGAGGCTCATGCCGGGGAATATATCAAAAAGTATTTGCATTTGAAAAGATGTCCCCGCATTAGCCTCCATTGCAGGCTAATTCCAGTCCAATACTGAGAAAACGAATATGGTCTATTGTATGCTGTGGGTCTTGAGCCCTAGACTGAAAAGGAGTGGGTTTTTATTCAATACTCGAATTCTCGTGCAAGCGTGCGCGAGCTTAACACGCCCGTACAACCCTCGCTTCCTCGCTCCTCGCTTCTTTCGCTTGACGAGATAGTTCGATCATCTACTTGAACCCCTGGCTGTATATTTTACAATACGATTGTTTTTATTACTTCTTTCGCATTTCTTACTTGCTTTTCAGATTATTGATCTACACTGTCAAAATACTGTTTATTAAGGTTGTGTTGCGGCTGTTGGGAGTACGTCTTCATTCCACTTCAGCTGGCTCGGAGAAGCTCAAATACAAGAACAAGATCGTCAAAAAAGATTAACCGTCGAAGTTTACAACGTACTTATCAAAAGAAATTGATTGGAAAACTGGGGAATTTAGTGCTTTTTTGGGGTATAGACAATAATTCTGAAAGTGATATCACTATTTAGTGATATCACTATAAGCGCCGACTGAGCTCAGAATTTGTTGACAGTCGGCTCTATAATTCTCCTGGCCAGAAAGTCGCTCAGTGGGTGAACCACAGAAAGGAACCTTCATCTTAATTCGGTTTTTCTAGCAATGGATAGCAAAATATTCAGTTTAACAGATCTAACCGCGTTAAAGATTCATCGGTCAAAACTAGAAACTATACACTGTATCACGCTAAAATAGTGTAATTTGCATTTGTTTGTGTTATTTATAAATTAAGTAAGTTAATGATATGATAGTGTTTGAAATTGAGTATGTTGCATTTGATTTCAAGTTCAAAATATTTTAAATTACCTTGCCAGTTGCCGTGGAGCCATGTGTACAGTAAACTGTCGATCGCGCACCGTTTCTTTGGTTGCTTTATTATCGAACCCTCTTGAAATATGGCTTATGGTGTATGAGTCCTCCTAAGCAGAGAACCATAAGTCATAACAAAGGGACGGCGGAGCCGGGGGGACTGCCCCCCCCCCCCCCTCCCCCTAATTTCAAGCAAAAAAATAAAAATTAGAAGTAAAACATCTGCCATATTACGGTTGATCCACGCTTATGTTTTCGATATCTCGTCGAGAATGCTGAAATTAGCATTTCAGAGCTTCAAGATTTCCAAAATTTTCTGGCGGAGAAATTCCCCCAAACCCCCTACGAGTAAGCGTCTCCGGGGCTTGCTTGTTAGTCCCCCCCCCCCCCCCCCCTTAATGCAAAATACGCTCCGCCGTCCCTGTAACAGAGCGCGTCTTTAGCACGGCCTGTGAAACCATTGTTTGGATAGCCCCTTCCACGGTTGAAATGAGCTTTCTACTGAAATCGCTCTCAGTTCACGTTAAGAAGTTATAATCGACTGAAATGTGCAAAAGCTTTCTAGCGATTTCTATAAGCCCGTGCAAACTTTCAAAAAGATAATTTCTTTTATTACAGCCACTTAGAAACCACTGGTGATCCTTGCAATCTCAGTGATTGACTCTCCCGATTTGGGAATAAATCGCACTATTTTTGCTCTAAATAGCACCATTTCCCCAGCCAATGAGAAACGAACACTACAACAAAACAACCAATCAGATTTCAAGGCTTTTTTAAGGTAACCAACCAAGTTGCAGGAAAAGGAATGACAGAAAAGCATTGTGTGGCGAATTTTTCAACTTTCCCAACTGGTTCAATATTATATTGGTACTGACTAAAATCCTGTATTTTAACGATTAAATAATTATAATTTTGTGATTTCTAAATGGATGTAATAAGGTGGTAATTTAACTTCGTGTCGTGCAATTTTGGTCTTGAATCATTCTTGTGATTCCAAATCGAACTCGCGCTGCGCGCTCGTTCAATTTTGAAATCACACGTATGCTTTCAGACCAAACTGTACTCCACTCAGTTCAATTACCATTTTAAATGATCTCGAGCAAATGCCATGGAGGAATGTTAGTTCGCACTCTGATCCAAATGATATGTGGCAAGAATGGAAAAACCTGTTTGTCAGAAGCGGTCGACGTGGACAACGAGCGAATTATTGCAAATGATCATGCAATGTGGCAGCACTTTATTTAAACGGGCTAGGAACCATGTGAATAATGCAACTAAACTTGCTAAAAATCAATAGTTTTCTGAAAACCTGGAAACTAGCAAAAGCAATCCACGTAAAACTTAGGATCTTATTAACGAGCTTAGCTCACGGAATAGTAGTAAATCGTCCAATATTTTGGGATGGCGCAGTGGTGAGAGCACTCGCCTCCCACCAATGTGGCCCGGGTTCAATTCCCAGCCTCGGCGACACTCTATTCAGTTAACTCTGTTTAAAATATAAGTGCTACACGGCCAACGTTTGTTTAAACGTAACCTTTCCTTGTACTTGTACATGTTCATTGCCGTTACTTTAAGATCTTCAATTCCCACGGCCTGCTCCCGTCTGACCTTGTAGCTCAGTCGGTAGAGCGGCGGAGATCTAACCCGAAGGTCGTGGGTTCAATTCCCACCCTGGTCAGAGTTTTTCTCTGTCCTTGTGTGGGCCCATTTCTATCAGTAGGGCTAACGCTCACATGGTTCATATGGGATAGAAATCTAGCACTTCACATTACACTCTATTCAGTTAACTCTGTTTAAAATATAAGTGCTACACGGCCAACGTTTGTTTAAACGTAACCTTTCCTTGTATATGTGGGTTTAGTTTGTTGGTTCTCTACTCTGCACCGAGAGGTTTTCCCCGGGTACTCCGGTTTCCCCTCTCCTCAAAAACCAACATTTGACTTGATTTGTGTTAATTGTTAATTTCAATTTACAGTGTCCCCAATTAGTGCTTCAGCGCTGGAACGACTAGACACTTAAATAAAGTCCCTTTCCTTCCTTTCTAGTAATAGAACTATAAATAACGCCGACAATACAGCGGAAGCTTTCAATGTGCACTTCACTAACATTGCGAAAATGCTAGTTGACGCTGAATCATTCTTGTCGCCCTCTGATAAACCGTTTTTTAAAAACTCCGAGTGTCGACATTGTTCTCGACCCGCTGAAAAAAATAGTTGAAAAGAAAGCCCTTGGCCTCGACAAGATCCCTAGTAAGTTGTTAAAAATGGCAGCTAGTATTGTTGCTCCCGTACTACCCGACATATTTACAAAATCAATGCTCACGGGAATCTATCCAACTGAATGGAAATTGGCTAGGGTGACACCGATCTTTGAAAAAACGCTTAAAATCGGACACAAATAATTATCGCCCCATCTCCGTTATCCCAGTAGTCTCAAAACTTGTCTGTGACCAACTTTATCATTACCTATAAATGATAATAAACTGCTATCAACTCCTCGCACTATTACTTGTGGGGTTGCGCAAGGCAGTATTATAGGTCCCTTGCTTTTTATAATGTATGTTAACGATCTTCCTTTATATAACTGACTGCCACCGGGAGGCTTTCCCGAGAATGTTTGCTGACGATACCAATATAACCCCAACGACAAGAACTTTAACAGAGCGTAAACTAGCAATAACTCCTGAACTCCGTAGCCTTAACTGTCGGCTGAGAGCCTCGAGGTTGAGTTTACTAGTGTGGCTAAGACCGAGTTAATGATAATTGGAACCTAGGCAGAGATTTACCACTCAATGTGACGAGATTGATATAGGAATTGATGACGAAATAACCAGCAGAGTAGATCACACTAATTAAATCCCTGGGTCTTACCTTTGATGATCGGCTTTCCTGGTCAAATCTGCAGAAAAGTTTCCTCAGCTATAGGAGCCTTAAAACGCCGATAAGGCACTTTATCTCAGCTAATATTATAGCGCTTTAATATTACCGGCATTTGGATTATTGCAGTCCTGTCTGGGATTGCTCAAGTGGCCAGTCAAGTGATAAGCTGCAAAAATTAGTAAATTACCCTTTGATACGAGCTTCAACCTCCTTCTCGATACTCCGTAAGTGGGAGAAGCTGTCTCTTCGACTTAAAAAACAGAAAGCCCTAATTATGTATAAGACAAACGATGATCTTGGCCCGGAATAACCTTCGACACCTTTTCATGCAGTCAACGCGTTGCTGAATATAGCTTGAGAAACTTAGAAGGTAAACTTACTCTGCCCAAGCCAAATACTAATTATTTCAGTGAAACCAAGTTTCTGTTATAGCGGGGCCTGTTTGTGGAACAATTTGCAGCAATGCTTAAGAAATGCTGACTCTATTGGGCAGTTCAGTCAAACGTACTGTTACTTTCTTTTTTACCTACTTACTCCCCAGTTAAACATTTAGAAATTGCTGGGTGCTCCGTTTTGTTTATACTTTTAGGTGCGCGCTCAACATCAGCGAGTTTGTAACACAACGAAATTCTGATGGAAACAGTTCTTACCTGTATGAGGGGCCTGACACATAAGTTCTCAGCACATTCACGCCCATGGGAACTTATAGTTCAATTTTTTTTTATAAGAGGACTTGGAAAACACAGCTAAACACGTCAACG
>OX421445.1:19677772-19697772 GCA_949126865.1 Montipora capitata
TTGATCCTGAAATTTTAGTTTGTTGTAATATTGCGCATATTTGACACGATTGAGTTTTTTCTCTTCACGCACGCAATAATAGCAAATATGTTTGTTTCAAAAAATTGTTCGCTGGAAAAGGTGGCCTTTATGAATTCATCATGTTTTATTATATGTGTGCTGGATAGTTTTTATGGCAATAGTAAAGCATTTTCTTGTTATTCAAGGAAAATGTTCTTCAGGAAAGGGTTGAACCTGAAGTACATGGTAATTTGACACGATTGAGTTTCTTGTCTTCACGCACGCAATGAAATAGGAAGAGGTTTTCGCCCCTAAGAGCAAATATGTTGTTTGTTTCAAAAAATTGTTCGCTGGAAAAGGTGGCCTTTATGAATTCATCATGTTTTATAATATTCGAGCTTAACTGGATAGTTTTTATGGCAATAGTAAAGCATTTTCGTGTCAAAATGAGGTTAGCGTTTTTGTGTTGTGCTAACTTAAATATAAATATACATTCTGCCTCGTGAGTTTGTTATTCTCGTTAACCAGCAATGGAAAGTCATTGCAACGCGAATGGCGTTTTAGTGCATCTTATGTTGTTTGTTTCAATAAAATGTTTCGCTGGAAAAGGATTCTGTGATATTTTCTGCCTTTGTGAATTATAATATCATGTTGTGTATTGAATTTTCGAGCTTAAGGTTGAAACGTGATACGGGAGGATATTTTTAGTATAACTCTGTAAGCAGGAAAGGTTTCATGAAAATAAACAGGTCTGTTGGAAGCGTGCTTGAGTTTCAACAAAATGAGCCCCAAAATCAGCAAAAAATTGTGACGCCGGTGAATAATAAAGTAGCTGCTATTTCCAAAATGATGGAATTACCTGGTGATAAATAACCTCGTCTTGGAGAGTAAATTTTTGACTTTGCAGAAACAATGGTGGGCGATTGTGATCTTTGTTTTGAATTCGCTCATTTATTGTCAAACTTTATAACACTTGACAGAAAAAGAAACTTACGAAAACCCGGTATCTTGCCATCATTTGACACAGATGCTTCACTGTTTGGCAAGTAAACATGCCGCGGTAACTTACTAGTAATCACGGCGCCCGCTGAATTCCGGCGATGTCACTTTCGATTTTGCGATTTATTTGTGCAGCCAAAACTTACAATAACAAAATTGAACGTAGCAAAAATCTCCCAAAATGTTTGTCGCTGATCGTAACTGTTTATATTCTATATTCACGGTTCAAAATTAATGTTGTTTTTATGTCGTAAATATGTTATTCTCGAGCGACCGTCCTGGAAACTTCTGAAAACTGTGTATCAATATTTATTTACTTTTGCGTCAATATTTGTTTTTGCATAAAGCAAGCTAAACAAAATCCGTACCTTGCTAAGTTCGCATTTGTTAGCGTTAATAGTATTTTTGGTCCAATGCTTCTGTTTTACGAAGGCGTATATGTTTTTGGTCACCCATCCAGACACTAATCTTGCCGGAGAGGGCTTAACTTTAGTAAACTTTAGTATTACAAAGCTGTCAGATGCTACAAGGGCACGCTTAAACTTGTGGTGAAAAGAAGTTTATCAACATGTCAGCCCAGAAGCCAATGTTTCTCACTTCCCATTTATTTTCTTCAATCTTTCTGGGTTCAGTACTTTGCTAGTAACCACATGTCTTCTCAGGCTATTTACCCAAGGCTTCTACCGTGGCACTACAATGATAGACAATACCAAAACAATATCGTGCACTGTTAGAGCTACATATTACGCAAGGACAGATTTTTTTCGTCGTACGAACGTGTGGGAACCTGTGAGCCAAAGGGCCTCTGCTGGTATGACTTCTGGGTGACCCCTTAAATGGTCTTAATGACCCCACAACTTGAAAAAATTGTCTGGAACGGTACACGTACCACAGGCAACCCAGTGTACCCTCAGGGAGGGTCTAGTTTTGTCTCGTCGGCATTGCAAAGGGTACAAAATAGAGATTAACATTAATGACATGGGGATATCTGTAAAGCAGCGAACGGGGTCAACGGGGACTAATTGGAAATGAAGGAATCTGGGAATCGGGGTTGAGAGGATCCTCCAAGTGCTGATGGTTAGGTTAGTGAATGATTTCGATGAATATGCGACTCCGACGCATCAGCGTCAAGATTAGATAAGGAGGGAGGTTGCTACGAAATTTGGCTTATATTTAATTCTCTAATAAACGTGGTAACCGATTCATGACTTCACGGGTTGCTAGTGTATCTTCATTGTTAACTTGATTAATCCGGCATTGGCCATTCGTCACTGATGTCCATCTTCAACCGCCGTGGGCAAAGAAACCCCTTATCAAAAACGAGTTAAATCCAAGAAGAAACTAAGATACATTAACTATATATTGAGTTGTATTGACTGAGGCTACATGACAATTGCCATCACATAGAGCGGAATTGAACTTAAGTGTTCACTAAAGCGCACAGCGATCATTGACCATGAAACGGTGAACTGAGGTTGAGGGTGCACTGGCCTTATCAATCATCTGTATTCATATGTTAAGTAGGTTGAGAGATATGTGCATAGATGCAGAATGGGGTCATTGTTCTCAGATATTTTAATTGCTTTTTTAATTACAGAAACCTAAAATGGTATTTCGTAATTGGAACTCTTTGGTGCCAATTCTTTGCAGCCATAATGGTGAGGAAAACCAACTCAATGAGACCAAGATGATCAAGATGCCCCTTTTCTTCCGTCTTGGTTAACGAAACCATTTAACTAACCACAAAATACTTTTTATCATAGGAAGTGGTGATAGGAACTCCTGCTCCGGCACAAGACAAAGTTCATACACAAACAAGTATCCTCGGTTGGCCTCTCAACCGTTCATTCTTACCGAATGATCTCGAAAGCTATTTTATTGTTTGTTCTCGCGAATTATCGTGTCATTGACTGCATTCCAATCAGTGAAAAATTTTTAAGTAAGTAGGGCTATCCTCAGCACCCAATATCTATGCAACGACACATGTACGTGCCCATCACTGGAGATTAATTAAATTGCTTTTGGAGCTGCGGGTAGGAGCTATCTGATTGTGTGAGCGGTTGACCAATGAACGAAGTAGTCAATTTCGCACACTGTCTTTTACAATTACAAAGTATTACACAAGCGTACTTAACTACGGTATGGTCGCAAAAACGTACTCCTATTTTTCTTATTGAAAGCAAGAATCCGGCTACATTTAGAAATTTTAATAAAGGAGTGACAGGTGGCATAATTTGTGGATTGGCGGAATCACATAATTATGCAAAATGTGAAGTTGAACTTCAACCTCGTAGCTGAAGGAACTACCGACGTGAAATAAAGTGACTACCTTTTTTTAAAAAAAAACTTACACATTTTTAAGCTAGAGAAGTCTTTGGAGAAAGGTTATTTACTGGTAAGCTCAGAATGACTAATTTTAAGTTATTATTTTCCTCCAGAACTGCCATACGGATTGATAAAAAAGGGTATTTAAATTGCACGGTCGTTTACAGATGTTTCAGGGTATCTTTTTTAAAACTCAGTTGTTAGAAGGTCAAAGTCAAAGCGACATTTGGGATAAAATAGAAACCAACGAGACAGAACTGAACGCTCGCTTTGAATTCCATCAACCTAAATCACTGGACCACGAATTAGCCTTTTTGGAGGTTAACTATCAATAGAGTTATTTCGGTAGAGTTATGACTTAGAGTTAGAGTTAACGACTGCCAAAATCCTGAATTCAAGATTTTGGACTTCAAAAATCTTGAATTCAGGATTTTGCCAGTCCAAAATCTTGAATTCAAGATTTTGGAAGTCCAAAATCTTAGAATTCCAAAATCTTGAATTCACGATTTTGGCAGTCCAAAATCATGAATTCACGATTTTGGAAACTTAACTCTAACTCTACGACATAACTCTATGAAAATAACTCTAAGAACAGCTGTCCCCCCCTTTTTGCAGTCGTCAACGAAGACCGAGAGAATAGGTTTTTATCCGATACACATGATCACCTCCTCATCGCGTGAATTTTGCCGCAATCATAGTTGATTATATATGTGGCCAGAGGTGTTATCGGCTGATCGGCCATGCAAAGCTTAATCACGTTACGAAATCTTCCCCAGCACCAAATATGAGTGCTTTAATTGCACATGTCCAAGTATTATCACTTGCACTGGCCTTGAAGATCTGCCATGGAAAGCAAAGAAAAATAAACTCTAACACGTTGTTTTCCTTTTATTTTTTCCGGACGCGTCTATTAACGTTGTGAACGTATGACCAGTGAACCAACACAGTTTTCCCAGCTCAAACGTTGCATATTTTAACTCTGATGTTTGTATTTTGCAAAACTTTAGTTGCTGCATCGGAATCAAAGTTATAGAAGTCAACCTCTGCTTTATTATTTTCATTTTACAGTGACCGTTAGAATATATATTGATGAAGAATGACGGTAACTGCCGTGTACTTGACAACATATCACGGTTAAATGACGAGCAGAACTTTCATCTAGAGTCATGCTGAAAGCTTGTAAACTCTCTGATATTTTATCTAGAGCGAACATGAAACTTTTATCAGGAATTCTAGATCAATGGCACGCGCAACATGCCCAAATACAGCAATCGGTCGAAGCCTGCCAATTAGTTAGAGTGTTGAAGATGAGCTGAAGCTACATCGAACATTATATTGTCTTCTTTATATACGCATAGAGCATGACGGCTTTAATCCCAAACAATGAAACATGAGGATCTGTTCATTTCGAGAGATAACTAAGGGACATTGAGTTACTAAGTCAAGTGGAATTAGCCATTTGAAATTACTCCTTAGAGTTATGAATTCCCAGCTATCAATTTTACTTTTATGTAAAAATATTTTTTTTCAAAGGGGTAAAGAAAATACAATGGGACTCAAGACCCTTGACTAATTCACCCTTATGCAGACCCATACAACGGGAACTCTGCGTTTGGGTTTTTTAGGTCACAGATAGAATATCGGAGTTAACTGTTATAACATATTTTCTTGCCTTCAGCCGTTCAATGGACTAAAATGAAATGCTACCCTTGCCAGGACTTTACTGTTAGCTGTCACGCCCTCCTAATCTCATCTCCGGCCAGGGCCTTAAATGTTACTTTGGCTTCAAAACACGCCGATTTTCAATAGTTTCCGTTTTCTTCCTTATCCTTTATGTCCCTGTGTCCTCCAAAGTACTGTTGGGCTGGGAACCCTGTTTTTGTGTTGACCGGTCAAAGGTAATATTTATCTGATCTGTACCAAAATTATGGTTTTAAATCAGTAATCGTTGCCCCCGGCATCGTCAATCAAGCGGACGCTGTGCTAACCAAACAATGTTAAGGGTTTTGGATCGAAAATGTCATGAACTTAGACATAATCAAATAGGCTTTAGTAAAAATAAAGTTACTTCATTATTCCGCGAGTCAAAGGGCGTAGGTGATATGTTAGGTAACCCCGCAGTAAAAGTTAAAATTTAGAGACTTCACGGAGATGTTGAATGTATCACATCTGATGTGAAATCAGTCGTATTTTTCATAGCCCTTTATGCTCACCTCGCTCGCTTCATGATGCATGCCTGCGAATGTATTCACGCATTAATTTCCTATGTGCCTTTTTGCATGCGTAAGATAATTGTAATACTAAGTGAGTGAGTGTTGTCCTTCCTCGCGAAATGGACCAGAGAGTTTTTCATAAATTCAAACACTGACAATCCACTGACTTCGCGTTTAGCTTCAAAAGCGACGTTGAATTCACGCTCTCCTTTATTTTCACATTCTTTTGAGACCGGCTAACAAAAAGAAAGATGAGATTTTTTTCAATTTTTTTTTTTTAACGAAAAAGACGTGTACGTTTTTCAATTTCCATCGGTTAGGGTCACAGTTAGTAGGATCCGTGTTGTTTTTCAGTAATTTCACTCTTGGATTTTGCACAATTTAGGCAATTAATCTGTATAAACCCCCTCGGGGTATTCCTATTTTCGAATCTTTTCTCACGGTGTTCCTCCGTCGTGTATCAACATATCTTTTGGCAGGAAAATAACATTCCGTCTAGTGCAAAATGAAAGGCTTATCCCATGGTATCGTAGCTATTGAACAAGATGGTGAGGGAGCTATCCTTCGCCAGTCTTTTAATAAGGCTCCCTTTTTCAAATTGTTTTTTCAATATGTTGAGTTCGTCATGCATGTAAGAGCTTGGCGAATGAACCGTGCCAAGTCAGGCATAGACTTGCATCATGCAGTATGTAGTAGTTCTTTCCTCACATTAACACTTAAGCCAGTTCTGGATGCAAGATGAGCAAGTCGACTGTTGCGCGGTATGATATTACAAGGAACAAAATCTCACTTTATCAAATTTTTGCACAAGATGTTGAGTATCTAAGAATGTGTTAGAAGGTCACCCGTATACACGTGCATATAAAAAGGGTATATTTCATTGTTAATTTAAAATGGTAATGTCAAGACTTTAACCTGATTGGTTAAACAGGAAGTACCAATATTGAACTGAACACACTGTGGCACGCCCTGCAAACTACTGAACTCGACCAGTGATCAAAGAGGTGCTTTTGGTGTACAAGAGGTCAGGTGATATTTTTCTTTATTGTTCAGAAGTGGCGCCCTTAGCTTCATCACAATGGGTGTATTCGACCAAGACGTCAAATTGGAATCTTTTCAATAAAAGAAGATTGCAGAATGCATTCAGATTTATAAGCCATTGGCATCCAAACAGTCAACTCCTCAAAGTCAGAGCAATCTCACCATTTCACCGGGCACCAAGATGAATCGTTTCCTCCTGTTTGGCGCTTTGCTCATCATGTGTCTTGCAACAGTAGATGCTTTTCCAAGAAACCGAGCTGGTGAGTCTTGTCCTCGTGTTTCAGTTGCTCCCCCCTGTTTTAAGGAAACTGAGACGACATCTCCTTGAGGTTCAACCGCATATTTTACGCTTTGGATCATATTGCTTAACATCCATCAAAAAATAAATGCCAGTTGTCATCTTGCAAGTGCTCATAAAATCTAGTAAATTCTCTTAATGGGAGGTTAAAGTCTATCTTTCGCCTACTTAATTATTCTAATTAAATTCTTGGTCACAGAAGCTGAAAGGCCATTGTATAGAAAAAAATGTCTTACCGGCCACTGCAGATGTACGTTTAACATCACCCAGTTTGATGAATTGTTTACAAACAATATAGCCATACAAATTAAAGTAATCCAGAGTTCGGATTTAAGTTCAATCTAAGACTTAATATTTTCATTTGAGCCGATTTCACGCGAAGAAAGTCCTGAAATGTATCCAGTCTGATTTTAAACACGTTCACTGAGGCCACGACTCGACTCTAAGATAGGAAATGAAAATCAACAAAAATTGCTTGCAAAGTAGTTAAGACGAAACAAATATTGGGCTTCTAGCCAGCTTGGATACCCTCCCAGGGGTTTTGGGGGATAAGAGAACATGGCTAATATGAACTGGGGAACAGGGGAACAATGTCAAAATATTTTAGGGAACAAGGGAACAAAAACAATTCAAAACAATTTTAGGGATTAAAAAGCTGGGAACAAGTTTTAAAGTAATTTGGGGAACAGGGGACTACAAGCAAATATTTAAAAGCAACAAAGGAACAAGGACCCCCTGCGAGGGCCTTAGCTTTCTTGTGCTCGCCCAACCGAAAAACGCGCGACATGCAGTAATCAGAATTACTCTTCTTGAAAGGTGAAGTGTTTACCCCCAAAATATGGGGGGAAAAGGACCACTTGTATTTTCATTTTTAATCAAGCAAACAAAATGACTTTAAAGGTGGACTTTGAATTCCTTTTGTGAATTGTTTTAGCTTTAATGCTGCATTTTTTGATTCACGAAAGGCCGCCAAAGTTACACGGTTTGTGGTTTAGAGTGATTTGCAATTGGTGGGAAAGCTTGTATATTACCAATTACGGCAAAGGCAGTCATTAGATCAATTTGTAAAACGAGGTTAAGCCAATATTCGCCCAGACATTAATTTATTCATATGAAACGTTTGATATCAATTTGCGCTCAACACATGTATCAGAATTGCCATGAGCTTACAGGAAGTCTCAGCTCTTAGTATTCTGAGCTTGTTTATGGAGCATTTGACCTATAAGACTGGATTGTGTTGGAGCCAGGTTTATGAGAAACATTGTTGCCTTGTAGATGACAGATAGAAGCGCACGAAACTGTAGAGTTTGTCAAGAGGTCTTGACTTAAGGCTTGCAACACATATTTTTCTTTTCTTGTGTTATTGCTTTCTTAGACAAATTATGATTTCGAACTTTGATGTTAAGAAATATCACTCAACCGAAAAGCGTGGTAGGGTTAAATTATCTCCAAATCGACAGAGACTGGGCACAAGAATCAATTGTTCCTAGGCGTGCCCAGCCTTCGGCAGCTTAGTCCTGTTCCGGGACTCCCTCTTACCCCACCCTGAAAATGGGCCTGGAACCCAGGCGGGAAAAGAGAGAGTCCTGTATTACTTGCAGGCGCATGCTCGGAATGACTCCATTTCCCCCCCAAAACTGGGGGAAAAAACCATATTTGGAAAAAGGATTCCTTATTTGGGCATAGTTTATTCCGAGTGCTTTTACATTGGATACATAGGGATAATGTGAAAGGAAATTACAACGCCAAGTTTCTGGAGGCAATTGATTTCGTCTTTAAGAAATGCCACTTAACCTTTGTGCCTAAGGCGGAAAAACTGCAAGCTATTGATGCATTCCTTACTGGTAATGATGCTTTTGTTAAACCTGCAACAGGATTTGGCAAGTCCGTTTGCTACATGGTCGTTCCTTTATATGTTTGCGATTTTCTTCGATCCGAGTCCGAGGTTAATTGTAAGTCAGTCCTTCTTATCGTGAGTCCCAATCGTGGACGATCAGATGGATGACATACGAAAGTATGGAATTTCGTTCAAATTTTGATTTAATTGCTCTCCGGAGAGTCCTTGAAACTTACAAATATACTGTAGGTCGTGGATGTGAATCGCTCAACGAAGACTAAATAGTCTCCTGCTGGAACTCTTGTTTATTGTTCATCATTTATTGTTCATTACTTCTGTCGACCTAGTTATGTGATATTTGCACTGATCCAGTGAACATATATTTTAGTTGCCCAGTAATTATTGAAACTGTGATTGTTTCAGGAGTTTAGGCCTACCAATTTTTTTTTTCAAAATCGGGGACAAATTGTTTGAATACCCAATATAAAACGGTCAGGTAAAAAATGTCGTAAATACTCTCAGTTTTATCAGGAATAATACACAAACAGCGGTGACAAACAGAGTTTTTTTTTTGAGTAATTAGAGTAGAGTACTTTGCTCAGACTATTAATTTTTTCTAAGAATAAATTTTTAACGCACTCGTCGCATTAAATCTTTCTTTCCTTACAAGGACAGACTTAGGGCCGTGGCCAAATGGCTAAGGTTTTATGTAGAGCTGCCTGTCGAGACTGCAAGGATTTTTATATCGGAAAAACTAAAAGACGATTGAATGACAAAAAAACTGAGCATTATTCCTGATAAAGGTAGATAAAAAGTTAAACGTAATTGAAGCACAACCTGGACTATTTGTTTCTTTACATACCAGTTTGTGTTGATAACGCAATTATGAAGCAATAATGTTTCCATTAAATGCACAGTCAAAAATCGATTATTTGGACGTTAATTGTCACGATTCTTTTTTCTGGTCAAAATTTTGTTCGTGAACATTAATTAATAAAGATGAAATAATGCCGACATCACTGCGATCGGGGTTTTTTCTTCTCGTTTGGTCACGACGAGGCATAATTTAGATGTTCTCTTTCCTGACACTGCAAATCACACAGTATTTATCATATACGATTTTTCGCCGGAATTTCAAGGTTCCCTTTATTTACATATCCAGCGTGGCATCTAATGCAATATGATTGGTTCATTCCGAGCTTGCGCCTGCAAGTAATACGGGACTCTCGCTTTTCCCGCCTGGGTTCCAGGCCCATTTTCAGGGCGGGGTAAGAGGGAGTCCCGGAACAGGACTATCGCCAGCTGGGCAGCTAACAGGGCCAGGAATTAATGTCGCGCGAGGAGAATAATTACACTGCGCGATTTTTCGAGCTTTGCCGGAGCACTTTTTCACGTTTTGATAAACATTTGAGCTCCTTCCTCGTATTCTGGGCTAGTTTACAACAGCATTTTGTCTATAAGAACAATTTTCAGCAAACCGAGATTCTCTTGAAATTGAATTATTGAACACGCAAAAAGGTACATGGTTGAAATGAGCCTGAGTCAAAGATATCGATGCTTTTAAAGTAAAGCAATTTAAAACAATGTCAGTCTTCAAAATTTATATTACTAAAATATTTTTTTGCTCGAAAAACATTAATGTTTCACTTGTCTGAACATTTACTAAACAACGGAAAGCCGATTCTTTGGTAAACGAGATGCTTCCGTGAAGCATACACTGGGTTGCCTGTGGTACGTGCTACAGAAAATCAGAAGGCACTGAATTGTGTGGTATTGAAATACAGCATTCCAGTCTCTGAAGAATAACAAATAAAAGAGAAGCGAGAAACATTGGCCTCTCGGCTGACATGTTGATAATTTTCAAGTTCCCTCACAACTTCTTTTCACCACAAGTGTGCCTTCTGAGCATCTAACGGCTTTGTAATACTAAACTTCACTGAAGTTAAGCGCTGTTTCGTGGGTTTAGTGTTAGGATGGGAGACCAAAACAATAAACCCCTGGTAAAAACAGAAGCATCTGACCGAAAATACTATTAACGCTAACAAATGCGAACTCAGCAAGGCACAGATTTTGTTAGCTTGCTTTATGCACAACAAATATTGATGAAAAAGCAAATAACTATTGATACACAGTTTTCAGTTTTTAGAAAGAGCAGAAGGAAGTTTCCGGGAAGGTCGATCGAGAATAAAATATTCACGACATGAAAACAACATTAATTTTGAACCGTGAATATAGAATATAAAAAGTTACGATCAGCGACAAACATTTTGGAAGATTTTTGCTACGTTCAAGTAAATTGCAAAATCGAAAGTGACATGGCCGCAATTCAGCGGGCGCCGTGATTAAGTTACCGCGGCATGTTTACTCACCAAACAGTGAAGCATCTGTGTCAAATGATGGCAAGATACCGGGTTTTTGTAAGTTTCTTTTTCTGTCAAGTGTTATAAAGTTTGACAATGAAATGAGCGAAGTCAAAACAAAGATCACAATCGCCCAACTCTTGTTTATGCAAAGTCAAAATTTACTCTCCAAGACGCGTACGACGTTATTTATCACCAGGTAATTCCATCATTTTGGAAATAGCAGCTACTTTATTATTCATCTGCGTCACAAGTTTTCACTGCTTTTGGGGCTCATTTTGTTGAAACTCAAGCACGCTTCCAACAGGCCTGTGAACCCTTCCTGCTTACAGAGCAATACTAAAAAACTTCTCCCATATCACATTTCAACCTTAAGCTCGAAAATTCAATACACAACATGATATTATAATTCACAAAGGCAGAAAATACCACAGAATCCTTTTCCAGCGAAAAATTTATTGAAACAAACAACATATTTGCTCTTAGAGGCGAAAACCTTTTCCTATTTCATTAAGTGCGTGAAGACAAGAAACTCAATCGTGTCAAATTACCATGTACAGTACTTCAGGTAAACACAGCTCACTTTGATTTCGTCTCGACGGGCGATAGATTGTTGTCGAAGTCCAGTACTCGTCGCTTTTGAGATTCCTGCCTAGTTTATCCAACTGACTTTCCATTATTGAGCTCCATAAGGGTATATTTTGTTTAAGGATCCACTAAAACGCCACTCGCGTTACATGACTTTCGACGCCATTGCAGGCTAAGTTAATGATTCTACTGTGTCCACCAGAGAAATCTACGCAATTCCACTACCCTCTCGATCCTAAGAAAATACGCCCAGAAGGCTCTATGCACAAAGACACCACTTACCAGGGGAGTGACAGGCAAGACTTTTACCGACACGGAAAAAAACAAAAAAACGACGAAATCAACGCAGACCTCGACTGGTTTGCCATAGGCAACCCAGTAAAAATAGGTGTACCGATGAACTTCAAGGGAACGTTTCAAAATGTTTAGCAACTTTTGAGCACTATTTCTTTGTCGCACTATGTTGTCGTTTTCCATCTCAATCGGGACAAGCTGCTGTTATCCACGCTGAGTGTGAACACATGTGTACTGATATCTTCAACCGCAATAAAACATTGCCTAACTTAGCAATTTCCTTCAAGTTTAAACAGAAAAGGTCCGTCTACTTGGACTTTAACATTATCTTTGAATATTGCTTCAAAGAAAGTTTTCCTTGATAAAAATCATAAAATAAAATTAATATGGATAATCTCAGAACTGAACAACATCCTTATAGTTTGCTATACCTCTTGACCAGTGCCAGATATCTCTTTTCGGACGTCAGCGAAAATGTAGACGATTGCAAAAGTTCACACAAAATAAAAGATTAAATGTGTCCAAAAATTCTTTCAAAGTAGTTCTTTGGATAACTCGAATAAAGGGTTTTAAGTCCAAAAGCATAACAGTTAAAGAACTCTCGACAAAAACGTATAAAGTGGCCACTTAATTGTTATGATGTACGTAATCTGTGATATGATGTGTACTAAATAGGCTGTCCCTCTACCCCCGAAGGATTTTGGACATATCTCGGGCTTTTCAGAGTCAATGAACCACTTGAAACTATTGAAAATAACACACGATATTTTCCTCTGCATTAAAGTTCTCTTGCTTACAGATTTTTTTGTTTATATTTTCTTTCGACAACTTTAAAGTAAGTCAACCCATAACTTAAAGTAAAGATTTAATACGCCGTTCGTTGCCCAAATTTGGCTAAAATTTTAGCGACAAGGAGAGGAAGACTCAGTTTAGGTGCTGGACTTACAATCCGGAGTTGGGTTTTTTTTAAAGATTTCAATGTCATTTTTACGTGATTGCACTCAATTTCAAAGTAATGGCTCTGATTTTACATGATGTGTATCCATATCCTTTAATTTGGAATGGAAACGTCCGTATGGATATTGTGTGCAGCTTCATCGGAAAAGAGATTTAAACCAGTCTTTAAAATCCCAAAACGTGCCTGTGACTGTGTAGGGAGATGAACTGGTAAGGCCGCTACAGTCCAATCTTTGCTGATTTAGGAAGCGGTAATACATGCATGGTAGATGGAGAATGTTGTTTGCGTTGGTCCCTGCTTCCAGACATTTGTGTGGATGGACAGAATGATTTGCAACGGCTCAGCGAACGGCTTCAAAGTCAGTGTTTAGGCAATGATTCATACCTTGAACGTAATAACGATATTGAGCCGTGCACAAGTGCTCAACTAATTGGGGAGACAGTAAATCAAACCAAATCGGATTATCAAGACAGGGGAATTTATGTTATGTGAAAATAGGTCCCAAAGGTTGCATAAACTACATACAGAACAATTTTTTCAAAGTGGGGTTAGCATAATAAAAGAGTTTAAAACCAGTAGTGTTGTGGAAATGAAACTTCTTTAGTTCTGACCTTGCTTTCAACAGTAAGGTCCAAGTGTTTGAGTTTTTTACTACATATTCTTAACCAAGAAACTTCTTAATTCTATAACAGGTTTCTCAAGAAACAGCAGGGTTCTGTCACGACCTGAATTAGAGGAAGAATTGCATGAAATGATCGCTGAGTACGAGCGCGATCACGATGATGATGAGGATGATGATGACGATGACAAGCGCGATCGCGATGATGAGGATAACGATGACGACGATGATGAGGATGATGATGATGATGACGATGACAAGCGTGATCGCGATGATAAGGATGACGATGACGATGATGACGATGACGATGATGACGATGATGATGACGATGGCAAGCGCGATCGCGATGATGAGGATGACGATGACGATGATGATGACGATGATGATGACGATGACAAGCGCGATCGCGACGATGAAGATGACGATGACGACGATGATGAGGATGATGATGACGATGACAAGCGTGATCGCGATGATAAGGATGACGATGACGATGATGATGACGATGACAAGCGCGATCGCGATGATGAGGATGAAGATGACGACGATGATGACGATGACAAGCGTGATCGCGATGATAAGGATGACGATGACGACGATGATGAGGATGATGATGACGATGACAAGCGCGATCGCGATGATGAGGATGACGATGACGATGATGATGACGATGACAAGCGCGATCGCGATGATGAGGATGACGATGACAATGATGACGATGATGATGACGATGACAAGCGCGATCGCGATGATGAGGATGATGATGACGACGATGATGAGGATGACGATGAGGATGATGATGACGATGATGATGACGATGACAAGCGCGATCGCGATGATGAGGATGATGATGACGACGATGATGACGATGACAAGCGCGATCGCGATGATGAGGATGACGATGACGATGATGATGACGATGATGACGATGATAAGCGCGATCGCGATGATGAGGATGACGATGACGATGATGATGACGATGACAAGCGCGATCGTGATGATGAGGGTAACGATGATGATGAGGATGATGATGACGATGACAAGCGCGATCGCGATGATGAGGATGAGGATGAGGATGACGATGACGATGATGATGACGATGACAAGCGCGATCGCGATGATGAGGATGACGATGACGACGATGATGACGATGACAAGCGCGATCGCGATGATGAGGATGACGATGACGATGACAAGCGCGATCGCGATGATGAGGATGAGGATGACGATGACGATGATGATGATGATGACGATGACAAGCGCGATCGCGATGATGAGGATGACGATGACGATGATGATGACGACGATGATGACGATGACAAGCGCGATCGCGATGATGAGGATGATGATGACGACGATGATGACGATGACAAGCGCGATCGCGATGATGAGGATGACGATGAGGATGATGATGACGATGATGATGACGATGACAAGCGCTATCGCGATGATGAGGATGATGATGACGACGATGATGACGATGACAAGCGCGATCGCGATGATGAGGATGACGATGAGGATGATGATGACGATGATGATGACGATGACAAGCGCTATCGCGATGATGAGGATGACGATGACGATGACGATGATGATGATAATGACGATGACAAGCGCGATCGCGATGATGAGGATGACGATGACGAAGATGATGACGATGATGATGACGATGACAAGCGCGATCGCGATGATGAGGATGATGATGACGACGACGATGATGATGATAAGGATGACGACGATGACAAGCGCGATGAAGCACGAAGCAAATGGATTCTGTCACGATCCGAATTGGAGGAAGAGATACTGTGAAGACATAATGTGATGATGATAATGACGGCGACGACGATTGTGGAGCATCAAAAATTGCAAGAACTTGATAAGGCCTTTTGGTATTCTAGATGGAATCTAAACTTTGAAGTAGATGTGACAATCGAAGCGTGGTGTGCTGTACTATAAATTACAGGAGCTCATTTGACTGTATACAAAGACAGTAACGAAAGGATATACCTAGTGTCCATTGCCACAATTTTAGAACTTTCAATGTCTAGAGACAAAAAGAATAAGCCTTACCGAAATGTTTCTTTAAAAAGTTCAGAGAAAAAGCACTTCATACAACACCATATACTTTTAGCTTCGTAAGTATTTTTCTTTAAGGTGCAAAAAACTTTTCACAAAGGTTAAAATTTTGTATAGTGAATTAAACGAAATTCAAAAAGGCCAGAAACGCGTTCCTTTTAACTTTGTTTGCGTCTAATCGGGGATAGTGTTCTTTTTAAATTCATCAATAAGTTCCCATTGTCGCTAAATGATGAGATGAATTGGGGATGCAATACGGAGATGAAGCAAATATCAGGAGTTGAAAGCGATTGCTTACCGTTGCTTACCTCTTCCCCTCCCCCCCCCCCCCCCCACCCTCCTACCCTTTCCCTGAGATAACCTTCGGGCAGCAGCTTTCTAAAATGAGTAGTATTCCCCAAAAAAGAAAACAACACCCGTCAGTTAAGGTGACTGAACACAGTTTTCAAGGACTTATTCTTTCATTTCTGCCATATCTAATATTTGCAGTTGTTGCCTGGAACTCAAACTATTTAGTGATACCAAAGTATTTAGTGATACCACGAAGGTTTCTATTTTTGACAGTCTATGTATGTTACCATGGTAACGCATCTAGATTAAGATGCTTGGTCCTCATTTATGCAAATTTTCTTTAAGCATTTGCTTACTTAAAGTAATAGAAATAAGACCTGCTATCAGGGAATTTCAACAGACGATTTTTCAGAATTTGCTGATAGAAGTTTTTTAGTTTTCCCAAATTTTTATCTGTTAAATTTCTGATTTGTTTAAATAGACGACTCATTTAATTTGTAGTTGGAACTATTATAATTCCAAATTTCTGCAAAATTTAATGGCAGATTTGCGGGAAGTGTGGTAAAACTGCCAACAGCTGTTGGTCTCAAATTTTGAGCGAATGAGCATGAGCAGCATTTTGCTGGTTAGGCCCAAGAAAATATTCCAAATGGTTTTCGAATCACGTCAGTTTTTAGGGTTCCGTTTTTGTCCCTTCAACTAATCTTCGACTGTATCCTTTTGCTACTGAGCAGGATCAGGCTTAGGACTTCCAAGTACTGGTCTGATTTGGGGTGAATTAAAAAGTAATTTACACTTATTTGGCCGAAAGAAACCTCTAAGAGAGAAAATATCGCCTCGTGAGCAATAAAAGAGCTCTATTATTCTCAGGCGCAAATAACGAAGTGAAAAGTTATGAAAAATCATCTTCCTTAATATTGAAGAATATTATCAGCTTAAGAGGTGTGATCTTGATATAACACCAAATTTTCATGACCACTTAACAAAGAAATTCATGGTACTAGTTAGGAGAATAACGTTTCGATCGTGGGAATGAAATAGTCAAGCCGATTTCGACCAACGCCTGTGCTTGTGGTGAGCGCAGCATCTGCAAAGAGTTTTAAACCATACCACAAATACTTGACAATAGTCAGCATAGCCCAAGTAAGTTAGAGTAGACCGTGTACCACCAGGCGAAACTCAACCCCACCCCCACCCACTCCTCCCTCATTCTCCCACTGATGCTGTTAAGGCGAACGTCTAATACAATAAAATAGACTAGCAAATTTCTGATTCAAAACATCGACAACCAACGGACAAGAGGTTCAGCTTCAGAAGAGAGGCTCCCTCCCTTTTTTTCGGAACCCTTGTTAGGCTCCGGCGGGCGAGCTACTTGGCTTCAGCTAAAATTAAAGCCCGCGATGCATAATCAAAAATAATTTTCCTTAAAAGTATTTACCCCCTAAACACAGAAATGGCCCTACATCTTTTCCTAAAAAATATGGAAATAGCACATTTTGTATAGCCATTACTTGTAGGTGGACTTTGAGTACTCTTTTTCCGAATTGTTTTAGCTGTAATGTCACGTTTAGGACTCAAGAAATTTCAAAGTGCGCCAAAATTTCATAGTTCATGATTTCCAGTGAATTATTCAATTGGGGAAGAGGGATGATGTATGAACAAAAGAAGAAGTCAAGCGTGGATCAATTTGCCAAACTTCTTCAGCCGAGAGATGTAGATCGGCTAGTCACGAGATGCTATTAAGGACGGTGCCTACTAATTCAAAGGTATTTTTGCGCGGTTTTATGAATATGCGGGAAAAGCAGATCTCAACAAGTGTTATTAAAATGCAAAAAGGAAATTGGGGGTAACCACGCATTTTTCAAAGATAATTAATCAACAATATTAGCAAAAAGCTTGAAAATACAAAGCCATGCATGGCGTTGCTTTCCAAATTAAAGCTTAATTCTCTCTGAAAAATGCATGGTCACCCCCAATTTTCTTTTTGGATACCAAGAGCATTTGCTAAGTTCTGCTTTCTCCGCATATATTTAAACCGCGCAGAACTATCCCTGCATTAGTAAGCAATACCGATAGGAAATCCGAGTATCTGGAGATGCGCAGAACATATGCTCATTAACAATAGTAGGCACCGTCCTTAGAATTCCCATTTATAAGTACTAATTTCTGAGTCTTGAGTAGTGTGCATTGGCGGTTTACACGGACGCATCGCTTTCGATGCGCTTACACTTTTCGTTTACACGGCGCCGGTCGAGTTTGTTATTGAAACCAGGTTGTTTTGAAAACGCTGGCAAAAGTGGAACCTTTTGAAAACGATACGATTCCAGGTGTCATGTAAACGACGAAATCGAATCGATTTGAATAAGGTTGTTGTTTTGGTGCCAAATTTCTTTGCTAGCAATTTAAAATGGTAAATCTAGCTAGCAATGCCGCGATGGCATATGCCATCACTACTTGGATTTATGGCTTGCTTCTTTTCTAAATTTCTTGTGTATATCTTCCACCTCATGAGAAAAATCCCTGCCATATTATGTTCTTTCCTCTCTGCCCTGAAACGATCCAATATGTCGCTATATTTCTGCTGTACCGATCTCCAATCAAAGTTCTCAGACATTTTGATTACTTCATATTCGCTAGTAAGTACTAAAAGAAGATCCTACTTCCTCATCGGTCCATGTGAATTTCGTCGCTTCCAAGAACAAATGGCGGAGACACGTTATCAGATCCACGCATTCGTCAGTGATTGGTGCCTGGGAACGAGACCGGCGTGACGTAAATACTCTCGGTCAGGTATAGCAACAAGTTGCACGGCAAATGTTCGGCAACTTTTAACATTCTTGGAAACTTTTGGTTTTTCTAGCATTTTAAAAATTATTTTTTTACCTTTTTCGCGACGTTTATATGTTTTCGAAAGAAAAGTCAGCTGAATTCAACTGAGTGTGTGGACCCCAGGACAAGCCAATAGTGGCCAGCTTGGTGTTGCATGCCTGTCCATGAGATCAACGGTATCACATGGCCGTTTTTCAAGATGGCAAACAACATTGTCGGTGATTCAGATTCCAGCTGGGAAGAATGTGCAGCAGATGAAGGCCCCATCAATCCTACTGCGAAAGCTAAAAGGCTGGTGGCAAATCTCGCTACCGCCAGAAAAGTTAAGATAGCTAGAGAAAGAAAAACTGAGACGAATCCGCCCGGTAAAAAGCGCTGTTCGCGTGGACGAAATGATCTAAACCGCAACAAAACCAACTTAATTAAAGTGAAAACGTTAAGCAAAAAAAAACAACAACAACTTTTCGGCAACTTTTTCGTAATTCAGCAAATTTTCGGCAAGAAATTCTTTAGCAACTTTTAAACAATTTTATCGGCAATTTGAGACCAAGCCTACTCTCGGCTCCGTGTAACTGTGACTTCAGGTTCTTACCATTTAGCCAAATAATCCTGATGGAATGATCACTCCATAAAGGCAAGCGATTTCCCGAATTTAACGACCAACCGGATGAGAATAGCGCTTGCAATTTTACTACACGGCATTCCATCCCGTATATTTACTCGATCTTGTAAGAAAGGGCCTGGAAACGGAACGATTCTCGGAAATGGTAAGGGCATTTCCCGAATTCCATTCCGAACGGAAAAAGAGGCCTTCCTCTGGAGGTTGTTCACAATTTCCGATTTCCGAAAAGACTTTCCAGAAAATTGCCTTTCCATGTCACCTCAAACCGAAATTTCCGGGTTTTTTGGCTAAATGGTAAGCACCCTTCGAAACCGCATTCGTTTTCAACGCGGTTTCAAAGTCATTTAACCGTATCGATTCGAAAACTTATTCGTGTAAACGTAGAAAGTTTCTCATTATTCTGCGCGTTTTGGTTATGACGGATTTGACTTCCTTAAACATCCACGCGGCATCTGTTGCCGGCAGCCAGATGTATTAATTAAAACGGCTTTATAAGAAGACGGTTTTTTAAAAGGTAGATAGGATTGAATGTGAAAAAAGCGAGCGAAATGCAGGGTTTCAATGGAGCCCATTGGTGCGTTTCAGTCAACGGAACTTTCGAAAATTTTGGGCGGAAATTCAATGGAACAAGACCTTTTTCGAAAAAGATT
>OX421445.1:19700272-19717772 GCA_949126865.1 Montipora capitata
CACCTCAGACGAGGAATTTCCAGAGGGAGAGGTCTAGGGCAGCGTGTTGACTGATTGGCTGGTTATGACGTAGCAAGTCCCTACTTTGAAAAAAAAAACCTGTGACCTAGGCATAACCATAAACCTGCCTTTAACCGCGATAATCATTTTCCTTGAGCGGGAGAACACTCACATCCGAAGATCAAATATATAAAATTTCTCCATTAGAGCTTCCCTTAACCCAAATGAGAAAAATGTCTGCACTCCACACTGTACGTCGACGCGAGTGGATTACACCGTCAATCGAAAGAAACACGCATATGTTTTTCAGTCCGCCATGTTGTATTTGAGTGGAATCCCCAAGTAGCATAGGTTACTTAGGGAGGCCAATATACAGTCACGACAAAATGGTCAAAAGGATTTGTTTTCATGTTGAGAAACTTCAGTGTAGCTCCACAAGAGCCTTGACACATTTTCAGCGCGAAGCTATGACCTTTGAGTCCCTCCCAAGATGGGGGCGGGGGGGCGGAGGGGGGGGGGGGTACTTGTTTCCTAGTTCCCTTTCAAAATTTGCTTGTGTTTTCTTGTTCCCCAAATTACTTTCAAATTTGTTGCTAGCTTTTCGATTTCCAAAATTGTTTATGTTCCCTTGTTCCCTAAGGTTTTTTGTCATTGTTTCCCTGTCCCCCAGTTCAAATTAGCCATGTTTTCTTCTTCTCCAAAACCCCTTGGAGGGACTCACAGTTCATCAGCATCCAACTGCCACAAATTAAATTAAGCATGTGCTTTGTTTCACGTAAATACTAAACCAACAAGAATTTGCGTTAATTAATATCAATCTCTCCTAGGCTAACCGCTTTGTTAGTCTTGTTTCGACAATAATCTTTATTAAATTGATACAAGTGTGCAAACACCCAGCCTAAAACAAAAAATAAAATATATTAAGACTTTGTTCCTCGATTTGTCAATTTTTTTCTCATAATTTGTTTGACTGGCAAAATTGGGGCCAAATAATCGTTTTTCTTTCTGTCTTTTCAAAGTATGCTGAGTTATTACAACCAAACAACGGACTATTGTATTATATTAACAGCTTTGTGCTAATGCTGTTTTTCGGCATTAATGGTCGTCGAAGCCCAGAAGTGATTAAAATACGTTCTTCACGTTTGGCTTTTAATGGTGTATTTAATCTAAAAAACCAAATACTTAGATTCCAATGCAAACAGAGTTGGTTTTGATTTGCCTTTCATTACGGCAGTAACCATGCCAAAAACAATTTAATTTTCACCTGATAAATTGTGATCGTTTCAGTTATACATCGTAGCTGAGATATGGAGCGATTCTCAAATACGTGTAACACTTGGTACTTTGTGTAGGCCTGAACTGCTTTCATGCGCTGGCTAGCTATGCAATCGAGTCCTGGAGAGTAGAATGTCTTAATCTTCCAAATGAATTAATCAGGACAGATACAGCTGGATAGACCAGAGATATTAAGAGTCCAGTTACAGCTGGATAAATAGGAGATATTAAGCTGAAAAGCAGCAAACAGTTATGCCTAAAAGGTTCCCTGTTTACAAATATTGACGATTGACGCCAAATTTACTTTCGTATTCAAATTTGCCATCAACCGGGAAAACTAAAAATTCACCAGTTTATAAACTTCTACTGGGGTTGCTCGAAGATTGGTTAGCGCCAACCAGCATTAAATACCGTGGCAAAACTCTAGCTTATAATTCTACTTAACTAATGGTTGACGAAAATCTCGGTCCTGGTTGGCATTTAGATAACAACGGGTGACGTCACGCGAAATTCAGTAAAAAGCAATTTTCAAAATCAAATAAACCTATATTGACCGACTTTGTGTTTAATAAATTGTGGTTTTCAATTTGGAGTACTATGTATAAAAACAGGGACGAACATTCTATTTTATTACAAAAAATCGAGAAGCCTGATCAAGCGGACAAGGAGTTCCAAAGCCGGAAACTAACAAGAACAAGTTAAAAGGAGAATGAGGACCTTCTTTATTTTCTGTCTTTTAGCCTCCGTTTTGGTGTCCAATGCCCAGGAAGCCACGGAGATGGATGAAGCTGAATTGTTCGATGATAATCCTCAAGAGAGTGCGGCTGATGTAAACAAAATGGTGGAGGATGGTCCCTTGGATGACATTGCCTTTGGTGAGGCTAATCTCTGAGGTTAGTTTTTCTTTTAAGCCATCGTGGCAGTCAAATTAACTATGAGTCCTTGACGAAACGCAGTCGTTAAAAGAAGTTTGGATATCCCAAGGAAGCCTGCCTTGAAGAAACTTCGTTTTTCTTGCTCTTCCTGTGCTACTTGATGCACTTTGAGGAGAAAAACGCTTTTACTCTGACATTCTTTACAAACAGGAGAAGATCACCTCCGCGATTAATAAAACTGTCCTATGAACAGGAATAACACGGTCGTAGCCAGAAAAAAATATATATGACCGATCGAGTCAATGTCCAATGTTAAATTATCTTCGTAGGTACCTAGGGTGTCTTTGATGCCTACATTCAAAGGAAGCACTGGGATCCCATCTTATTAAAAATATCGCGAAAAAAATAACTGAAGCAAGTGCCTCCGATCGCCTCATACTGGCTACGGCCCAGAATAGTTTGAACGTAATTTGTTTAATACATCGATTTGCAACATCAAACGAACGAACGATCACCAAGTCTTTTCAAATTTCTTTCGACTTCCTTTGACGAATTCGAAAATACAGGAGGAAGGACAAAGGAAAAGAAAGTGCATGTATTGCTAAATCGAGATTAATATCAGCAAAATTAGTTGTTGAAATGGCTTAAAAAATAGTTTAGCACAACGAAATCGACGTTTAAAAAATGACATTGGGCACCAGCTTTGTTCACGAACTTAAAAAAGCAGCCTCAGAAAAGTCACGTGACCTTGTTCACTTGGTAAATTTTAGCATTTTTCTCCCTATTAACCTTCAAGAGCCTTCGTTTTCCCACGTAATTCACAAGATCAAGTTTCCTGCGAATGGCGCAAGTACACAAAGTTATGATTCGCAGTTTTCCCTCGATGAGTCGCAATGTAATACTTTAGACCAAAAATTTTGACTTCATTTGAAGTGTTTGAGAGTACGTGGAGAAGCTGTTCTGTAGTGCCGAAGAGGAAAAAATATTTCAATAACTTATGGGTTTGCGCTAATCACTCCCCACGTAAAACATGAAGGTATGTAGGAACATGCTTCAGAGACCAATATCACTCAATGTCAACAAGCACATCACAACACCCAGAACATCCAGAACATCCGACGAGCTAACCAAAAACATCGAAGCTATGGCCGCCTATCTGTCGACGAAAAAACTTGTAAAAATTCAGGGGAAGGAATCAAATGGAACAAAAATTTTCCTAAATGAAACTCCCAAATTAAATTTTACGTACACCTATATGAGAGCTGGCACAAGCTTCGGAAGAGAACATCAACTCAAGTTCAGTTTCAGCTTCACTTACTTGTACATTTTGGCGCGGAACTTGTTAAAGTGATTGACTTAGAATGGCGCAAATTTGATGATCTTGTAGATAATGCACTCACTAAATGAAATTTTTCGGATTTTTAAACCGAGATCTTTGGTGGAATGGCCAGAGCCCAATGACGTGAAGCTAGCGCTAGCCCGGGAACGAAAGGTAAACGATGACGTCATGATCCAGGTTGCCTTGCTTTTAAATTATTTTTTATTTTTTATTTTTTATTTCAGATTCCAATTCCAGTTAGAGATAAACTTTCCATAAACAGATAGTTACGAGGGAAATGTCAAATAATGGAATCTTCAAGAGAACTTACGGAAATAGATTTAACCTATCAACTTCTAGATCAATACATTAAGAGTACAATGTCATGCTACTTGTGAGGAAAATGTTATATTAAAGTTGAAAGTAGATATTAACATCCCAGGTTGTCGAAAGTCTTTCAGTCCTTTGCTTTATCAGGATCAGCCACTACTGGAGGTATGATGTTCAGGACACATTCAAGGATCTCGGTTAGAATATCCGGCAATGAGTTGTTTCCCACCTTTTTCGGGACTCGATGAGAATCATGTCGGAAGCAATGAGGTAAACTTCCTTTGGGAATATCAGCATACCCTCACATCCTCACGCCCCCCCCCCCCCCCCCCCTCCCCTCCACCCTTCAACAAAACACACACTCTGCACACCTGCATTGGTCGGGTTCGGCCATAATGTTTTGCTAGTACCCAAATAAGGTACTCAAAGAAATTTTGCATTTAAACAAATATCTTGACAATACATCAATAATGAAGGATCCCTAACAGGAGATACAAAACCCCTTAGCTCTTCAACCTCCCATAAATCGCCAGATAATATATCTTTCCTAGCTTTTATTCGCGTAAATGAGCGCCCCTTATCACCGTACATAGGACAGATACCTGGCCTTACAAAAAATGGACACACTGAGACAAGGCTGGGAGATTTATAACAATTTTCCGACACTTTCAAATAGTAGAAAGATATCTCAGTAATTTGAGGGCACGTACCCCTATGAATCATAGCTTTGCTCATTGCCATGTACAAGGTGAAGTCCCCACAGATCCTCACAAGATCCTACAATGAAAACCGGAAAACTACTCACGGAAAAGGAAATGGATTGCACATTAACAAAAACAGTGCCATTTAATAAAAATTTCAAGTTTGCAATATTTATTCAACACTGTACGCTGTATTTGGGAAGACTTTTGCCAGTTTGGCTTCCACCAGATATTATCCCTGTATAATTTTTTGAATACCCCTGTTGCGTATCGCCACAAGAGAAAATAACCTTCTCACGGAGTTTGAGCATTTCAGAAGTCTTTTCAGAACTGTGGTCTTTGTAGGCTGACTTCCAATTCAATTCCAGAGTGTCAAAGCGCGAGCTGAATTTCCGCTTACCAATGTCTTGAAACGTGGATTGGAATCTCTGGCACTGTCTTGGTGTTATGTTGAATTGATTTAACTGTCCACACGGATATTCAATTGATTCCTGGTTCTCGTCTTGCTGAATGACAATCATGTGTTAATTCTGACATTTTTACTGATAGCCAACATCATTCTTCATAGCATAATTGGCTCAATTGGCCAAAATGTTACTGAAGTAAAAAAATAATTTCAGACCTATAAATCCCACATCTTTTGGGCAAGTTATATACACTAGCGAAAAGGAAATTTATTGCCCAGAGGAAATTAATGGATTTATGCTGAGTGTGACATGCTTAGTTAGTTATTTCCCATGTTACACTTTGGGCATTTCTGTCATCCGGGATTTTCTGGAGATCATTCACCATTTGTGCAAGCTAGGCGGAGGCTGATTCAACAGAGTCAAATCAATTTTCCCTCCCCACCCTCCCTATTTTTACTTTCTTGTACATGGCGTGTGTCCCCTCACCTTCGCTGGTATCATGTCTTCTATATTTGGGTATTTCCTAGGTTACCATGCTGATTTTCAATAAACGGCCTAGCCCATCAGGGCTTGGCCAAAATATCCCAAACAAATGTGGTATTATTTGTGTCCCTGCAAACGGAGCTCGCCCAGAGCAATGCCTTGCCAACAATATCAGTCAGACTGTATGGAGCATGAAGCATAAACTACAGTTTTCAGTTATGAAACTTAGAGTTTGTGCACAAAACATTGCAAAATGACCAACAAAATAGTTATCCCTCAGACCTTCAAATTATTACTTCTGTGAATTCATGCATTCTTGCTGAACACAGTGATGAAACAACCAGCAGGTGATGACAAGACTTTTTAATATTGCGAATCAATTGGATTAAAAAAATCCCACAGGTCTTAAACATACAGATGTTCTTGTAGAATCCTTAAAATGATCGGAAAACATTGTTCACGATTTCATTTAGGTTGAGAATTTGCACTATATCCCTATTGTTTTGAGTTCGGCTACTGAAGAGTTAAAAGACCTCCAAGTGTTCTGGGGACAAAAGTCAAGTGAGCAACATTCATTTTCTGTACAAGAGCTATTAGTAACATTTTAGCAAAGTTGCAACACAAAAATCTATGGAAAGGCTCTCTTAAACCTTAATTATCTTAAATGCAAGCAATTTGAAATGTTAGTATTGCACGTCATAGCGGAGCTCCCGGCGCGCGCACGCGCAGAGCACCATTTCTTTTAATGCAAGTTCAGGATACTTTCTGTATTGCTAAAAAAATGACATGTGACCTTAATCTCGTACCCAGATCTCACTCTGTCACATTTCCAGTGACAGAGTGAGATCTGGGTACGAGATTAATGTGACCTGTAACTTGTAAAAAATACCACCCATTCAGACTTTGGGATACATTGTATGCGCATTAAATAAATCCTAACCCATAAAATTAGTTGTATTTTGAAGTGGTACAAGTATGCCTTGTACAAGTATGCCTCTCGTCTAAATGGGATTTCTTTTTCTTTTTTTAATCAAGATTCTAAGCTAAAAGGACTTTAGAGAGTTCTCATTCAAGTGTCCTGTTGTGAGGTCACAGGCAACCCAGGCTCAGTGTTTGTGTTACGCGTGTATTGTCACATAACGTAGTGGAGCTTCACCGAGTGCATTAGTTAAGGTGAACCTATCTATCACCAGGCCTGTACTTGAGTACGAAATGCCCGTTTGGCAAAACATCCCTCAGGTACTAGCAACCAGGCTAGAACGGGTTCAAAGTAAGGCATTGTGTATTATGTTCCCTACGAAAACTTATCAGGAGGCCCTGGTTGCGTCAAGCCTGACTACTTTAGAGGTTAGAAGATCACATGTGTTCTAAGCCTATGTTCATTCGCTCAGGAATCCAGGCCATCCTATTGGGTTTTCTTTCCAATGGAGGCTCCGATTTGGCACAGTTAGAACGTTAGACCTGGTTTAGAGTGGTTTTCAATTGATTGTCGCAAGTAATTAGCAAATTGCTTTCGTTTATGATTACTTCACTTGGTGATTGGTTCAAAGTTCTCGGGCCACTTTTTCAGCCAATCAGAAGTGACACCAAAACCAATCGTGGCTCGCGCGTGCACATTTTCCCGCACTTTGTGTTGGCTACCTGTAATTACTTCGAGTTTTGATTGGTTTACCGGATTGTCTCCGTCCTTTTTGATTGGCCAAAATATTTTGGTTTTGGTTTTAGACACCCAATTGAAAATCGCTTTAGCTGTTAACATTAGTTTATTATATGCAAGCCGATACAGATGAAGGGCCCAGAGATCGCAATATTTCGTTACTTTTAAATTCTAAATCATTAAGGAGTGTACTTATTTAAGCTGTAAGTTTTTATCTCTTTTATAATTATCATAATTGGACCTTTTCTATGATTTGTGTATATTTTGCTCTGTAATTCAGCTATTATGTATTTCTCTAATTCAGCTAATAAACGGTCATTACTATCTGCATTGCCTTCGAAGGCCATCATTGTCAAGTAATGAGTCATTCTGTCTTATAAGAAAAGGACTCAATGATGAGTTCCTACTAAGTGGTACGCAGACAGTCTTCCTCGAAATGTGAATGTGGAAAAAATAATAATGGGAGAATTCTCGGTTGGACGAACGTATTTACGTTGTCACGTGAACACGAATATTTCTAAGCATAGCAACAGTTGTTAACTAATGAGGTTTTTGGCTTTAAAATGAGGGTTATTAAAAACAAAACAAAAAAGCTGTCGAAAGTCCGTCAGAATGACATCTCATTTCAAAAGAATCCGTTACATTTCATTAACAGCAATGTCTATCCATGAGTTTTACTCTCTCAAGAAAAATGGGACCTATGAACCATTTTAAACTCAAACTTCTGTGAAGATTTTGATCGTCGACTAGTACTTCCATGACATTTATTTATTTAGTAACATTTCCATGACACTTTGCCTAAGATTGTTAGTAACTTTTGTTCAATGTGTTAGATCGAACAGCTGCGATGGCCGAGTGGTTAAGGCGTTGGACTTGAAATCCAATGGGATTTTCCCGCGCAGGTTCGAATCCTGCTCGCAGCGGAGATTCATTTTCTTTAACATTGGTGTGCATGCAAGCGTGCACGTGTACGAAATTTTTATAAATATTTAAGAGAAAATTCCGTTCAAACATTCTGTCCATTCATTTTCTGACTAACGAGAATAAGGGGAGCAGCATTTTTCTAAAAGACAAGCATTCAGAAACCGGCAAGGATTTTCGCGTAGATTGTCTAAGCTCTCTAGGACAGCCGGGATAGTCTGAACCAACCTCCTCTCGATGTTTCCTCATGATGCGCAGCGCATAAGGACATATAATTGAGTGAAGCAATTGAAGTGTGGATCCAGGAAATCCAAACAGAGGTCAAATTCTAATACCACTGACAAAATCAATCTTGTCTATTTCAGGGTCGTTGCTTACCAAACAAAAGTTACCAGAGCGGTTAGACAGATTAGTGCTGATTGCCAAATTTCCTATTAGGTAGAATCTTTATTGTAAAATTTCATTATAATACAGTATATGATCAATATTCACTTCTCGCAGTTAGAAAAGGCTAGTCGAGGCGAGCAGTGTGGTTACACGAATATAAAAGATAGAACACACTGAACACAAGTAGAGAAAGCTACATTATTCCGGCAGTTATGTTATAAAGCATGTTTTCCCAGGATAGACGTTCATTCTAACTGACTGGAAATTATCATGAAATTACCGTCGTTGGGCCACGGGAATCAAAGAATCTTCACTCGCATGTATCAACAATTCCACCTTTAATGTATTTTTCCGTGCTAGCAACTATTTAAACCCGATCCTTCGAGGGTAGATCTAGGGGGAGGGTGCAGGGGGTGCGCACCCCCCCCTCCCCCCGAGATGACCTGCGACTTTCTAATAAAACTGGTATTTTGCAAAAAACAACAAAAGCATCGCCGTTCCTTAGTGGTGCACCCCTTCTAAGAAACATCCTGGATCGGCCCCTGTCTTTTGACACATCGTACCAGGAGTTACTTTCGCTCAACTCTAAGCAGAGGAAGTGAGTACTAGGAACCAAGTCAATACTGAAAACTGTTTTTCTTTATGTCTAATATTTCAACAGCTCTTATTTGCCTAAATCGCCACCACTCAGTGTTCGCATTCCAAAGGGGGCGTTGTTCATACAAGCGTGACTGTTCGGACTGATATTTGAGCAACTAATTCAACTAATCTATCTTAAGAAATCGTCCTTCTTCATCGGCAAATAAGAAAAAAATGGAAGAGGGAAACTGTGAGCTTCTTTACTCAGCGATTTGCAAGGTGCCACAACCGCGAACACCACTTAACACGGGAGATCGAAAGCTTGCAGACACTCTACACAGTCCCTCGCGGTAAGGTGTCAGCCTGAAGGACGTCTCAACATCATCTCCTTGGGGCACGGTTATACTAAAATGTTAAAAAGAAAAAATTAGAATTAGTGCGCATTTCTGGATAATGTTCACTTCTTCCCATCAGCGAGGTTTTAAGTTTATTGTTATACTCACCTATTCGGAATTATTTTGGTCTTTGGGTTGGATCCCGTTGTCTCGATGTACCACTTTCCTCCAGATATTTTCACTGGCAAGGGATTCAGGAACGATAACTTGAATTCAAGTTCATTCCCAACTCGGAGCTGACCTCTCGTGAGCTAAGAAAAAAAAATTAAAATGCAAAATCACTTGTGCGTACGTCTACATCAGCATCCACATGTTCCTGCTCTCGACAAAGTTCCCCTTTGACTTATGACTGTTTTTGCTTACGTGGCCTTTTTGAGACATCACTGCCAAGCCGGCCACATTTTTTCTGGAGAATTCATGCCAGACCACAACACCGGGACTCCGTGGTCTGCTCTTCTCTACTGAAAAGGGTGTGGCATCTTTAACGTTACAACGACACAGTCTATGAACAAGGTTGTGAGACGTCGGGTCGGCCGTTAATATTTTAATATTTTGAACGTTGAAATTCTTTCTAGAATTAAAAGTCAATCTTTCACAATTTTCAGCAAAAAACTGCAAAAATTATCACTTTAAACTGTCAAGGTTAAGTATAGCCGATTAAAAGTGCGCTACTAATTGGGAAGACTGCCAACCGGATCAAATTTTCGTTTACGATAACGTGCACGTGAGTAACCCAGAGTAGAACTCCTCGAAGAAAAGCAGAGAATGAAGAAACTCAACTTAGGGCTCTCCACAATTGCAAGGTGCTCCAAATTTTTGAAAGAGTTGCTCCAAATTTTCCAGAAATTTCCTCAAAAGTTTCTTCATAACTTTCATATCTAAAACAAACTGTGGGCTCTGTGATTCTTATCACAAAATATGTTCGAGCACGTTAGAGAATGGATTTGACGCCTTGGTTTCATGTTGCTTATGCCACGCCATCTCTTTTCTTCCATCCAAAAGAGACCTCCGCAGTTCCTTCCAAGTCAAGGTATCACTCAATTATAACACTGAACAAATTCGATAAAATGATAACTGTACCTCTATCGTCATCTCTGGTTTACGAAATTCCAGAGCCTCATAAGAGGCAAACCGCTGACCATTTTCCTGCACAGTGGCCTTGACATATATTTTCAGTCCTCCATCCGCTTCACATTTGTCCAAATATAAGGATGGTGGGAATTCCAGGAAGTAAAACTTTTCTTCAGTGGAGAAGGAAAAAGATGATTGGAAAGAGTTCCTGATATAACATATTACTTGCTGACCGAGTTCAAGGGCTGTATTGTAGATAGAGATGGATACCAGCCGTGAAAGATAAAACTGTATGAATCTCAATTGACAGGGGTAAAAAAAGCCAACAAACTTAATTGAATGAAATAAGAGCTAAAATAAAAACCAACCTAAAAATAAAAACCAAGAAAGACCTTTGAACCAAATGCCTTAAAATGCAATGATGGTGGCAGAAATTGTTTTTTTTCTCCTTCTTCATATATGGCGCTCACGGGACGAGGTTGCGCAAATGGTACACTCTACCATGATAGCAGCCTGAAACAGTTCTCTGGGAACGATCTTGTTATAGTATGTTGATTTCATTCCTTTTGTTTACTTTTCTATATCGATAAATCAATTAAGCATTTTCGTTTCACTTGAACGTGATTGGAACGGCTAGTCAACAAAGTCTTTGTACCCAAATTCGTTTCCAGCCATTAATCTTTTTTCTCACTCCAAAGCGAAAAAATAGGTCCTGGAAAGAGTTTCGTTTTACCCACCCTGCCTTGGTTCCAGCAACATTTCAAAGCTCTCTTCCTTCAAATCCTTGCAGGGGATACCATTGTAGAAACCCATGACCCCTGTTATCATTCCTTTGACTGTACGGCTTTCTCGTGTCGAGTTCTTCATCTTGAGCGCCGCAGTTGCATTCTCTCCGATTGGCAAGGCGTCCGGGACTTCAAACGAGAACTTCACGTCCTCAGCAGGAAGTTCGTAAAGGGATTGATGCCCCTGATCCTTGCGACTACTAAATTTATACGCCATTTGTACTGCACGACGCTCCTGTGAGGAACCTAAAGACCAATTTTACTCCAATATAAAACCCGCCTTTGAAGAGATTTCATTTGAGTCCCACTAAATCAATAGAAAGGTAACCTACGATTAAGAGCCCCTTTTTTGGCTGCTTGCTCTTTCTCGACAGATCTCTCCCCTTGGAATCGCATACCAAAAAGAGAGCCTGCTCGTACGTTCAACAGAAGGTTTCTGGGGATCTTACTTTAACACGGACAAGCGATGAGAAAGTTCTCCATTACGTGATCACGAGAGGTTAACACTCTCATATGAACCTCAAGGAGGAAAGAGAGAACATGCCTCGCCAGAATGTATAAACCTCTCTCTCGCTTAGCTTCTATGAGTTTCCCATAGCTCAGTCGGGTAGAGACTGTCTCCCAATTTCGAATTGGAAGTTCGTAAGTTCGACTCCTGCAACGGCACTCAAATATTTCTCCGAGTATCCCCTTCGCGAGTTACCATCGAAAAAACACAACTCAAACAAAAAAAATGTTTGTTATAGTTGTTGTTATAATAAACACGGCCTTGCAGTCCTATGTTCAGTCGGGTGGCCTGCGAACGTAGACGTATTTCCGGCGTTCGTTTCTCTCCCCTGGGAAAATACGTCTGCGTTTGCAAGCTAATGTTCGGGTACCCGAGCAGAAACTCTAGGGGGCAAAATTTATCGGTTTCGAGAGAGCCGAAAACTTTCGGTCCCCAATAAGCCATTCATGAAGCTGCGATTCGTCTGTTTTGAAAAAGTGGTCTTTTAACATCTTTTCAAGATATCAAAAATCGAAATTATTATGGAGTTTGACAACTTAAAAACTCTTCGTTTTTAAGACACAGAGGGAAATGTCGCACTCGAAAAGTTTCATGATCTTCGAGAAACGGGATGCATGCCCGGTAATTTCAATGATGTTGAGCACTGACGCATTCAATGAGTCAGAATCAGAAAAATATCCAACAAAGAAATGCGATCAGAACAAACGAACAGTTATATGTCCCAAGAAATGCTGGGGGATTTTTAATAAGCGTCCCGAAGTGTCCCCCAAATGTTGTTCCTCAAGTAAATCGAAACAGCTGCATTTACTCCATGCTAAGCTAAAAATAACGCTAACCTTTAAAGACCCTTACTTTATTGTTGGAAAAAGGTAGCAAAGGCTTAGACTTAAAAGTGTTGGATGTCAAAATTGGACTCGCAAACTGGACTGATCGCATTTCTTTGTTGGAGATTGTTCGGATTCTGACTCATTGGATGCGTCAGTGCTGGACATAAGTGCAGACGGGCAAGCTGGTTTACCTTCAGGGTGTTTATATTCATGGGTGATGTCTTCCCTCGAGTCATTGCCAACTGCCTTGGTGCTGATCATCTTCCCCACGCATTTCGTATCGACGCGAATGACTTTCATGGGACCACCCTCTTCCACTTCCCAAAACACACGATCGCCGTTCACTTCGCCAAACACAAAGCTCGTATCGTAGGGCAGATAGACTTCTCCTTGCTTTACAGACCTCACTGAAGCTGGTCCACAACGGAAAACACCTACGAGATAATATTGGCGCAACATAAAGAAGATGTGGCGGTCGAAAAGTTGCATAATTCATACTATTAAATTAGCCAAATTGATTCTTGGAGAAAAAATCATTGGACAGATCTGTCAAAATTATCTACGGAAACAAATTTTCAACATTTGGCTTTTGTGTGGTCGGTTACCGAATTTCCCATTTGTATCAATTTTCAGTCCCCTTCAGTTGCTTTGGTATCGACTTAGTTGCGTACTTTGATCTCAATAGTTTAGTTCGACGTCACCACCTTTTAGTCATAAAAACCTTCTCTGGATAAATGAACTAGTTGTGAGAAAAAATGGATGGCCTATTATTCAAACTCAAAATATAAAGACTGTTTTGTTCAGGTCTAAAAGTGGGGACCATACGTCACCTTGACCGCCTATTGTATCAATGGGTTCCGTTGAAATAGTGCTGGGAAATGCTCGCTATTGCACTCTAAATTAAAAATGACTTATTTCTAAGGCAACGTGGGGCATTTTATTCGAAGACTGGAGAGTGTATGGTTAAAAAAGCCAGATGACCACCATGACAACATTTAGGTTTTAATCAGACCTGCAGTAGGATTAGGGCCAACCCTACTTATCAAAGGAACACATCTCCAAACAGAGATTTTTACCATGACTTTTCTCTTGCGGTGTAGCGTCAAGCGCTTGCCATCCATCATGGCCATCTGGTAAATCGGGACGCCTGAACCATGATTCATTCCAAACATGGAAGTTCCTAAAACGTCACAAAATTATTCTTTACTGATTGAGTATGAATACACACATGGTGGAATAACAATAGGACATAGGTCCCCTACGAGGATACCACCAGGATACACCACAGAAGACAGACCACAACACCGGGAACTACATTCCCTACTCTTTACGACAAGTGTGCGGGTTCTTTTACGTCCCACAAGATTGTGACTTATGAAGTGAAGGGTTGGGAGACGGGACATCCGGCTTATCGTCCTTATCCGAGAAGACTAGAGAGTCTAACCATTTGCAGATGTAATTACAAAGGCAGCACTTTCTCCTCAGTTATTTAAAGACCTTGAGTTTTGGTCCGGCAGGAGTTGAACTCACGACCTCCCGCGTGACAGCCCGGTGCTCAACCAACTGAGCCACCGGTGCAAGCTACATGCAGTAATTTCAAATTGTGCATGTGAGAACGAAAGAACAAAGCTGAGGTTTAGAGGAATAATTGGCAGTCTTTTTTTTGTTGTTGAAAGCAACTGAAAATGCACAACCTTCTCTTGATTTTCGCAACCAAGGGCATTTTCTCGGATGGCGAGGGAAAGAGATTTTCAATTTTGCCGTGCCGAACTATTTCTGAGTACAATTACTTACTTGGTCACTTGCATTCTCGTTGTGTTCCTAAAACAATAGTTAAATCTCTACGACGTAGAAAGCTCACCAAATAGAGTCATCCAAGTGTTTAAGCGGTTTTCCGTTTTCGTCAAAATGGAAGTCAATAGTCATGCTGGCGTCAGTGTCGTGAGCTGAAGCAAAGTTCGTCACCGATCGCGTCGGGATACCAATGGCTCTCAGCACTGAAAAAGCCAAGGATATTCCAATAACGTTAACCCAACTTATTATTGCTACAAAATAAAATTTAAATATCGGAGCCGAGTTGAGAACAAACAAATTCAACCTCCAAATAAGGCGCCAAATCAAGCCAGGGTCAAATTGGGTGGAAGACAAGTGCTCTAACCACAGCGTCAACCCTGCTATATGTATAAGGTCTGTAGGGTTTCCAGTTATAATTTTAAAAAAATGATTGACTCTGATCATTAAAGATAAATGGCGATGAAAAGACTATGATGACACAGAATACCCGATGGCGTCAGTGATCCTAAGCTTTTTCCAGCCCGTCGGTGATGGTGTTGATGGTAATTACAATAATTTAAAACCAATATTGTTTCAGAGCAACCGTTGCGTATGAGTAATAATTATTCAGCGTTTCTGTGATAACATACAAGTTGTAACAAGCCCTGAAAACACCCAACACTGGGCAAACTTGACGACGTTTTTGTTTTTCCAAAACTCCTCCAAAATGGCCACACTGCCAGACCATGACGTTGGAGCATGCGTGTTATCCGGGTAATTGCCATCCCAGCGCCCCCATAGAACGCCACCATCTTGATCATTATAATTAGCCTGTAATAACATGAAAAAAATGCAATACAATAACTTATTAGGGAGTGTTTTCACGTGACCTCACGGCGGCTATGTTGGTGTATCTAAACAAAGGAATGGCGGCCATGATGGTGTACCAAACTAATCCTCCGGTTATTGAACGCTATTTTTATGGAAATACTTTCTTTTGTTTCAATAATCCAATATGGCTTTGGCCTTACGTGAGTGAAAACGCTCCATACACTGAACAGAATATTGCGTTTTTGATTGGTAAATGACCGAATGACTAACTAAGGTTATAGGTTATATGTTCTAGAGTGCAGGCCTCATTTGTTCAAAAGGTGGATAGCGCTATCCGTCGGATAAATCACTAGTGGATAAGTCATAGCGAAACCAATTGCGTTAGAGCGATTTTCAATTGAGTGTCGTAAAACCAAAACCAAAGTAATTACTTTGGCCAATCAAAACGGACGGAGACAATCCGGCAAACCAATCAAAACTCGAAGTCATTACACGTAGCCGACACAAAGCGCGGGAAAATGTGCACGCGCAAGCCACGATTAGTTTTGGTTGCACTTCTGATTGGCTGAAAAAGTGGCGCGAGAACTTTGAACCAATCACTGAGTGAAGTAATCATAAACCAAAGCAATTCGGTAATTACTTTCGACACTCAATTGAAAACCGCTCTATCCAATGGATAGTGATTTATCCGATGGGTGGTGCTATGCGCCTTTTAAACAACCGGGGAAAGTACGAAAGTTGCTATGGAAACACAGCGATGCAGCAATTTTGTTGAGTATATAATAAACAAAAGATTATATGAACTTGCTCCTGCATTTCGTGATTTATGGTCACTCGTGATGTTTTCAAAGTTCTTAAATTGTACTCGCTTTCTCCTTCATGTGTTTTTCTGTGGTGTCGTCCCACACGCCGACTCGATCACGAAGCTATGCACAAGGGGAATACAATGTTCTTTCCAAAGTAGATTTTATCATCAAATAGATTAAATTGAATTGCATAGTATTGTTGTTTTGAACGCATTTTTTTATAAATGAACTTGCCATTATAACTAGCTAAGTATTTGCAACTTAACTGTCTTTTGTTATTCAAAAAATTGATTCTCGCCTCAAGCAATATATTACTACTGAAGTTTAACGGAAGAACTTTACATTGTGATAAATGTCTCCTGGTTCAGATAATATGGCAAAACCTCCTATTAACTTTACATTTTTCAACTCCAAAAAGGCATATTTTCTTTAAGGACGGAACGAAAGAGCATCCGCGTTAAACCTTCGTTCACTAAAAATCGGCGCCATTTCATGAAACTTCACTCGAAGACCTACCAAACAAAAACAACTCCTTTCTTCTACCTGAAACCTTACAAAGATAGGCGCATAAAGACCCTGGGACAAATTGGCAAGGGAGGTGTAGGGAAAACGTCAAATCGAAGTTTAATAAATAGATTAATTGGAATGGAGCAAGCTCATGGCATGACTACGTCATCCATAACTTTGTAAATATGTCCTGGCTTATTAGTTATGATCACGGAAGTACGTCTTTATGAAAACCTATCTGCTTATTTGCCGCACAGCTGGACAAGGCATAAAAGTGTGACCTTACCATTGCAGTAATGCATCTTGTTACTCGAATAGGATTGGCTCGAGCAGCTGTGGAAAGCTGCGCTTTATCCAGAAGGCATAAGCAAGTATTGAGAGACACATCTTCAAACTAGAATAGATTGCAGACAGTTTAGAATATCTTTAAAACAAGCAAGATCTAAGTTGTAAACTGGCCGAATCCCTACGCGCGTGAAGACCAGGGTGCAGACCCATTCTTTTCTGCGCCCTGGTGAAGACGGATCGCCACGACCATGCGTTGAAACTTGGAAATTTAATATGAATTGTTTTCGAAAATGAAATCTTTATCAACATAAATTTGCAGTTTTTATACACCTGATTGCGATGGACGACATTGAAAGTCATTTCCATTTGTCTCTGTCTACGTGTTCTCATTTAACTGTGTCCCTATTTAAACATACCTGACCAAAATTCCATGGTATTGCAGAATGTTTCTTGACAGATCCCATCCAGATGAGCCCGTGATCATTAAGCACATATTCCTCGCGCAAGGCTTCTTGGTAAAGATGCACTGTGTCATCTGCTCAGCCGATACGGTAAAATAAGAGCAAAATAACTCAACTAACATGCACTAGTTAAGATTGGCACAGTTTATAAGCTGTCAACCTCTACGATATCTACAAACAATTCCTCTTATTTAAAACCCTTTTCTCTTTCGGAAAAGGGGGACCTTTCTTATGGTGCTGCGCTACTACAGATCTAGAGAAGCTTTTTAGAGAAGGACGGAGAAGTCAATAGTTTCGTTAATTACAACAGGCTCA
>OX421445.1:19727772-19740272 GCA_949126865.1 Montipora capitata
AATAAGAAAAATAGAAGATAGAAAAATATAATAAAAAACATTTTTTGAAAAAAATTATACGAAAGTCATAATAAAGTACACATTCTTTTCGGTTAAGTGCAACCCTTACGACAACGAACTCTTATCTTCTGTCTTCTATGAAATTTGTATCAGCAGCAAAACCCTTACCATCCCCTCCCACCCGTCAGTGTTCTGTTTCACCGATGAAGCTACAGCTATATATACTTGTATCAATGAAGATCGGAAACCGCACGTTGATTCATTCGGGTCATGGATGATGGATTTGGAAAGCTCCAGCTCCGAAAGCTGCGAAAAGAATATTGATTGCCCTGAACCAGTTCGAGGTTTTTGATACTCATCTTGATAAAGAAACGAAGTGTTTTTGTTAAGGTCAGAGAAGGAAGGAGGAAACGTATCCGTTGAATAACTTCCCTACCAGGAATGATTTGTGGACAACTTTGAAGAGCAGTAATTGGTAAAAAACATAATTGTTAGTTAATTAATAAGAGGTCATGTAATGTGGAAAAGTGTCACTGGAAATATCATAGCAAGTCATTGGATTTTATGCACTTGAGCCCGGGGCAAAACTTGAAATGGCATTGACGAGCCTCACGTCCTTTTGAATGTCATCTCGCTCAGTTAATTAAACCTCAGTGATTCGAATATTAAGGTCAACCGCATGGCTTTGCCCATGACATTTCCTTCCTGATCTCACTTCTAGTCTGACAGAATATGGACTTCACACGGTACAGAGCAATCAGTGTGAGTAAATTAGCTAGCTTATACTAAATATAATATTTTTACCAGTGTAGGTAAGGTTGTTGCCTTTGTTGGTTTTGACGTCTACGAAAGTAATTTGCAAGAGAAGGGAAACTACGAACCTACAATCAAGTCTCGTCCTTCATTAATTAAAACAATAAAGCATCACGGAAAGAGGGATTGAAAGCTGTCTTTCATAAGATCCAATATTGAGCTAGTTTAAAGGAAAAAAATGTTGTTTCGCTCAAAAAAGCTAAAGAAAGGTTAAAGGCCACTAAAAATAGCACAATGCAACAACTAGGCGTGGTTAACTTCAATGGTGAGCCCGGCAGTCGATCAAAAAAAATTAGTATTTAAGACTAAGCCCATTCTAATAGTCTTTAAATAGTCTTCTGAGTAACTAGTCCTGATTTCTTTGCACTAAGTAAAGCTGTCTTCACTTGCATGTCGATATCAATATTGTTCCGCAGCGATTAATGTTTCTTGTCATTCTTAAAATTAATTTTAAATAGCTCTGATATTAGGCAAATTTTTGATGTTCGCGTGAATTGAGCTTCGCTTACTAGAAGTTCATTGATGTTTTTTGAGGGGCATTTAGGTTTTCCCCTGTTATCGGCATCTCTATCTCCTCTTTGTCAAAAATCGATCGATTTCCTTGTTCAAGTTTTCTGGGTAGCCCGTCCAGTGAAATGAGTAGTTAGCGGAGAATGACTTTCACGAGAGCTTCTTTGTAGATAAATTCTTATCTTCTTCCTTTAGTTTTTTTTTCAATCAAACTTTAATTAGCTACCTATTCCGGATAGGCTGGACTATATTATTCACTGTAAAGAAGGTGAACTTATCAGTCTTCATACACTTATAGTCTTACTGAGGTATAGTAGTCAAATTAATTCACTACTTATTGCTTGAAAAGGATTGAAAATTTGGCTGTGAGTTGAATTTTTTCACACAGTAGGAGCTTAGTCTTTATTGCTTTCCAGTTCTCAAATAAACTAAGCCGAAATGAAGCTGTTTGATGCGAGGGAATAAAAGGAACTAAAACTCTGAGTCTTTTTCAACAGTTTAGAGAAGAGGTTCAGTTTTAAGATTTGCAATTGACAGAGAAAAGAAACGTCCTTCAATTCCTTTACTTGAAGGTGAACGGGCACTGTGATTGGCTTGACGTAAGCAATTACCTTGGTTGGCCGGCTTGAGCTGAAGACGTGTCGCTGTTACCACCACTTGGCGAAACGGAGAAACGCGAGGGGTGACCTACAGTACTGGAGCTTGACAGAAAGCACGGGCTCGAACTGTACAAGGATTCAACTGAGGGCGAGGTAGCATCCAAGCGTCTGGTATCATCTCGTCTTCTCCCCGACCCGGTAGCATCACCCGAGGGCCTACTAGCATCTAAACGACTAGAACGATACATTACCGCGGTTAAAAAAAGTCCCTTTGCCTTGCTGATTTTTTTGTCTGTCACAAACAATCAGCCTCTGATGAATAGCTCTGAATTGAAGCAAAGCGATAGTACAATTGAAAAACCCCTTCCCTTTATTAGGGATTTAATCAGATCATTGGTAGGTTTGCACCAATAAGGTGTGAGGTCTTGTTTATCGATCAGTAATTGCCTAATGAATTCTTGAGAAAAATCTCACAAGGCAGTGATATGTTGTAAGAGCAAAGTGGATAATCCCACTTAATGTGTAAGTGAATTGCTGACCACTTCTGCGCGTTTAATTCTCTGTAGAAGAAACGAAGAATATTGGTTGGATTTAAGGACATTTTTCCCTCAAAAAATTGAGCTCTCTAAGAAGACGCTAGCTTACCATAGCAATGAGAAATTCGTTAACCTAAGGGATTCATTGAAAACATTGAAACAGGTGCATCTTGATCACGCCGGCTAAGATTTTACGGAAAATACAAAATAAAATCAAAGATTTTGTAAGAGATATCGGTGTATAACATAACATACTGTAATGGTTTATTCAAGAGCTGCTCCAAATGAAAAGGAAGCGTGTTCCAGTGTTTGTTAAATTCAATACCAATACTCTGCGAACAAAAAATTTCATGGAAAAAACCGTCTATAACAGAAACACAGTTTTTATAATTGTGATGGAAATTACAATACCGAAAAACAATCACCTAATAAAGACAAGGATTCATTTAGAATGAAGTTAAACTGACCACCACAAAATCAACTAACATTTTTTGTCAAAGGTAAAAGCGCAACTTAAAAACTGAAACTAGGGGAGAACCTGAGGTAACGAATGAAAGCTTGTGCAAAAGTTGGAAAGGGAACTTGAGAACAAGGGTCCTTCACAAAAAAATACTGAAATGTCAACAAAAAATGGAGTCGCAGTTGATGCACCCATCGCTTGCCATGCATTAAACATTTCGATCATCGAGAAACGTGGAATTTTGTTTAATGGAGAGAGTGACCCTAAAATGGACTCAGTTCGATCTTTTTTTCAAATTTGCTTTGACAGAGTCGAGAAAGATAGGACTCTTTACCTTTAAGAGGATTTAAGAGAGAGTTAAAGAAATCAAAATATCGCAAAGATGTAGGCAGCTGCAAATATTCTCAAGAGCATAATTCACTGTTAACATTGAGATAATGCCGATGTCGTATTCATTGATTTGTGCAATTGAATCTTGTCGCTACAATTATTTGGCGGTCTGTTAAGACAGCACAAATATCGATACCAAATAATTACACTTGAAGCCTTTGCGTGAACTGATCCAACGCTCATGGTTGAAGTTCTTGTTTTTTTAAGGCTGGTCTTATATGATTCCCAAGCCGCTGAGTTACCGAAACCGTACTAATGCGTTGCGCGATTTTCCAGACTTACCGAAAGGAGTATAAAATATTGATTGAACTATGGACGATTTAAAAGATAAGAATACTAACAGTGAGATATTGAGGAATGAGACAATTATTTCACCGAAATTCTCGACGCGCAGTTTTGGTTTCGATCACAGAAGCCTTCAAAACATTAAATGAGTAGATACCTATCGCGGTGGAAATATGTAGAAGTGTATAACTTCGGTCCACAGCCACGGCAATTGGCAATACTCCGGTATAACGACATAACGAACAAGCCGTTTCCGTGGAAATAGAGAGAGTACGGGCAAGGAGTTGCTCCCTATTGGGCAGTCTGTTTACAATTGGTGTAGAAATCCACAGTAGTCGCTTGCCTTTCGTGATGTCGGAAAACACTGGACGATCCAGGCATTTTATCGGGAAAACTGTCAGGAGTACATCCAAGTTTCTTTGTTGAGAGAGAGCGAAGGAATATAGAGGATCGACCAGTAATGACCAGTAATTAGTTAAAACTGTCAATCAACGAAGTCCCCGGTACACGTTCTATAGTCTCAATTTCCGACCATCGCTTAGCTTGTGTAGCAAGCGTTCTCGTTGGGTTTCAGAAACTCATGCTCGGTCAAAATATCGAAATAGCCCGCTTCTCAATATTTCTTTTCTGTGCCAAACGGAAACGCTTGCAACGCAGGCTAGACCATCGCTCAGATCTGGGATGAGTTGGGGAGAAAACGTTCCTTTTAATAGTCCGAAATGCTTGTGACTATCCCAAGCGATAGGGGGGTGTCCGTCATCTCTAGTATCCATAGATACGGTCAGAAGCAATCAGGAAATCCTTGATCGTCATTGTCTTGCTCCCATTTGTCAAAATAAACTCAGTTATTCGCTATGGCTACAATTGTAGGTGATTAATTTTCCAAAAATGCGCACATGCACCGTCGTTACACAGACTACCTCGCTTCCACTAGACGATTTATACGGTTACAGCCGAATCATCTATATATGGAAAATAAACTGCTACTGTGACATAATAAAACAGAGTAATGAAGGTGATATCATTATGGAGAAATGTACTGATGTGGAACATCTTTTAATATAAATAATTAATCCTAGGAAAGCAAGACGTATGACATATTTTAGCTATCACAAGTCTTTCTCTAAAACTTGTCAGTTGGAACGTAAACATAGCAGAAAAATTGATGACTTTCGAAAAGCATGGTAGCACATCTTTTTGCCTCTATCCTCTTCTTGTCGGACTCCGGTCCGACGTTCATTCACTCGGTTGTATTCCGCAGTACCCACAAGAGTTTGCAATTGACTTTGTGACTTCACTGTGTTTCAAGTCCAATGTGTGTGCGTGTCATGCAGAACGGATGAATGATCTTCTTAAGAACTTGAAGTTCATAACGTGACGCAGCTTGCTTGTATGAAAAGCAATGCGCGATTTGGAAAATACCTAAAATATATTATGACCAGCCTACACATTGAATTCTTGTCACGTTTGTTGTTACACCAGCGGCCTACTCGTCTTACTTTTGCTTTTGCTTTGTGGGAATGAAAAGTGGAAGAGACCCCACTGCCTACCCCCCTGGTCTCCTCTCCCCACTACTGATTTGTGCTACTTGCAATGTTTCGACGAGGAACTTTGAACCCGGCTCTCAAGCTTATATTGGCATCTCTCTCAAGTAAAATCCAGTTTCGGATAAATTTTACGCATGCATTTGCACTGTCACATAGTTTCAGTTTTTTCGATTTCAGTATTGTATAAGAATATCACAAAGCTATGCACTGTCCGCAGTTAGCAAAAGCAACTGAGTCGAGGCGAGTAGTGCTGACAAACATTTAAGATTGAAGTGTATATATATTTACATATAAGTTGGTTTTTACAATACAATTAGTTTAGTGGAGAACAGCTTAACAATTGTACCATATAACATAAATAAACATACGAAAAAAATAAAATTGAAGCTATTTGAATACATTATTGAGTAAGTACATGACCAGTGACCCTAGCCCTCAGAGTTCTTTGCGGACGCTTGAACTCCGTACACACACATACAGTACAGGCAATAACCAACAACCACGAGGTTTACCAACCAGGTCATGGCAAATCCAATTGCCCTCTTCACAGGATCGATGTAGTAGCCAACTAGAAACACGGCTCGTGCAATGACAAACCACACGACTAGATAAACAATCCACTGCATTTGCCCCTCAGAAAGATAAGTAGACAACACCAAAAGGCCGAATGTGTGAACCAAAAATTGCTCTACGGTGTTTCGGAGATATCTGTCAAACGTTTGCGTGAATTTCTGTCCACTCGGGTCAAGCGGATTGATGGCAGAGGTCCTTAGGCGTATGCTGGCGAGAACTTGAATACCAGCAACAAGCGAGAGTAAAGATAACATTGAGCATCGCAACGTAAACACCACACGGTCGAAAAGCGTGGGAAGGTGTAGCTTGGGAAATGGAAGATAACCTGCTGCCGTGACAGAACAAATTAAAAGTATCAAAGCGAAAACGATACTGCGTCTGACAGTATTTTGATTCTGGACAAGCCGTTTCTTCTCTGAGTCGGAGGTCATGTTGTTAGCGTTTTGGACGCTTTAATGATTGCTCAACTTGATCTAACACTTTGTAAAGGCCTATTGTTTGAGGGTATGACACGCTGTTGTCATGGCAACCCAATTAGTTATTTCTTTATCTCTATGCCGGTCAGTGTAAAACGCAGACTGCAGACCGGGGGTAAAATGCAGACTGAGGTTATATACAATTTAAGTGTTGAAAAAGCCCAAACCCATTAGAAATGCTAACAGTTAAGTCTAAATATTGTTTTAGGCCTAATTAGGCCTAAGGTTAGCATTTCTAAGGGTTTTGGGCTTTTTCAACAGTTCAATACGTTATAACCTCAGTCTGCATTTTACCCCTGGTCTGTTACCCCTGGTCTGCAGTCTGCAGTCTGCAGTCTGCGTTTTACACTGACCGTACTTTATTCTAAGTTAGATTATTGCTGGTGGTGTAAGGACATTGCTACAAAAATTGGTAATTTTTATCTCTTAGGTCCTCCGTATGCTAACAAAAACCACACAACGGCTTGGTAGTGATCACTGCAGGCATGTCACTCACCCTCCGAGGTTTTGCGGATGGTCAAGCAATCGCTCATTTCTCTGTCTATCATTAATGATCATGATCTCACGCAAACGCACAAGTTAAGTTTTTCAGACTTTAATGAGATAGTTTAAAATCAATACAACTCGGTTCTTGTTGACTCTCTTTGGCATCATATTTTGATACAGAGGGCCACAGCTCGTCGTGAAGCTCACTTGAATGACCCACCCGGATATCGCCCGAATTTAGGGGGTACATAACACGAGACCGGGACGAACTCATACCGGCGTGAGTTCGTATCGGCCTTCATACATTTCTTCTATTGCGTTGTCCGGCCTGACAATGAACTCAGACCGGTCTGACTTCGTCTGACTTCGGTCTGAATTCGTCTCGGTCGGTCTTCGTACCGGTCTCATGTAAATGACAACAAATTTCGGACCGCGTGTCAGCGATATATTTAGTAGGCAAGAGATATCATTTCTTCCCGAAATCAGGCACCAAGCATTTCGGCCTGGCCTGATGTAAATACCCCCTCTGATCCTGGACGAAGAAATATATGGGTTGAAAAACAAAAACAAAAAACGTCAAGTCAAAAGTAAAATGCGCTTCAGTATCGTTATGTTTGTAGCCGCTGTTTGTTTAACTTAATTAATGTTTTTGATTAAGTTGAAATGGCCAAAGAGCAAGAATATTTATGCAATCGCCGATTGCAGGATATAGCCATAATTATGTATAAGGCAAAGCACAATATATGCCCTCCGTACATAAAGGACATTTTAAAGTTAGATAAACTCCCTTGCTATGGGCTCAGAAATTCTGGTGACTCCTTTATTCCTCGATACAACACAAAAACTTACGGGAGACATAGCCTAAGATATGTGGGTCCAGTCATATGGTCTAAACTAAGCAAAGATGTAAAAAACGCAGAATCAATTTACAGCTTCAAAAAGAAAATTCGTAAGGTAGATCTTAACGAGTAATCACAGAGGGCTGTAAAAACTGCTTCCTATGTTCCGGGTATGTTGTACATAAACGACATTTTATAGACAATAAGGACATCCCCTAGCCAATAAGTACTGTTTTATATGATAAATCCGAATACCTTTTTACAGATATATTTTTTTAGTATGTATGTTTTTGTAAATTTTATTCTTTGCAAATATATTTTTTAATTAGCTAGAGCTGATAGTATTTTAATAGTGTCCCCTATTAGTAGGCCTTTCAGGGCCAACCGTGAGGAATAACGAAAGCTCCAAGCACGACAGATTCCGACTGGGAGACAAACAACAGTTCGAGAAAAATCGCAATCATCATGGAAGCTTTCATGATATTTTAAGCGCCAAATAAAGGCTAAGCAAAAAAAAAAAACTTTGTTCGAATCAAGTGCCCTTGCTTCCTAGATCTGACACGAACAAACCACACTATTTCCGTAACGCTGAGTCACGTGACACTTATCAGCACGTTGCCTTGCGTGACCGTTTTCCAGTCTTCATTTCAGTGTCAAGTCTTCTAGCTGTGGTCTTTGAAATCGGCCATATTATAATCGGTCTCCGAAAAATTGCAAACGTTGCGTGACAACTCATATGGACGGTCGTCAAACCCCCCGAAGGTGACCGACTTTTGCCATTTGCAAAACTCTCTCAGTGAGAGCAGGAACCCATGACCCGGAGCCTACAACTACTGTGTTCGTGTAACGGCGTTTTCACAGACCGATTTATTTTTAGATTGAATTTCCCGCGAATGAGACTCCCACAGGAACCCGATGTCCAATTACAAGAAATTAAGCTGACGTCATAGGGTCACCGAACCGGAACTGCCTTTGTTTTTTGACCTAATTCGCGGGAAGGGCTAGTCTAAAAATAAACCTACTTGTGAAAACGCCGTTTCACAGACGCTGTATGGAAGTTGCACGCTCCAGATGGGCTCCTGGTGAGAGAGCGAATGGAGGGTAGATAAAATCGAGGGAAAGCAAGTGGTGCACGCACTTTCTTCTCGGTAATTCTAGTTGCAGATTTCCGACTACCTTTTTGAGTTCTCCGGGAATTTTTGATAAACAACTATTTGATCGTTTCGGTGAGTGTAGTCCAGTTCCGGCAGATTCAATTGCAATCCTCCTGCTAAAATGTGGAGACCAAGGAACCTGGGAACGAGATTAGGACTTACAAGTGACTTTTTTATTTTTATTTTTTTGAATCGCTTTGGAACCTCATTATTTTAACACTACAAACAGCACCGCCAAGGCCCAAGGTGTGGTTACTACAAGACTCTGCAGTGCAAATAGACCTCTTTCATAATGGCGGCCAAATAAAACATTCTTTTGTTTTAATGCTAATAAGCCTTTCTAGCCTCGCTACGACGAGCAAATTTCAAAAAATTGTTTGTTTCAAAATGAGGGCAGTAGGTCTAATTAACATAAAGACAAGAGAATGTAAAAGTGGTCGCCATTTATGAAAGTGGTCTATTTGAAAACGGATCGAGGATCTCAATCCAGATACTATTGTCATCAGCATTCCACATGGAATTGCTGCTCCTGAAGATTGCTTAAAAGCCAGCTCTACAGCGTGAGATTCTCGTCTTCTCGCTAATTATCACCCTAGCTATTACAGGATGATGTTGGCAACCTTTATTCCACGACAGTTGACTTTAATTTGCGAGTGGTCAATTGGTCATTAAATCTAATTAAATGGCGATTTCATTCTCGTCACCAGAGCCTAGGATCGACCCAAGGCTCTGGGATATGTAGGAGAAAATGCGCCGTAGGGTTCTTACAGCCAAACATTGGCTGGCTATTTGAACCTTATGGCACCTGGCCATCATCATCATCAATCTTTATTTAAACACGAAATCGTGCTCACTCCAATGCTCACTCCTTGTGCTAGCGTGAATGCACCAATTAGAGACGTTTTTATTGTTCTTCACGAAAACCAATGAGAACACACTTTGTTTCAGGATTCGCCAGAGCTCTTCTCTCCCTCAGTCAAGAGAAGAGATCTGGGGTCGAGATTGTGGCGATTCAGAGTATTGTGTGTGGCTTACGCGCACGCGCTTTGCTAACCCTTTCGAGCATCATTACCTCCCTGCGACATCATGAGGTTAGTCTGAAATTCCAGCTGTCTCCTCCCTAACCCTAGTAGGGCCCTAGGGTTAGGGAGACGGCTGAAATTTCAGACTATCACGAGGTCAGACAGAATCAGTTCTTTACAAACTAGGCTGGAGTGTTTAGTGTGAAAGGTCGCCGTATGACTCGAACCGTCAAGGCGCCCTTGTGTTGCAGTATCACTGAGCTTCTCAGTTCCGCACAGGCTTAACTGTTTGGTTTCAAAAATAGACTGAATCCATATCTTGGTGTTACGGCAACGTTTTATTTTACATCGCTTTTTACATGCAATTTATTACGTACATGAGCACATATATAAATTTTTGTTTTTCTTTCTATTCGTTTTTGTAAAGATCTTCACTCTAAGATTTTGCAATTGAAATATAAACACATTTATACAGCATATGTACATGAATTTAAAAGAAACTGGTTTGAGATTAGACACTGCTTCTAATTTTAGCAACGCTACCTGAAGCGTCTACTTGAAACCGTGCGCAGTGTGTAAATCCTTGCTAAGACTACACGGGACGCGAGTGTGACACGCATCGAGCACCTTGTCTCGCTGCATTGCTGGACTTTTGTCGCAACAATATAACGAAGCAAGTTGCGAGAGAAATTGTACAAAGTAGCAGCGCCTAAACAATAACTAGTGGGAAAAGTCAGTGCCTAATCCATGGAGCGAGGCAGTCCATAATATACATTCAATATAATTAAGGTAAGTTATCTTCCATCTTTTTCACTCGCATTAAAAAAAAATCACTAACAGAAATGAATGGATACAACGTACGGAAAACAATGAGATGAATTGAAGAAATCATCCTTGAAATTATCTTGACAGTTAAAGCAATTCAGGCGGATTTAAAGGAATGGAACCTTTCTTTCACTTTTAAGTTTAACCCTTTCCACGCCATAAATGCCATTGACGCTTATAGATTTTACTATAACGCCAGATGATTTTACTCGTCAATGGGGAAGCCCTATGCGGTGAAAGGGTTAACATGAGCCTAACGAATCGACCCGAATTGATAAGGGATTAGTTGGAAAATGAGAAGGCAAGCATTCGAAGATTCCGCTGGTTATACCCAGATAAATTTTTCAGGCCTGCATAGAAAACAAATGCAAGGATTATTTCCCCATTTCAAAATTAAGCAATAGAGGACGTTTTCCGTGTTTCCATAGCCTCATCTAAACACGAGGGGGAGTTGGGAGAATTCGAGACAGTTATGCAAACCCGAGACGCAGTCGAGGGTTTGCATAACTGTCGAGAATTCTCCCAACTTCCCCGAGTGCTTAGATGAGGCGATGGAAACACGGAAAGAAGTCCTCTATTGCTTTTATAAAATATTCCTCAAAGATAATTCGACAAATGAAGGTAAATGCTGGTCTTTTTACTTCTTGATTGAAACAGATTTTCTTGCTACACGCTCATATTTCCTACCAGCCAATCAAAACGCGCGTCTGACTACATAACCAATCAAAATTCGTGTGACGTCACAGTCGTGTTTCCATACTCTCATCTAAACACAGCTATTGACCAATGAGAGTGCGCGTACTATCCTAATTATTTTATAAAGAAAGATGAATGGACCGAGATTTTGTTAACCCATTTACCCATGAAGCAGCCCCAACTGACGAGTAAAAGCGTCTGACCCAATACCGCATTCACACCAACAAGACATGTTTAATTGAACTGGGTTTAACAAAATGAAAATCAGTCACAGAAATATGCACATGTATGACTAGCTTTTACACGAGCTTCTGGTGAGTTTCCAAACATGCTTTTAGCTGTGCTAAATTTGAAGTCGACAAAAATCAGTATATATGATTTAAAAAGAGAACACTTTGAAACCATCTTTAACTAAACATGTTCAAAACGTGGTTAAGGTCTTGGTGTGAACAGGGCATAATTAGACTCTCACTCTCAGGAAGGAGAGGGTTAACTATTTGAAATTCTCCAAACAACTAAAAGTTGTAACATAACCGACAAATTAGACAGCTAACGAAACCTACGATTTTCTTTGAACATAGGAACATAGCCAACCATTTTGTTCTCTATACCTTTCCCAACGACTCCAATGCAAAAAGCCACTCTAAAAAATATCATTCATAATACTCTTTATTTGCCCTCCAAAATTTTGCATAAGAATTGCTTTTATTTTCTCTTGGGACCACTGTAAATCCCAAGAGAAACTGGAAACAGTGCTTATGCAAAATTTTGGAGGACAAACAAAGAGTATTACGGTAGAAGCCAATAATATCTGCGAAGCCTAACCCCTCATAACTTCGATAATAAACTCTGGCACTTTTTACCGTTTCAACAGTTGCCATAAACCTGTTGCAGGAAATTATAGAAGAAGTGTTTGGTGGGTTGATCACAATGAGGCGAGGGGAGGAGGGGGAGATCATCGTGGTGCTGGTCAGTATAGGCCATGACAGTGATAGTGTTCTTCGCCACAGAAACAACTGTTTTAATGCAGGAAAAGCAGCTGCACAATCATGGAGGGTTGTCCAATACACCGACATAATAAGATTCATAGCACTTCACAATAGACATCACAAAGTGTCCCCCAACCTTAATCCTTAAAAAAGTAGTAACAGTTTTGCGAGACATAAAGTGCGGGACACTTTGTGACACTTTGTGATGTCTATTGTGACGTACCAGGAATCTCATTACAATCTCATTATGTCGGTGTATTGGACATGAATGCAATCATGCTAAGCAGGGTAGCCTCCCTG
>OX421445.1:19745272-19750272 GCA_949126865.1 Montipora capitata
TCTGACAGCGGTGCACTGTAAACGGACCAAATTCTGAATGCGTTGGTTACAGAAAAGGGTGCAGTCCCTTCTTTCTCCCCTCTTCCCAAGCCTCTCTCGGTCTTTTTTTTCATTTGTGTGACGTTTGCATGACAAAACACGACTGCTTCAGAAAAGTGGGCCATTTGACTGGTTTATGAACTTCAAGGGACTGCTTGCAGTCTAATCCAACAACTCCCAACATTTCTTTTGTTCTGTGATCACCAAAGCATAGCTTCAACAATGTTGGATCCGTTTGCACTGCTCTTCCAACAATGTTGGGGCCATGTGCATACAACTGTCAACACCATCCAACATCTGCAGAACCAACAACTAACTCCCAACAATGTTGGGAGCTGTTGCGTCCTGAGTCCTGATTTGCATGGGGCTTTACACAATACATTGACTTCAACTGCAAGTGGGAGTTTTCTTTCCGGAGATTGCTCAATAATTATTAACCCATTGACACCTCAAATGCCCTAGGACGCCCCCAGTTGACGCGAAAAATCATCTGGCGTTAGACAGAGTAAAATCTGTCTAAAGTCTCACTCCCAGGGGTCAATGGGTTAAACACTTGAAACCTTAAGCGTAATGCACATGCTCAGAAATGACAACACCAAATCCACCACAAAGGTCGCTTATTGACAGCTATGATATAACAAGCTGGATATACCCAGTTTCTTAGCACTTTGTTTAATCATTAAGGTTTCACAATCTAAGCGTAATGCACATGCTCAGAAATGACAACACCAAATCCACCACAAAGGTCGCTATTGACAGCTATGATATAACAAGCTGGATATACCCAGTTTCTTAGAACTTTGTTTAATCTTTAAGGTTTCACAATCTACGTGTCTACTGTGCATCAATTCAAGCAACAGGCACACTTACCTTCACAACATTTGTTCCATCAGATGCAGACACAAAATAAAACGGAAGACCATGTTTTTTGGGAAAATTAAAACTCTTTTGTGTTACATTATAGTCAACTTTGGATGAAAAGAATTTTTTAAGGAAAATAAGGTGTTGTCCACATACACATATTAACCTTAGAACAAAGGACCGCAATGCTCATCAATATTATTAATTACAGTATCAAATAATGAAGAAAGGCACCGTAATTACACCAAAATTCAGGGCTTCTGATACTTCACACACACACACACAAAAAAAGAATGTAGTGGAGCAATATAATTGTATGGTTGATGGAGCAGTCTAGGACTTGAGCAGCAGCAGTCAAGTCTATTGTGTTTTTATAGAATGGTTATTTGAAAAATGATTAAAAACACAGAATCAGGTAAGAGTTTAAAAGGATACCATCAATTTTGTTAGCTATGACTATACAAGGTATGTTTTGTCTGTAATCTCTAAGCTCTTTATACCATTTTGCCAGATTCTTGTAAGTCACTTTCCGTGTAATATCAAAAACCTAATGGACATTCATAAAAACAATATAATGTTACCATCTGAATGATTGGAATCTTTCACTCTTAGCAGTGGAGATAAGACAATACATGTAAATTTAATGTGGCTAAATGCAATTTATGCACAGATAACAATGAGCCATTATGCTGCCAGCAGTCTTGCTCATTTTTGCACCCTGGGGGTTTCACTTACATGTAAAGCTTTGCCCAATCATTTTGGACCATTGCCTTTGTGTGTGAATCTTTGGGTCGCGTCATACCTGATTGAACGGGCTTCAAGATTGGCCAATGGAACAATAGAACGAACAAAGATGACAATGGATTTAGCGCAGAAAACAATAAGAAGTACGACACTACACAGCCAATAAAATATACAGTTCAACAAGAGGTACGACCCTGCCCTGTCCTCCTAAATGTACATATTTTCTGAATATCTACATTGTATTTCAGTGCTTCTGACAGGGACTGGACAATTTCAATGAAATCTGCACAACAAAACACGATTCCTAAATATCCACACAATCCTGCACAATACTGACCCTAACCCTCACCCTATAACCAAGATTTTTAGCACCTTTCCAAGAAATTTTCAGACCATTTCCTTTCCAAAAACTCCTTTTGTCAAACAGCTTCGTTGGACATTACAATGATAAAAAAGTATACAAGGCATTTTTTGCAGCTCTGCGTGGTCCTGGGCACTAGCTCGGTTCTACAATGGCAAATCGAGACAATCTGCAATGACTGTCCAAAACACTAAAAGCTCTTCAATTTTAGGCTCGTTGTTTAGATTCTTAACTTCAACCTTCACGAGGACAACAACAAGCTATGCAAATTGCAAAACCCTGAACAATTCACTGCACAATTTTAATTTTTTTTCCCAAACCCCGTCAGAAGCCCTGCAGTATTCTCATGACAGAAATGGAATTGCAGTATCCACTTAGGGTACACTACAAACAAGACTGGTTTGACAAACAACTCACTAGTAAGCAGGAATGTGCCTGATGGTAATATGAAGGATGCATGCTACTAAATCTCTCTTGACCAGCAGTGTCCCAGAAGTCTGAAAGAAACAAGTGAAGATAATAGGTCTGAAGAAATATTTCCTTCAAGGGGCACTAGAGAGCATACATGTAGTTGTACAAAAATTAGCCCTGTTGAGGGATTAGAAAACTTAAAAAATGGAAAGACACTGACTCCAAGATGCAAGACATTACTATTGACACGAATTTGTTTAATAACTCACCCACCCCTAGAAGTGAGACTGATACTGCACTGTCTAACAACAGATGATTTTACTCGTCAACGGAAAGTGGTTCAGGAGTCAATGGGTAAACAAGTTCATCTACTTCCACTCATAAACTGAGTCCCCTTTATTAACCCATTGACTTCTAGGAGTGATACTTAATAGACTTTACTTTGTCGAACACCCTGCAATTTTATTTGTCAGGAGTCAATAGGTTAAATGGGTGATGTAGCAGCTCTCGTAACGTACACTGCATAATGTCACTGGCTCCCTACCCTAGCCAAAAACACTTGAGACAATGACTTAGACTTAAAAACAACAGAAGCTGCTTATAATACCAAACAATACCAGGTTGCGAGAGCTGTTACACTGTACACTACTGGGTTAATAATAATAATAATAATAATAATAATATATATTTAGCTTTACAAAATTCTCAAAGCTTTACAATCTTACAATCTTACATTCAAATCTTACATTCAAATCTTACATTCAAATTACATGCAGTATGAGAAACTCTAAATTTACAATAGATTTCTAAAGAAAAACAAGAAAATCTATATCCTGTATAATAATGCAAATAAGGTTTATACACTATACATAATACTAATAGTAATCTCTATAAACTGTATATAATATGATCTCTATACTCTATAGCACTGGCTGAACAGGTGTGTTTTAACTTTACTCTTAAAAATATCGAGTGATTCAGAATTCTTAATTTCTACTGGTAGCACTTGCATAATTCCAATTGAAAGTTTAGGGGCACTGGCAGCAAACGATCTGTCCCCATAAAGCTTAGTTTTAGTTTTAGGTACAACAAGAAGCATTTGACTGGAAGATCTAAGTGCACGAGAAGGCTTATACAAAGTCAATAGTTCAGAAATGTAATCGGGAGCTTGATTGTTAAGAGCTTTATAAGTTAGCATCAAAATCTTAAAGTCACTTCTGAACTTTACAGGCAACCAGTGTAGTTGCTGTAATATGGGTGACATATGTTCATTCCTTGCAGCACCAACAATAAGCCTCGCTGCAGCATTCTGCACGCGCTGGAGCTTTGAGATTTCCTTATCTGGAAGACCTGAAGGTTGAAGGTGTAACTTTGAAAACATCTCTAAATAATTGTAATGTTCCCGATAATAGTTATTACCATATTTTACTCAATGTAAACAATGCAAGTCGAACTTGTGTATAAGTTGACCCCAAATTTTCAAGGCCTAAAAATTATTTTTCTTCATTTCTGGCTAAAAGGCTAAAATTCAGATTGATAGAATTGTTCCTACAGTAAAAGTTACTGTCATATTTGTGAGATTTCTTTCGCAGTTGCAGTGGACGAAAAGTAAACTAATCTAAATGATACTGTATTCACTCTAACTTGTAACATGAGATGCAATGACATTCAGTTTACTTGATAAGTTTTTTCCTCTGTTTTTAAATGAAATTAAATTTTCCTATTTTAAACTAACCTTCCTCAGAACATTAACATAGAAAGGAGATTTAGTAGATGAAATGAAAACCAAAGAGTTTCTAAAAGTGGCTTGATAAATAACCAGCCATCTTAGAAAACTTTTGTCAGGTTACTAAGCTACTGAGATCATTCAATCAAGTGAAGAGAAACAAACATCAGTGAGTCTGTTTGTATTTAACCCACTTACATTGTACATTTTATTACTCCAAATTTTCCTGTTGACAATGAAATGCCCAGATGAGCTCATCAAACACAAATACAATCAGAACTTTTTTTTTGTAAAATTAAGTCAGTTTTTATGCAGATTTTTACCAGCAATTGTTATTCTAATTATCTGATAGTCTAGTGCTACCATACCAGCCCTATCTCAAGGGTAACTCTTTGAGCTGATTTTAAGGTCATAAAGGTCAACTTATACACAAGTAAATACAGTTATCAATGAAGTGTGTTATTTGTGTTCAACAAACATCATCATCATCATCATCATCATTATTATTATTATTATTATTGCTATTAAATTTCACTCATAAAAAATTTTCACTTTCTTGTAAAACCCTAACATCAATACAAAAAGCACACTGCCAAATGAATCAAATACCAGACAAGTTAAAAAATACATGAGGTCAATATTATAAACTTTGGACACAACTGCAGAGATAATAAAAAACCATCAAGATTTGATACGAGTGAAACCGGAAGGACGTTACCACGTCAGAGACAAAGGTCAGTTGTTGGTTCCAAAAACCAAATTCATAACATTTGGGAGACAGGGCTTTCTCCAAATCTGGATCTGTACTGTGGAACAGCTTACCTGACAATATTCAACAAATAACTGATATACAAAAGT
>OX421445.1:19752772-19765272 GCA_949126865.1 Montipora capitata
TTGTGGTTTACTGACAAAGTGCGACTCAAGGAAGTACATGTTGGATTCATATAGCACATTGTTTCGAAGTGTCTTTTCGAAACCTTCTGTTAAACATCAGCTTCGCGAGACGAATTAGCGAAAGATAAATTGCTGAAAAAAATCCTCAAAATTCCCAACCAGAGCAAATGGTCAGACAAGAATGAACCGTAAAATGATATTCTTTTTTTGTCAAACTGTCATGACGCATAAAAAATGTTATAAATTCAATTCACTGATACATTTAACTTTATGTGTAATTTAAGTGGAAAGGTTGGTGGAAAGGTTAAATACTTTTTCGAGATCGGAGGGTAAGAATATCATTCCAAGGCACTGCGATGGATCTTCAATTCGAGTATTTAAATATTGATTGAACTACTCAAGTCCATGAACAAGTGACAGCTCGTAGAAAGTGAGCTTCCGTAATTAAACGCGATTATACCAGAACAAATAATAAACGCCGACTCTACGGCAAATCTTAAAATCTGAATTCTGCTCCTCTTAAAAAGGGCAGTATTTTTACAAAGATATACACTAAAAAACAAGCAAAGGATACTATCCGTCCATGAGAAACCTTTCAACTAATCTGTAAAAAATAAAGGAAATGGAGTCACAATGATGCCGGTAAGTCAAGCGTCAAGGCAGTCAAGGTGTCATACACAACTGCGGCAAAAAGATCTAGGATAGAAACGAACCATTACGCCGAACTTACTTGGATTTTCCAACCGCACTATCTCCTAGACAAATTACTTTAACAGAACTATCCATATTCTTTTTCTCGTCGGTTTCGACCGCATCACTGGCCGCCATTTTTCATTCCAAGCTTGCAATACCCATCATACCCCACGAGTAGGCATCTACAGCTTGTTGCTAAGCAACAAGTTGAGCAGCTGCCCAACAAGTAAACAAATCCGTCTGTATTTTCCATAATTAGTATTCAAAACAAATTTTACTAGTCTGTGTATTAAATTTCCAAAAGTCGTCCCTGCCATTGAGAAAATGCTTTTACAACATGACGGGCAATGTAAAAATTGAAGAGATCTTCAGATTAAAAAACGCTGCTTTCTTTTTAAAAGGATGAATAATTCGGAATAAAGTATTGCCTCAAAATATAGCTCTTTTATCATCCTGGCAAATGAATTGATAAAAGGCGGCCGAACACTGTTTTCACCGCGTGCACGCTTTCTCAGTTTTAGATTCTTACGCGAGACGTGTATCGACCTGTACCTTGCGGGGAATTAGTCTACTTCGATCATCTCAATTAATTCTCTTGGAATGCACAGACCGATTTTATACTCATCACAGAATAGAGCGGAGTCGAGTATCGAGAGTAAAAAACTGTCGAGGGTCGAGGGTCGAGGGTAAGACTTTTAAATTTGACGTTGGCGTGCACAATTATTTAATTAATAGGGATCTAAGCACACGACAAAGGCCTAACAAGCACGAAGCGCGTCCTACGGTCGACATCTTACTCTCGACACTCGACCCACGACAAAAACCTGCACTCCAGAATATTCAATTCTACGCTGCTTCGCGTGCAATAGGGAGCTTACGAAACGACGACGCCGACGGCAACGACGACGCTACAAAACAAGAGGTTTAAGGGGCGTTTACACGACAGAGGAAAAATGGCACGGTTCCAATAAAAAGTGGAACGGTTCCATTCATTTTTGTAGAGAAACAGTGAACTTTTATCCGTTCCGCTACAGGACCATAGGCGCCTATGGTCCAGTAGCGGAACGGATAAAAGTCCACTGTTTCTTTACAAAAATGAATGGAACCGTTCCACTTTTTATCGGAGCCGTGCCATTTTTCCTCTGTCGTGTAAACGCGCCTTTAGTGAGCAAAAACAATGGCTCTGCACGTGCGTTTTACATTTCGTTACGTTTCTTTGCCGTCATCTCCAAAATGACGACGTGAAATGACCAAATTCAAGTTTCTTTGGAGGACGTTAGCACATGACGATGAATTTTCAGTTTTCTCTCTACGCTTCCAACTAACTCACATCAGTTCAATTCCTCGACAGGTACTACACATTTTTAACGCGAAACGACATGAATTAGTTTCGTAGGGATATGAATAACGCGAACTCGTATTTTAAAATGAAGTCCTCGTTGCCGTCGCCGTCCTCGTGTCGTAAGCTCCCTAATAGGGAGCTTACGCAAGGACGACAACGTCGCCAAGGAGAAGGTAGTCTAAAAATATTATTTTCCTTTATTGTAATAATTTCGTTATAACCCCAAGTCGTTCGGAATGGAAAGTGTTTATCAACATTACAGGAAAAAAATTGGCATGAACGGTGTGGTTGGTTGGGAAAATAATTAAAATGTTCCGTCAGGTTCTCACGTCCTCTACATACCATACTCTTTGGTCAATTCACGTCGTTGTCAGGACGAGAACGGCAACGAAATGTACCAAAATGCAAAACGCACGTGCACGGCGCGCAGAGCTTTTGTTTTTTCTCGTTAGAGCTATTGTTTTGTGGCGTTCTCGTAGCCGTCGTCGTCGTCCTTGCGTAAGCTCCCTAATGTCACGACGCAGACGTCACTTCCCGTCGAAGCCAATGAAATCACATTATAAATGAGAGAAGTGATCCTCACCCTTAAGCTGGACAATTTAAGCAATTGTCTCTTTATAGTAGACATTAGTTGCGTAAGAGAGTATCTATCAACTGAATCAACGAAGAAGTTAATGCATGCTCTAGTTACTAGTAGAATTGACTATTGCAATACTTTATTATATGGTTTGCCGCAAACGCAGCTTTCTAATTTACAGCGTTTCCAAAACAAACGCAGCGGCGAGCCTATGCAATGTTTTCCGCTTTCATTATGTATCGCCTGTGCTCTTCAGGCTTCACTGGCTGCCAGTGCAATTTAGAATTAGATTTCAGATACTAGTTAGCACATTTAAAGCTATTCACGGGCTTCCGCCCGGAATAGAGCGAGTTTCAATCCAGTGTCGTAAAACCAAAACCGAAGTAATTACTTTGGCTAATCAAAAAGGACGAAGACAATCCAGTAAACCAATAAAAACTCTAAGTAATTGCACGTAGCCGACACAAAGCGCGGGAAAATGTGCACGCGCGAGCCACGATTGGTTTTGGTTTCACTTCTGATTGGTTGAAAAAGTGGCGCGAGAACTTTGAACCAATCACTGAGTAAAGTAATGCAAAACCAAAGCAATTCACTAATTACTTTCGACACTCAATTGAAAACCTCTCTATATCAATGATTTAATTGGTGTTATTATACATTGAAATCACTATCTCTTTTCTGATTGGCCGAAAGCGTACCGTGAATTTTCGAAATCAGCGCCCGTGACGTCATAACTGCAGACTATACAGTTATCATGTCAAGGTCACTCAAGGTCACGGGTTATCATGTCATGTATGACCGCAGTGCATGATTTCTAAGGGTAATCATGTCAAGTTTGCTTTGTGTTGCTTGCCGTCAGTGAAGAAGCAAAAAAATGACTTCCAGGATTGTTGTCTTCAGTTACTTATTTATTGCTATTTACTTTCTCATTAAGCTTTTTTTCAATTTTTCACATATTGTCTAATGCTTAAATTTTTTTGTCAATCGAATTATGTGCCGCTGATTTGTATATGTTTACTCGTTTACTCTGGGTAAGGGTTATCAGCCTCAGCCGTCGGCTTCGGCTGATAACCCTTACCTCGACCTTGATTATTCTGGATATCACAAAAACCTTATCCAATAATTGTTTATTAACAGTTGTATCAAGAGTACATCGCTGTATCTGATCTGTGAGATCAAACAATGTGCTTCTCCTTGGGTTGCCACGAGAGAGAACTAAGAGAACATTAGGGGACAGGGCTGTTTGTGTTGTCGCCCCAAAGCTATGGATAGAACTCGCTCCCCAGTAAATTCGCAACAGTAGAACTTTGAACAATTTTAAGAATACATTTGAAACGCGTTTATTTAAGTTGGCTTTTACACCTATGATTTCATTGGAATTTATTTTTATAGCTATATATTTATCTAGTTTTTACTTTTAATTTATCTAGTTTGTATTGTAGGCTTTTTAGCTCATTTTACGTTATTATACTCTTTAGTTTTTAATCATTGTAATGCACAGGTGATAATATATATTCATGTAACCTGCGCAATATAAATTATTATTATTATTATTATTATTATTATTATTATTATTATTATTATTGTGATTATGATTATGATTATGATTATGATTATGATTATGATTATGATTATTGATGGCAGCAGGATGGAACTGTAAAATTCAGTTAGTATTGAGGGGGACATTGGGGTGTATTAGAAACCGCAAAACCGAAGAAAAAACCATCCAAAACCGCAAAACCGAAAAAAAATTCGGCCAAAACCGAAAACCGCATACAAAACCGTAAGAAAACCGATACAGTGGTGACAAGTGCGGCATACAGAGCAAACTACACTAACACTTTATTTCATCAAAGTATTTGTGAATGTCATGGACTTGTCTAAAGCCTTCATATCTTTTAGTATCTGCTAAAATCATAGGCTTTATTTCTGCCGCTCTCTCGAGCTCGGACTTTGTGGGCTCATTTTCCGTAAAGCAGCTGGTAATGGAGCTAAGTTAAGTTAGGAGAATTTGCACACAAGTCCTCTCTAAAATTGCAATTTTGCAATCGCAAAAAGCTATAGCTCTGGAAACTTCAATCAAAACTCTCTAATTGAACATTTCCATTTGATAAGTAAGACCTGACATTTTGGAGATTCGAATGGAATGTTTAATCTTGGTCTACTGACATGCGATTGCATTGAGGAAGCTAACCGGTACTGTTTGTTCCTTGTTTTACATGGCAGCAGGAACTTGCTCGAAAGTTAAATGTGGTAATAAACAGATACTTTCTTAAAACAGGAGTCGAATATTGAACCTCACCGCCCCCCCGGGGGGAAGACTCCCATATAAAAAGGGGACGGATGCTCGTCGGAAATTTTACATTAAACCCTTAAAGGAGACCAATCCTGGCGTGGCCCAGGCGTTTTTTGACCCCTAAAAGAGACCATATTATAACACAGAAAAATAAAAAATACAGCGCCTTTTAATGATGGCAAAGACATCATCATCTAATACTTTCACTTGCGTGAAGAAATATAAAAGTGTACATTTACACTTTTATATTTCTTCGCGCGCAACCCTAAAGGAAATTTTCACGGCTACATATGATTGCGTTTTGCCCAAAACACCCTAAGTGAGACCAAAATTCGAAATTTACACCCCTAACCCTAAGCCGCTCCAATCTACGACGACAAACCGGAACCCAAATAGGACAAAATAGAAAAACCCAAAAAGCGCATCGGATAACAAAACCGAAAAACCGCTCGTATTTTTTAAGAAAACCGAAAACCAGATGCTAAAAAACGAAAAACCCGCAAACCGCAATGAACACCAAAACCGAAAAACCGAAGTCTTTTGGCACAAAAACCGAAAAACCGATGTAAAAAATAGCCAAAACCGCAAAACCGAAAATCCCAATGTCCCCCTCAGTATTGGACATCGCATACAAATTAATGTTGTGCAAGGCCAGTCAAATAAAATTGTGGCTAGACTGGCAACCAAACAACAAACTGTAATGGTTCGTTCAGTGACACTGTCAGGCTTTTTGAGTGAGTTTTGGCATTTTAACCCGTGAAATAGCACCGAGAAATTCAATACGCCCCTGACAATTCTTCATTAGCCTGCATAGCAGGTGGTTTGGTGGATTTACGATGCGTTTTTCCTTTTTCCGAACAATGAGGGCCGTGCAAGACAGTGTTCAAAGTACTTGATTTTCATGTAAGTTTAGTGTTATAAATATGACTTGCTAGTACAACAGAAAACGGAGTAACTGTTCATTAGTTAATTCTAAAGATGATTGTTTTTGCCACAACCTAATAGTACGTTCATGAAATGAATATTTGTGTGTAGCAAGGCATGTTGTGTTTTACTGTGTTGATATTGCATGCATCTTTCAAGACCAACAATTTTCGTGCATAATAACTGTCATCTTGCATACATGTGCAAAAGTCAAGTTCACGCATAGCCCTTTTCCATTTGTTACATTACAAGCACATTCAGTTAACGAATACGCACAGTAAATTTTTGGATGACTGTGGCATGGAGGAATGCAACCACTTGTATCAGCAAATTAGCTAAGTTCGAAGTGAGTACTTAGCCACAGAAAGTACAAACATAGAACACATGAACCAAAGTGAACCTAACCAATCATTAGATTCTGTGCATTGTACACCTCTCGGTAATAGTGAAGAATAATTCCCAAAATTTACTGTCGGCCGACTGTTGCCCAACTGTCAGCCAACTGTCGGTCAACAGTTTGTGTTATGTTTGAGGCCAAAGTGTTGGCCAACTGTCTGTGACCTGTTGGCAACCTGTCGGTAACCTGTCGGCGGAGCAAACTAAAATGATTGTAAGCATTTACTCGTCTATTGCTTCTAAACTACGCGAAAAGAGTTAAAGGCAGTTCATAACAATAATTTGAGCAGCACTTATACTACTAATATGGCTTTTGTCCTCTGTTGTAGCGTTGGCTAGTGATACTTGCCCACATTGTTACCTATTCATTTATCCGCCGTTTTCCAATGGTTACATCTGGGAATGCCCATCGAATAACTGCAGAAAACGTAAATCAGTCAGGGTTGGATCTTTCTTTCAAGACTCCAATATTTCACTCGTACAATGGTTGTACATCATCTACCTGTTGTCCATTGGTGAATCCAACAAAAGACTCTCGCTACTAACCGGATTATCACTTCGAACCATTGTGACAGTACTGGACAAAATCCTCAACATCTGCTCCATGAAGATTTTTAACGGTAACTTCATGTTAGGCGGCCGAGGAAAAACAGTGGAAATTGACGAGTCAATGTTTGGCAACAAGCGAAAGTACAATCGTGGACGTGTTTCAGAGGGCCAGTGGGTGTTTGGAATGGTAGAGCGAGATACAGGGAGAAGTGTAGTTTTTCACGTTCCAGATCGCCAACGAGAGACCTTGGTAACCAGACTAGTGCGCGAGTTCGTTGAACCTCGTACTGTGATTATTTCAGACAAGTTCTCGCCATACTTTAACTTGAATGATGTAGGCTACATCCACCTGATGGTCAACCACTCTGAAAACTTTCGTCAGAAATTTTATGATGATTTTTCGATTTCATGCAAATTAGGTTTTGGGTCATGCCTGTAAAACATGCTTCAGTTGGAGCAGAGTTAGTAGCTGGTTGGAAGGATGGATCAAACTAGATAACCTACGGAGCCCTGTAAGGGTCATCCTGAGTTCACAAGTTCTTGAGTTACAATTCCTATATTTTCTTGTATTCCTGAGTTCCCGAGTTCTTGATTTCTTGAGTTCCTGAGTTCTTGAGTTCTTGAGTTCTTGAGTTCCTGAGTTCCTGAGTTCCTGAGTTCCAGAGTTCTTCAGTTCCTGAAATCCTAAGTTCTCGGCTTTTCTTGAGTGCACTTCCCAGTTCCCCAAACGTTCATGCATCGAAGGTTATGATGGCGGCCGATCCAAATTGCAACGAATTGGAGGTATTGAAATGATCTTTGCTTGTTTTCTTACTTTTTTAAATTACAACACATAGTTTAATTGTGTTAATTGTTTGTAAGGGGTATTGTTATCACCACCAACCGGAAGTACTACCATCAACGCCTCTGTTTGGTAGCTTGGCACATCAAAGCCGCGCCCACGCTCCTTCCAACCGGCCTTTTACCTGACACCTATTTGCATCTCATCAAAAGAAAAGGACGCTAATTACTATTAATGGCCACACCCTGTCTCTTTTTAGCAAATTAGCATATCATGAAGGAACTTTTGCGATAACTTTGGATCATTCCTGGTGAAGAAACTATACCGGAATTTCCAAACTTTGGGTCTTTGAATAGTAACTTTTAAAATGACCTTCAGATTTCTTTGAGCACTGTCTGATCGTCAAGTTTTGAAGAAATTTCGTGTTTCTTGTCTTCAAGAAATAGGAATAGCATGACAGTGTCGTAAACTGCAAGAATTCATGTAATTACCTTGATGATTGACGATAATTTAACACCAACTAAGAATTGCGTGATTGTCCGATAATGTACTTTGCCCCGATCAGTTTTTCCTGAGTGAATTGTTGAGTTGAGTCCGAATGTTGTAGATTGAAGAATTAAATTGTGAGTATACAGGAAACGTTTCTCGTTGTGCGTTTTCGACAAAGTGGCACCTCCGACGGGACGTTGTTAAGCAACATGGAGACACAAATCGCGGATTTGAACGGGAAAATAAAAACACTCAGCTTTCGAGTGAAAAAGACGGACGAGGTACTAAAGAAGGATGATCTAAAAGCTTCAGAAAGACACAGAACCTCGCTAAAGACTATGGTGACGGCAGTGAACACGTCAAAGGAATCAATAGAGGAGAAAAAGTTCGTAAATGGCGAGGACGAAGAGTCAGTTCAAGAATGGGCTAGCGGTATTGAAGAAGTTGTGAATCAAGCGGATGAATGTATGCGTGAATTGACACGCCAGATTGAGCAGATCGACCGCAATTTGAAGCACGCAACTGCTCTTTACGAGCACAAACGAGAAATCGAATTGGAGAGAGAGAAACTGAGACAGAAGCAAGAAGCTGTTGAGCGTGCACATGCAGAGGAATTAGAACTTGAAAAGAAAAAAAAGGAGTTGAAACAAGCTCAAACAGAACCACCGGAAATTACAGCGATGGCTAGCAACGTGGTAAAAATGCCGAAGCTAGTAATCACAAAGTTTGATGGCACACCACAAGACTGGGTGCGGTTTTGGGGACAGTTCGAAACACAAATCGACAAGTCCTCTACTCCTGAAGTTACTAAATTCTCATACTTGAAAGAATTGGTGGATTTGAAGGTGAGAAACCTTATCGATGGCCTTCCGTTAACCCCCGAAGGTTATAATAAGGCTAAAAATCTACTCGCAAGACTATATGGAAAAACGAGCGAAGTTGTGGGAACCTACGTAAGGAATATACTAGAACTCCCTACTGTCAGAGAAAGGGATGTCAAGAAGATTCACGAATTTTACGAGATACTACTTTTCAATGTTGAGTCGCTGCAAACAATGCAGAGCATAACTGGACGCCGCATGTACGTTAGCTAGATGTAATTAAGAACGAGCTGGCCATGATCGATGAAAACTGGAGCGAATGGACATTTGTGCAATTTCTTGAGGCGCTTGAGAAATGGACAATTAACAATCCAGTTCAAGGAGTGGAAAGTTCAAAGCCAAAGACTGTGAATCGAAGAGAGAAATCGAGGGCGTTCTACGCAAAACATGACAGAAATCAACAAGCAAACATCCGAGGCTGTCTATTTTGCCAGAGTCCAGATCACAAGGCTGTTAACTGTGACAAGGTTGTGAGTGTTGAAGCGAGAAAAAAGGTTTTCCTAGAGAAACGTATGTGTTTTAATTGTTCAGGAATTGGACACCGAGCAGGAGAGTGCAAAAGCAAGTCCACTTGTCAAGTATGTCACGCAAGGCACAATACATCGTTGTGCGATAACACCCAATTTCAAGCTCAGACTCGTGAGCCAGGGATGACAGCAAATCACATCGGCAACTCGGCCGTCATACATCCTGTGGTGGTAGTCACGATTAATGGATACAAATTAAGAGCCCTGTTGGACAGTGGAGCAAGTCATTCGTACGCCTCCGGTACTGCAATCGACTTGATTAATGCAAGTTTAAAATCGACCGGTTTGAGACAAAAACAACGATGCTGACTGGCGTCACAACAAGAACTATGCAAGTTTTTGGAGTAGTTATAAGCTCAGTTACTGGTGATTTTGAGCTCGAAGTGGACGTCACCAAAGTCAACAAGAAAGAGTTGCTGATTTTAGAAAACCCTCGTTACAACCAGCTGATAGAAGGGAACTCTCACCTCGAGGGAGTAGGTATGCTTGTACATCTCATACTGGGTGCGAAATGCGAACGAATTTGCGAAAATTCGGACAGGAGAACGTTTGCTTGTGGGTCGTTGTGGGGACCGGGTAGCGGAGTATACCCGTTTTGGGTGGACAATCATGTCGCCTGGCGCAGACCAAGATTTATCACCTGTATTTGGCGGTGAATTCGAACTGTGACGTCGAGAGATTGTGTGCGCTTGATGTTCTTGGCCTAGCAGATACGCCAGCGGGGGACCAGTTTGATGTCTACGATGAGTTTAGAGAGCAACTGACGCGATCACCTGAAGGTTGGTACGAGACGAGCCTGCCTTGGAAAGGGAATTGTCCTGCCCTACCAAACAACCGTGACGGAAGTATGCAACCACTAAATTCCCTCTTGCGGAAATTACGCCGAAAGAACATGTTGGACGACTATGATGACCTAATAAGAGAACAGTTGGCGGAAGGCGTAGTAGAACTGGCACCTGCCGAAGTCTCCGGGAGAGAGTTTTATTTGCCACATCGTGCGGTTGTTCGTGAGGGTGCGAAAACAACAAAGCTTCGAGTCGTGTATGATGCGTCTGCGCGAGCTCACGAAATGGCCCCATCACTAAATGAGTGCCTACATGCCGTAATGTAGAAGAATTAAATTGTGAGTATACAGGAAACGTTTCTCGTTGTGCGTTTTCGACAGACAGGAAGATTGCTTCCCGATTTCGGCTCTTCCCAAATTAAGTGTTTCAAAAATTATCTTGCTGAGATTATGGCTATTTTCCATTTGTAAAACTAATAATGATTCCCCTTTCTTGCAAAACTGATCTTCTTTTTAAGGGAAGGAAATTAAAACAAAAATATAATTGTAAAGTTTCGTGGCCAGAGATATATTCTTTTTGAAGATACACAGGGAATCATGGTTCACCTACGGAACTATCCTTCATGAATTAGAAAATCGGAGAAATTTCCAGAAGTCCAGTTTCATTTCAGTTTGCTGAACACGTTTCCTCCTTCCCACTCTCCCCTCGGCCACTCCCTTTGTCTTATTAATTAATCATTCATCGCATGAATTTTTGAGTCACGCTTGTTCGATCAGCGTTTGAAGAGACTTCGTGCTCGAGTTTATACAATCCTAAGCTGGAATTCTGAACTTGAAGAAAAATGCCGCGAAGAAGTGGTCGATTATCGGGGAGCTCTACATCGCGAGAATCTCCGGTTAGCAGTCCTGAGTGAGTTATCATTTCTGACTAATCTCTTATCGATGCCTGCATTTGTAGTAATCATGCATGCTGCTTGAATATGATGTGTTGTTTATACATATGTAAAAAGTTTGTTTATACATATGTTAAAAGTTTGTTAAGTATTTTAAACGTCTCAAAACGATATTTTAAAACTCACTTCGCGACTTTTTGAAGATTTTGCGAGGCCCACTCTGATGCATGCAAATCTCAGCGCCCAAGCACATGGACGCGTTATTCGTGTCCTTGCACTCAAACAAAGGAACCTCAAACGCAAATAACAGCAAAAGGACCCTCGATATAGTTAATCGTTTTGTTATGTGCATATCATGGTCATGTAAACTCTGATCGTAGCTTTGCCGAATTATATCTGTAACTTAAAGTATCCATCTGAGAGAAGTCATCACTCTCAAATATAATCAATGAACAAATACAACTCCGTTGATCGATCGATCGAGTTTCTTGATAGAGAATACATTACAGTGCTATATTGGATCTACATACATATATCATAACTGAGAGTGGGTTTTGGAATTCCTAATTGTACGAGGTGAGAGAGACGACCGAATTTTTCTTCACAACTCATTTTCACGATGCCACATGGCTCAGATGCCGCATGATTGAGTTGCTGAGGCGGTTGGTATTTGCAGACGAAATCCCTCTCCTACCAACAAATCGATTTGTCTTCGGTGCCAGTCCGAATTCAACGGTTCCACGACGCTCTTAAAATGGTCAACAGGTCGATTCCTTCCAGCCTGGTTTCTCTATTAATCACAGCTGAAATCTAAGTCCCTCATTTATTCGTATGAGACGGATATCACAACAATATTTCCAATTCGCGCCTGATGGATTTGAGATGGCAAATGGCTAGCGAGATGTATAGCGCGTCTTATGTGGAAAGATACTTGAAGTTTCGGTTCCTGTAAACTCGAGCATAAGCCATCATACAGATAACCAAATAAGCTGATAACTGATTGAGCCAATCCAGAAAGCCAGATCGCAGATCCGTATCAATGATGACAGTCCGACAATTTTTAGGTGTGGAGTGATATTCGTCGATTTCATTTGGAAATCGTTTCAAAACCTTCCGCTTTTGGAGTTCCAATTGGCAATAAACCACGAGTTTCCATCAAGTACATCTGAGCTTACACCAGATAGGGATCGCGGATCGCACTGAATTTCCCCATCACCTGAATATTTTGCTTGGAAAAACGTATCCTAGTCATATTTGCCGTATAAATTTTCCGATTTATGCGTAACCTGAGTATCATCAGGCTTTTCTACCTGATGGCTCAGGTTAATTTATGGGCAGCCAAATACACAATAGAGTTTATAAAAGGTG
>OX421445.1:19770272-19775272 GCA_949126865.1 Montipora capitata
AAATTATTCACTTTTTAGTAGTGTATACCACACAAGTGAATAGACCTCGTGCTCTCCGTTCGCGGTGATTAGCCAAGTACTATTCACCTCCAAGTAGCTAGCGCGCGAGATTTGAAATTTCCCAACACATTTTACAAAAATAAAGTAGTAATTTGGTTCGCTTTTGATTCAACTGATGTGGTATATACCAACTTAGAAGCACTTCATGTCTGGTCCCTCGATCGGGAAACTACAATCTTGGACAAAAAACAAAAAATTAGTACCTCCCTTCCCCCAAACGCAATGACGAATGCGCGCGCAAGTTGAATCCCGCCATTTTTTCATCATTGAAATTGTGGAGAGGGGTGGTCTTCATCTTCCATTTGAAATGCCCAACGATTTGACGTTCTTTCTGATCTTCTTTTGTTATATTTAGCACCGATTCAAGGGATCTAGCAAAAGCAAAGATGGGTGAAGGCCTGGAGGGACGGACCAAGCTTTTGTCGGACGAGAAGTTCAGAGCCAAGAACAAAGCTCTGGTGGTTAACAAAAAGAAACCTCAGGGTATGAATTGAGTGTTTATTAAACGAAAAGAAATGACGTTGGGTTACGGAGTTTAAAGACAAAATCAGAACCTTGGATTATATGAATTTCTGTTTGTTTCTTTTGGGCACGGTTACATCTCCCTTGCATGGCACGGTGAATGTTTTTTTTTTCACGAAGCGGACGAGAAAATTCAACTGAGTCAGACTACAAAAAGAAGACTGGGCGAAATTTTTAAACGATGGACAAATAGTACCCAGAAGTCTCATGGTGCTGTGTTATGAAATGTCGGCACAATTTGAACCACTAAACAGAAGCAGACAATCGGAGATCAGGTGATCGCCGGTCAAAACACAAGCAAGTTGAAATCGCCGCTAGCAGCGTCAAAATACGCGCGAACAATTCAAAGCGGTTTACTTTTGTCTGATTGGCTGAGAACGAAACACCGCTTTAATTGTTTTACGCCCAATCACCAAGACAAGTGATGCAGCAATAGATTAGTCACGAAATTGCCTTTAGACACTGTATGAAATGAACTGTCACTTTATTGTGTTTACTCGTTTTAGCGGCCCAGTTGAATCCAGTGGAAGTGGATTTTCACATAGAGGAGAACCGTACAGCTCACAAGACGGAAAAATACGAAGCCGAAGGCCTTATAATCAGACGAGGGCAGACATTTGACGTAACCGTGACATTTAACCGGCAGTACAAACCCGACACTGATACCATAGTACTGCAGTTTGTAACAGGTTCAGTTATGCTTTAGTCACCTTAAGCTGTCCAACTCGTAGTATACATCTCACTGAAGCGCCCACAGCCAAACTGCGTTTTGGCTTCCATCAATCAAACTTTCGACAGACCAACCACAGATGACGAAATCAATTGATGCGTGACATAACACACCAATCAGCATCTTTGAGTCCCACGGCACACTCGACGCCGATAGAAAGCGATGGAATCTGTACGAATCTCTTGACTGAAGAATTTCTAAAAACATATCATAATGGTATTCGACCACTGAACGAAACAAAAACTCCAATTCACTTTGCGGAGGCGGAGTCAATCTTCCCCGCTAATTTCGGAAATTTGATTGATGGAAGCCAAAACGCAGTTTTAAAGGTGAGATTCCTCAGAATTATGAAAATCGCAGTTAGTTGAAAAATAGGTCTTTTCCGAGTTTGAAACTACGCTTTGAGGGACTTAATGACTTTTTGACGCCTAAAGATACTGTAAGAGGTCATTCGCGCATGAGTAAAGGTAAAGGTACACCTTATTTAACGTCGGAAGTTCCTTTACTCTCTAGAGAGTATTCTCCCAGGAAGCCGACGGTGCGCTCATTTTACCCCCCTCTTTCCATCAGTGCTCCGTTTTAAGGGTATTTAAAGCTACTTAGGCTACACTGAAAGGAAAGAAGTCGAAACAAGGATGTGAGATCCGGGGATCGAACTCGGGACCTTATGCACCAAGGCCGCGCACTAACCGACTGTGCCACCCTTGCTCCAGTTAGTCCTTTGCGTGGTTGTCCTCGTAGTGTATAAAATTTAGTCTCAGCTAACTTTATTAGGGACGAAAAAACTATGGCCTTCTATCGATCAAGCGTAGCGAGAAACGCGGGCCTAAGCTAGTTGGAACAGAACGAAAACTTGGTGTTAAAAGGGAGGGGAGAGGGTTCCTTTCCGTCATTCTCTCTGCTTTCCCTCACAAAGGAAATTTTATGTATTACAAAGCAGGCTGTAGCCTCTTTTTCATGGCGAGTGTACGTGCAGAGTCTTCCGCGAAAAAGATCACTTTTTATTCGCACGAAAAGAAGAACTATTGACGATGTCAAAAATTCACACGTTGCCTTTACGAAAACAGCAAACGTGTCGAGGTAAAATAGTCGTAGATAATTGTACGCCGAAATTGTTATTTCCAACAAGTAAATGCTGATATTAGCTGACAAGTGCTTCCACGACCAAACGATGGAAAGCCGACTCGTTGAGAGCCAAGCGGTTCCTAAAACGACATCGAATCGTTAAGTTACAAAGATCTAAATCTTTATTTGTTACGTTTTTCATTTTTTTACATTTAGGTAGCCGACCCCAAGAGAGCAAAGGTTCGCTCTACCGTACAGTCATCCGTGATACCCTTGTTTCTACGCAGTGGGGAATGAAAATCAAACATGTTAGCGGCAAATCTGTGCGCCTGACCGTCATGCCCTCAGCAAAAGCGATTATTGGTCACTATGAGGTTTACGTGGATACAAAAGAGGTTGATACATCAGGAAAGAAAGTAAATCCAGTGAAATACAAGAACGACGAGGGACTCTGCATCCTGTTTAATGCTTGGTGTGAAGGTAAAAGGCAAAAACTTTGATAGATAATAAGACGGTGCGTCATTTATTACACATATCATAAAGCGGACCCTGAAGTTCAAATTTAAAACAATGGCTTTAAATTTGACGTGGCGTCAATCAAATTTGCCGCGAAAGTTAGCGGCAGTGAACCTGACATAGAGGACCGAACTCAGCCAATCACAAAGCTGAATGTGACCCAAGAACTCGTTCTGACATTGTGATTGACGACAGTGATGAACGAAACAGACGAGTGTTTATGAAAGGCACAGTAAGCTGATCAGTTTGTAATTTCAATTACAGTTAAAGGCGACGTTACACTGTGCAATTTTTCGTGCAACTTGTGTCGCAACGCCTTGGCGAGACAAGTCACCGTTGCATGTAACATACCTTGCAACGGCCGTTGCGAGAATCGAGTTCTACTTTCCGCAACGGCTCAAGCAACATTGCAACGAATTTTTGAAGCCTTGCGTAGTGTATCATCTGTTCTGCAACATGTGTGGCGACGATTTGCCGCACCAGCCCATGTAAATGTTCCCTTAACCTCATGTGATTTTCGCACTTCGATACAAGTTGCAAGAAACGTTGCCTAGTATACCTCGCGGCCGGAACTTCGGAATTCCGGAACAATGCATGGTAAAATCCTGTCCCATTGCTGCATTCCTGTTCGGGCGCAGTTGCGGGTTGACATTTTGGGTCAACACTCGTTGACCTGATTGGTTTCGAGCGGCCAAACGGAAAATCCCGCTCCATTCGCCTCACGAAATTATCCAAATTCTCAAAACAACTGGCCCCAGTTGTTCAAGCGATGGATAGCGCTATCCACCGGATAAATCACTATCCAGCGGATAAGCACTAGCAAAACCAATTGAGTTATCCATTGGATAGTGATTTATCCGGCGGATAGCGCTATCCATCGTTTGAACAACTGGGGCCTGGTCTTATGGAAAACGTTACAGACTTCGCCAATTTCAGGGTTATGACGCAGCTATAACAACGTCTCATGTGAATGGTTAAAAAAAAGGCACAAAAAACATACAACAGAAACAATCGAACCTAATCCTGAACGCAATAGAGCTGCATTTATTAATAAAGAGTTTAAGAAACCACTCTAAAATATATGTTTGAGCTATTCTTAGTATTTCATGATTATTCCATCTTGTTTACATTATACAATGGGCGAAGTGTCCTATAACTGGATTGGTTGGGACGGATTTGAAGTAAAGAGTGAGACTTAAAGATTCACTGTAGTTTGTCCACGTTGTAGTCAAAACCCTAAAGGCCGAGACACACTAGGCGACAAGTCGCAGCGACAGGTCTCTGCGACAAGTCTCTCCGTGTGTACTACTTGCTAAAGAAGTCGCTGCGACACGACGTCTGTCGGTGCACACGCAGTAATCTGGTCTGAGGGGGAATGTGACCTTGGTTTCTAATTCAATATGGCGGATCATATGACGCTCTCTCATTGGTGTCGCGGCGACTTGTTGCCGGAAGTGGACACACGGTACGACAACGCTACTTTCGCTAATTTTGTCACTGCGATCAGTCGCACGAATCCAAACTGGTTTGAATTCGTGCAACTGATCGCAGCGACAAAATTCTGCCGCAGCGATAATAATTTTCACAAAATTAACCGTGCCATACGAGGCGAATTATTGCGGCGACTTGTCCCCGTTACATATCGCAGCGATTTATCGCCTAGTGTGTCCCGGCCTTAAATTTGGTCATTTCGCGTAGTAGTTTTGACGAGTACGGGAGAGAAATGTTCAAAAATGCGTGCCGCACGTGCAGCACGATCATTTTGATTCTTTTAACCAATAATATTACTGCTTTTTGGCGTTGCCGTAGCCGTCGTCGTTTCTTAAACTCCCAAAATTTCCGTTCGGTCCAATGAGGTTACAGGTTCTGGTTGTTAAGAGTTGCATGGTGTCTCTAACTTCGTTGACAAAAAAAATGGCGCGCGTATAAACCTTTGAGTAAATTCCTTACTCCTCAGTAATTTCGGGTTGGGTGGGGAGGGAGTATATTTTTTCATTCTGTCCAAAATTGTAGGCATACACTGGCTTGACACGAGTAGGCCACTGAGTCATACTTTTTGTTTACCCTCCAAAATCTTGCATAAGCATTGTTTTTATTTTCTCTTTCC
>OX421445.1:19780272-19807772 GCA_949126865.1 Montipora capitata
AAAATCCTTTGTTCTCGTATCTTTGTAACATGGAGAGAGACCAACTCTGATGAAGGCCACCCGTAATAGCAATGAGTGAGACGGGACAAAGAAGTAATTTTTCAGCTTATCCAGAGAGGAGAAAACAACCTACTGGCTTTAAAAAAGCAGATAGCATACTTGCGCGTAGGCACGAAACAGCTTAAACAGCGCAATCCGTAAATACCCGACGCACTGCCAATCGAAATCCCAATTCAGCTGAACATGTTGAAATTGTTTCTTTGTCAGGAACTTCCATGTCTGGAATGAGTCATGGTTCAAGCGCCCTGATTTACCAGATGGTCACGACGGGTGGCAGGCACATGACGCTACACCCCAAGAGACAAGTGAAGGTTTGTAATTAAATGACGTAAAACCAGCAGACGTGGGCAATCAGCTTAGCGTGCGACGTCTTAAAGCCACAGACGGCCGTCGGAAGTGAGCTGAGCTGCATTTAACTTGTTTTGGCATTACTTGATTTCTATTGTTAAGCAACTTTTCACTATTACAGACGATTAGTTAAAAAATGTGGGGTTAGGACGACTGTCCTGGCACGCGAAATGTTCATTTCGGGTTCCGTCCGTAGGGTACTTGGCTCAAAAACGTCGCGTACTCAAAGCTCCATTCTGAAAGCGTTAGTGAAGCGAACTAAGGAGTCGTCAGTTTTTTCCTTCTTGTTTTTATATTACACGTTAAGGGAATTTCCCAGTAATATTTCTACTTGTTTTGATGCAGGTGTCTTTCGCTGCGGTCCAGCATCTGTAAATGCCATCAGACAAGGCGAGGTCTACCTACCTTACGATACTGGCTTTATATTTGCTGAAGTGAACGGTGACCGAGTCTATTGGGACGTAGATGATGAGGACGGCTCCATGAAGGCTACCTACGTGGACACTCGTAGCATCGGCAAGTGTATCAGCACCAAAAAACCTTCTTGCAATGAAAGGCTTGACGTGACCTTGGGTTATAAGTACCCCGAAGGTAATCACCTGTAGTTTAGGTGTTGTGTGCTGCAAACTTTGGGTTTGAATTTTGCTTAGACAATAGCACAGCATAAACACTCCTTTATGGTCATTTCTTTTGTTTTTTACCTCGGAGGCTCTTTTGTTACTAAGACAAAAGATTTTCAGAATTGATGCGTAGCTAATTTACGAGCGCGGAATTTAAAGCCTTCGTTCGGAAGTCGGATGTGACAAAATCCACACAACTAGGGGTACGGTTGGGAATTTGCCTAAGTGAAACTGGGGACGGAAGGGAAGATTTGTTTCAACGCCATGGATGCCAGTTTATACCCCACCACAGCATTGTTAACTGGCCTTTGTGCCTAAAATCTCTGCAAATTGCAATTTACTTATTCATGAAGAAAACAATTCACTTCTTTTCACTAAAGCAAGTGCCGCGGAGCTCTTTGCTGAGCCTTATAAGTGAGAATTCAGCGTGAGGTTCTAATAATGACCACGCAACATTCAAGTTGTTCTGCGAACTGTTTAAAAGAGAAAAAACCTTTCTTCAAATTTCCTGTCAGTTGCTTTCAAATTAATGGTCACATACGCTTATGGGGAAATCCGCTGACCGCATTGGCTTGCTATGAACTCGCATTGGCTTGATACCAAGTTTGCCTAAATTACATCTAGCCACATTAAAATGGCAGATCAAGAGGTGCGTGCCGCTCGACTATCAATCAGTTCGCACTTGTCTTCGTGAAAAGTTTCTCATAATGTTTTCGAAGTTTACAAATGCGGACCGAGACAGTTCCAGTGAGAGCAATAACATTAGTACTAGGTCGAAATCACTCAAAAGTGAAAAGTTGCGATGATAAACACTTAATTAATGACTGGTCCCGAGGGAAACAGTTAATTTTGTTTCCCGAGAATCTCAATGTTTCCCCGAGGCGCAGCCGAGGGAAACATTGAAATTCGAGGGAAACAACATTAACTGTTTCCCGGGGGACCAGTCATTATGTGATTTGTTATATAGCACAAAAAGAAAAACGTGCAACGGCAACAGCAACGGAGGTCAACATTCGCGGGTAACAGTGTACTTTTACCCTCTGACGTCATAGGTTTTGCATTGTTTCCCGCTCAGAGCCTTTTGGTGGGAAACAGTTTTATTGTTAGATGTCATGTGGCCTCGAAGTAACCAATGAGAGCGCCCGCGCTGTTGGGGAAAATTTTCAGCCATATAACAATCAGACTAATATTGTTTCATACGATTTGCCGACTACGGTATTGTTTCTTTTCATCATGCTTGTGCTATGTATCAAGTGATAAAAAAAGAAACCAAAAGTCAAGTCTGTTAAGGAATGACAACAGCGCAACCTTTGGCGTGCGAAAGAATTAAAGGGGAACTGAAGGAAAAAAATTAAGCATTTTTTATTTACACTTTAGATCATGCACAATAATGTTTTAAACTTTATTTCGGGCATATCCGTCGTTTTTCCACCTAAAAAATGCTCTTATTCCGATTTTGGGCCATCAGCATTGCGGCTCAGAATGAAGGAGTCAGCGGTCATTTTTGTAGCTTATGACTTATGATATGGGGAAGATCTATGGGGAAGACATGCGAGAGCTCCTCATAAAGTAGCAGTGTTTTTGACTGACGTTTGTCGTGAATATTTAGTCCGCGAAGAAACAGCAAAATAACGAAGAGAATATCATGGCAGCACTTGTTTCTCTTGATTACGAAATCTCTATTCCCCATATCATACGTCACAGCAGGGTGCTGATTTAGTTTTTGAGCCAGCAATGAAAAGGCAGAAACAGCGGCGAAAGCCCAACTTCGAACGTAATTTTCTCGCAAAAAACAGAAAACGAGAAGAAATAACCACACACACTTAACTTTACTTACCGGTATGTTAGGCTTTCCAAAAACAATGTTGGAAAAATTGCTGATTTTGGCCCTCAGTTCCCCTTTAAGTTAATGTCCGGGCAAAAGCTTACAGTAGTCGTTCAAATAGTTTTCTCGATGTTGACGTAATCTTAACACTGAGCTCTTACCCACTTAAGCTACCCCTGTTGGAGTCTAATTGTAGACTACTGTTGGGAGGTGAAATATTAACACCCGGCGGTTATCGAACGTCTGCAATCTCGCAAAGTGGAAGGGAGAAATCCCTAAGGACAGAGAAAAATAGACTTTTGTCTTAAAAAAATCAAACCATAACAATAGGCGCAGTTTTGTATGGGAGCTTTTGGTTATGTGATCTGCTATCCATGTAACGAGTATAGAACGGTTTTCAATTGAGTGTCAAAAGTAATTAGCGAATTGCTTTGGTTTATTATCCCTTCACTCGGTGATTGGTTCAAAGTTCTCGTGCCACTTTTTCAACCAGTCAGAAGTGAAACCAAAACCAATCGTGGCTCGCGCGTGCACATTCTCCCGCGCTTTGTGTCGGCTACGTGTAATAACTTTGGCTTTGGTTTTACGACACTCGATTGAAACTCGCTCTATATTTTTTTCAAGGTGATTCGCGAGCTATGGGTGAGGGCTGAATCGAAATTACTTAATTGTTGTTGTTCGTTGTTATGGGCGGGTTCAGCCGCTTCTTTAAAGAGAGAGGACCGCGATATAATATAAGGCTTGTGTCAATGAAGTGCATTATATTATGGCTTTGGTGCAGTCAAATTGTGATCTATACAGGGTTGTGCAGATAATCTGATTGTATTTATTTATTTATTTATTTATTTGCACATGGATCTTTGAGAACGCGAGGATATTAATTAAATTCTGCTATTCGTTAAGAAAAATCGTTCCTCAAACAGATATCTTGTTTGCAACAGGTTCACATAAAGAGAGAGAAGCAGTCGAGTTCGCCTATAAGTTCAGCACCAGGAAAGAGTACGAGATTTACCAAGCCGACAGGGAGGACGTGACTTTCAGCTTCGAGGTGGTTGATGACATCGCCATGGGCGACAGTTTTGAAGTCAAAGTTAAGGCAGCCAACAATTCACATCATTTGCGAACTGTGAGGGTCAACATCAGCTCAATAATGGCCTTTTACACGGGAATCGTGGCCAAAAATTTGAAGCAGGAGAGGGAGACTCTACGCCTGGAGGCCTCAGAAGGTACGAGTCTCCATCAAATTGTAGGATATCCTTTCGTAACTCCTCGTGCCTTGTGTCGTACACTAAAATCCCGTAAAGTCCTCAAAACTGTGATATGACGTGATAAAAAGTGCGTGATTGTGGTGGAGGCTGGCGGCAAGTGGAGAAGGCAATGGAGAAGGGGTTTGAGTGCATGCATTATGCAGGAGGCAGTGCGGCGTTGTCAGGATAGGGAAATTGCTTTTAGATCCGGAGAGCCCGGGATCAAGACCCTTTCTAACTACCCGTTGAATTTCATCCTGGTAGTCCATGGTTCACCTTCTCGGCGGCACTTGTAAGGAACCAACTGGTTTGCTTCCGTTCAGTTGGGATTCGCACCGTGAAGTGTACTTTAGCGGAAGTCCATGACCCCTCATTTGGCCTTAGCCCACCAGTTAACGGTCTTATCTAAATTTAGAATACAGGTCCCGCCAAATAATGACCAATCAGATTGGGTTTAATGGCCGCAACTCTCCTGATTGGCTCGCAACCAAGCAGCTGCACGTGGATTGCATGTTCTAAATGCAAAATCGTTCGCGGAACGCAATGCCGCTATATTTTGTTCCCGCAAAAAATCTAACAGTAGCCTTGCCTGCCAGAAGAGGCCTCTTTTATTTTGAGTTCGCTAGGCTGACGCGTATGAGAAAAGAGACCTTTGCCATCGTCGAAACTCACTGTGTTGAGCACGTGCGGCGGTTACTTAGCGACCGAATCCTCACATGATACTTGACATGTTGCGCGGGCTCACAACAGCGGAATTACTATATGGGGCATGCGTTTTAAACAGTGCCGTCCAATGTCGTGGACGGCTCGTCAGCCCAGCGAACGCAAAAGAAAAGAGACCTCTGGTAGCAGGGAAGCAGTAGCCGTTTTAAAAATAGACATACCGTCTGAATTTAGTTTCACTGATTTCGTTTGGCCCCGAAAAAGCCCTCTATGGGGAGTGGTCAATTAAGTGCATAAGTATGTGATAAAAGACCATGCGTGGAATGGAGAAATGTTTGCGAATCCTTACCTTCCATCTGACACATGCTCCATAAAATCGAACTTCAAGAATCGCTCTCACCTATGATCGAGCTATGAGAAAACGACAGCGCTCTTTTAACATAATATCCTTATCGCTTCTCAGAGAATACCGTGGTGTTAAAGATCGCAGCTGCAGACTACTTAGGCAAAATGGCAGGAGATGGAAACATTAAATTGTACGTAAAAGCTTCAGTCGAGGAGACGCGGCAGTCATACGCCAAGCAGGATACAGTGGAGATGAGAAAACCAACCCTCACAGTTACGGTAAGAATGAGGACAATTGAGTGACGATATTAGATTGAATAATAATAATCATCATCATCATCATCATCATCTCGCTAGTCGTCGTCGCAAAGTACGGCAACGACGCAGCTCAGCAAGGTCGAACCAGAAGCACACTATCGCGCCTCTGGCAGGCGCTATACGGTCCATGTATGACCTTGGAGCATATACAGCCAGCTGGAATGAGCTGTATGTTGGTTTTTGAGGAGAGGGGAAACCCTCTGCTTTGCTCTGCTCTGCTCCGCTCTGCTCTGCTCAATTTTTGAGAAGAGGGGAAAACCTCTGCTCTGCTCCTGTCTGAGCAGAGTAGAGAACCAACAAACTCAACCCACAGATGGTGTCGAATCCGGTAATCGAACGTGGGCCACCACTGCGCCAACCCTGCACCCCGTGTACGCTGTTTTGGCGGAACAAAAGCAAAATTCAGCCTAGACAAATTGTTGCAAGACAAGTAAAGGAAAGTGGAACGGGGAATAGTCCTAAAGTTGGCAAAAGAATCTAAAAGAACTATATGAAATGTTACTTAAATAGGAAAATAAGATCCCTAGAAAATATCCAAGTAGTAAATTTTTCACTATCCTTGAGCAGGAGCACATCAGTAGGAACTTGTCTCTTCCATACAAGCCCTATGAGTCAACCTTTGCGCGTACCTTTCTATTTTTTATAAAGGCACGAGTTCTGCGGCTCTGCTCGCACTGTTTTAAATGGCCAGTCAGAAAAAAGGCAATTGTCTAACGAAGAAAAAATAGCGAAAACAATGTATACAAATTTTGCAAATTGATGTAAATGTGGGTCTCCTGCTGAAGAGTTAGTTCTAAAAATAGAAAGATACGCGCAAAGGTTGACTCAAGGGTATAGTGTATAGGGAGGCTCCTATTCATGGGCTCCTGCCTTGAGTTCTTTTAAAGTAGTAACATATTTCATATTTCACCGTGGTCCCCTGCAAGCAATGTCCAGAATTTGGTAAGATATGGAAAAATCACTCCTAGGTGATTGAGATCGCGGGAAGTTCAAGATAGTCTCGATTACAGCCGCTGTTTCGGGAAAGGAGCCCGCATTCCTAGGAAGGGTGGTTCATCGCTGCTGGGGGGAGGGTGCACTGGTGAAGCAATGAGATGGTCAACCCTTTCGAAAGAACGAGTTACGATTGATGAGGGAATTTATTCTGAACACAAGGTACGCACGTTCTCCATTTTATCGGAAAATGACCGATTATTTCCGGAGACTTGTCAAGGTTCCCATGAGCGACTTCACATGTTTTCTCTCTTCCTGGGCGACTTTTGGCAAGAACTGGTGTTTAGTAATAAATACCTCAGACTAAAGTCCGTTATTGTGTTTTGTTATGTTTAGGCTTCCCCCAAAGCTGTAAAGAAAGGCCAAACTGTGGAGGTGACGGCGGACTTTAAGAATTCGTTGTCAGTTCCACTGACGAACGGGCACTTCCATTTTGAAGCCATTGGAATGACGCCCAAGAGTGTGGACTCTCCGTGCTCGTAAGTATAACGAAAATATAGCAAGAGTTCGCGTGTAGTTCCATGGAAATTTCCACAGTTTAAGAGTAGTAAAGGTGATACAAACTGTGAATAGGCTGATTAATTAACTCGGCATGATGCCTGGAGTTGATCCAGGGTATATTAAAATCGTCCCTGTTGGTTCAAACTATAAACAGGAATAGATAGCTAGATGAAGTGCTACATGACAATGATCTGGCACTTATATAGCGCTGCATGTTTTATATATTACTACTGAAATGAGGTTTTCACTTTGCGAGAGACTTTGCTTGACTGATAAGTACAGTAAATGGCAGCTGTGCAGTGAACAGTAAGCAAAGGCGTTTTCGAGCCACGGAAGGCCATTTAGGACTTATTTTGAGGAATGACACTTATCGATGTCAATGTAGTAGCGACGAAGGAAGCCTGCAGGCGGAATAAAAACGTACCACTTCCGATTGCCGTCTATCTGAGCATCCCCTCACCCCCTTCCCCCCTTCCCCCCTTTCCCCCCTTCCCCCCTTCCCCCCTTCCCCCCATATGATATAGGCATTAAAAGACTTTTTTCGTGTTTGCATTGCCAGTTTTGCAGATGAAAGTTACTCGAAAGTTATGCAAACCCTCGACTAATGCCTCGGATTTGAATCAGGCTATGCAAACACGGAAAATCTCTTCTGGTGATTTTGTAAAATAACTTCCATACTCACATGCAAACACGCCTATTGACCATGAAGAGACCAACAGAATGACCTGTTCTTTCAAATAAACGTTGAGACGGTGCCTCACGGTTTATAGTTCTTGTCCAAGTAGACTACAGATCAAACCATTGATGAAGGATAGTCTCGGTTTCTTCTCATAAATAGTCTGAGAAAAGGTCCGGTGGGACTTCCAGCCACCCACCCCTCTCCCAAGCATGGAAAAGGGAAGGCTCTGTGCGGTCCTCATCATCATAAATCCTCATAGCCCCCATTGGGGCACAGGGCCGCAACAATGACCCCCCTCCACCGAGTCTTGTCCTTCGCAATTGCCTGAGCCTCTCCCCATGTCAGAACCATCTCACTTCGTTCAGTCTCAGCCGTCTTCCTACAAGTGGTTTTGGGCCTCCCCGTTTTCCTTTTGCCTGCAGGCGTCCACCTATGGACAACCTTGGGTATCCTCTCAGGCGGCATTCGTAGTACATGTCCCAACCATCTGAGCTGGCGTTTCTTAATTTCGAGGTCGATACCGGTGCATCCAGTCTTCTTGTAAAGGTCATTGTGGGAAATTTTGTTGGGCCAGAAGATGTTGCAGATCTTTCGCAGACATCTATTGTGAAAGGCACTGACTTTGTTTATGTCTCTTTTGACAATTCTCCAACATTCAGAGCCATACAAAAACACAGTAACCCTAACGTTACTGTTGTAGATGCGCACTTTAGTCTCAAGGCTATACTGTTTAGACTTCCAGATGTTTTTGAGTCAACTAAATGCACAGCTGGCTTTGTTAAGCCTGGCCTTGATGTTCTGTACGGTCCTGGTAAAGCTTGATTGGGTTCCGTCCTAGCCGTATGGTACTAAGTGTTTATCTGTCTTGTTTTTCTAGTGGACCCATTGGTTCCAAGAAAGAAGCAAAGGCAACAGCTTCGTTCACTGCCACCAGAGCTTTTCGAAGTACCATTATGGTAAGCTTTGTGTCGGATCAGTTGGCCGGAGTCAGAGGACAGTGCGATGTCAATGTCAGTTAATCTACTCAAGCTTCAGTCCGGCATAGTTGTTGTACGAAGCGACCTCAATTATAGCTTGCAGTCTTTTTGGAACGATTTGCCGGTTTCTTTCTTATAATGCATGGTGTTGTGTGTGATTTTAGCATTTTTTAGGTTGACTCGCGTTTTTATTCACTTCTCACGTAACCGGGCGACTTGGCCTAGAAAAGACATAAAAGTATTTTTTAATTTTATTTTTAAGACAAATAACTGGTAATGCTTCCACATTTGTATACTTTTTATATACAAACAATAATTATTGCAATACGCAGTTTCATATTCGCATAGACGCAGTATACGCAGACGTATTTGCAAAGGGTATTAATGGCATAGGATTGCTTAAAATTTGCAAAATTGTTCTTAAATAATTTCATTTCACAATAAATTTCACTTCTTTTAGCACACTGTTTCAGTCTTACCTCATGTAAAATGAATCTAGGAATTAGACAGGAGCATGACATGCCATTTTCTCCCAGCGACAAAGGTGTCCTCAAGAAGGTCGTCACGCGTACGGTAGAAATACAATGACCTACGGGACAGCGCGCCGACAAATGACGCTTTACATTTGTCTGGTTTTGACTGAAAACTCCTTCTTCCTGTTGGAAAGAAGCGTGGCCCAAGCACGTTCAAGGACAACCCAAGGAGGGAATAGTAGAATTAAAAAAAAAACGAAAACAAATACCACCAGATACATCATTTATTTGTCTATATTATCTTGCTAACAGAATTGCTTCACAAAATCCTTTCTCGAGGATTCTGCTAGCAGGGTAATCAACCATTCGTTACGGAAGACTTGAGGTCGTGATTTTGCGTCAATAAGCATTTTCAAAGTACTGAATCAGTACTGCATGTCGTCCTCTTATACAGCCTCTACATGGGCTTATTATGATCGAGACCAAGGGCCTCGGGAAGCGATCTCTCCCTTGAGTTTCAGTTAACTACAGGTTGCTCACTTGGCGCCTTTTTTGAGGTAGTAGAGAACTTAAGCTAGGACGACGACGGCGACTACGAAAACACCACGAACCGCGAAAACATTGGCTCAACACGCCCCGCATGTGCTCTTTACATTTTGGTGTATTTCCTCGCCGTTATTAAATAGGGAGCTTAAGCACGCGCGTTTTTGAGACGCGGACGGCAACTGGAAGTGAGGTATGTTCCCTTTTAACTTTTCTTCACACAACAACATTTACATTGCCAAGTATCGTTTCTCTATTAGAGTTGATTAGTGTAAAAATCTGGGAGACACCACTGTCCTGGCACGGAAAATGTTCTCTTCTCGTTGCCGTCCACGTCTCAAAAACGCGCGTGCTTAAGGTCCCTAAATATGACCAAATTTGAAGTTATATGGAGGACGTGAGCGCCCAACGATAAATCTCCAAAGATACATACCGTTCATTCCAATTTTATTTCTGGAAAGTTCATACACACTTTTCATGCCGAATGAATAATCGCGAAATGACCTCAATAACCGGAAATTATATTCTTACACGACATGTCCATAACTCAAGTGAAGCTATGATCCTCGCAGTTATGAACGCAATTTTTGCAATTGCGTAAAGAAGCCTGAAAAATTCAGGACTTCAACGGGGTTTGCGTTCATAACTGAGAGGATCATATCTTCACTTGATTTTATATCCGCAGTTCATATATGATCCATTTCATATGTCATTTCATCGTATGTCCGTAACTGTCGTCAGCCGCGTCGTCCTTGCCCACGTTCTCTAACCTTTGCAAACAGATCAAAATTACCTCATGGAGAGCTTGTTTGCGGTCTGTCCCCTAGATAAATATGGCCAATCTCTTCTGGTCGACCATAGAAGATTTCACAAATAGCCTTAATTCAAGAAATCGATGTCGTCTTTGTTTTTCGCGTTTATGAAAACGAAGACGTCCACAAGGACGATCACGATCGAAATTAATAGATTTAAAGAACAAAAACAGTGTATCAGGGGCACCCAACGAGAATATAGTTCAAAACCACTTAAACATATAGCATTGTTAAACGTATTTTGGTATTTAAACGGTAGATATAGGCATATATTTTTATCCCCTAAACATTTTTCATCTGTTCGGATAATTTCCTTGCTGAAAGTCTAGTGATCCGAAAATTATAGGTATCAAAAGTTACCTTTTCGAAAATTTCAGCCAGAGAAATGGATCCCGAAAATTCTAGGTGACCTTTTTAGGGTAAAAATCCTTTAAAAATGGGCAATTATACTTTTTTTTATAGATGTTCGAAAATCCTAAGACAGGCAGACAAGCAAGAATTTTTACAACAAATGTTCTGAAAATTCTAGATCTCAAATCGTCTTCCGAACAGATATTTTCCGAAAATTGACGTTGGGTGCCCCTGATGTATGACTTTACTCGCTCTGCACGTGCATTAGAACGCTCTTTTGCCGTTCTCCTCCAATAACAAAGCCGTGAATCATAGTGAGGACAAAAGCTGAAGTTGCGCGCAGACGACTTTTCCCTGAACACGTGGTTGCTATACAAAAATCAAAAGCACAATAACTGATTACAACTAGCACAGCGCAAAGATATGAAATCTTTGCGACTTTTGGGGTTTATGAGTGTGTCAGCAACAGAACGACCATTGTAAGATCACAAAGTAGAAAAAAGGCACTTTGTAACTTATAAAATTACGATCTTTTGTTTGCTTGTCCAGAAGAAGGAAATTTTCATACATGTAATGCCGTTTTACCCAGAACACCCCAATTGAGACCAAAATCCAAAATTTACACCCCTAAGCAAGACGACAAGCATCCCCGCCCCTTTCATATGCGAATCCTCTCTCCTGGACCCGACCCGGGTAGGGTGGTACCTCTTGTTAAACACTATATTTCATTGGCTGTATAGTGTCGCACTTCCTATTGTTTTCTGTGCTAAATCCATTGTTATCTTTGTTCGTTCTATTGTTCTTTTGGCCAGTCCCGAAGCCTGGTCAATGAGGTACGACACGACCCCCTTCCCGGGGGAAATCTTCATTTAATTATCCTCGTTTGGCACTGAGTGGCCGTCTTTATACTACCGGAGACGCCTAATGCGTCTGGACGACTTTGGACAATTTATTTCTTTTAGTTTGTCATTGAATTCGTCCTGCGTAAAAACGGGACAGGGATGCATTATGCGCCTGGACAATTAAGTTATTTTTGTGCGGCTTTGAAGACTTTTTAATTAAAGACGCATTATATAGCTAAACGATTTACTTCGTCCAGACGCAATGTCATTCTTGATGGCAAGCCCTGTCTGGGACTTGTCCATAGTAAACAGACAGGGACAGGTGTCTTTTCGTCGGCGAAGCCGTACACGTAAAGTGAGCAGTTTTTTTTTCTGTTGCTCCTACTTCTGCTGTACTTCTGTTATATCAATCAATCAATCAATCAATCACTCCATCAACCAACCAATCACCAGCCAGTTCAGGGCGCTGGATTTTGTTGAGGATGGAAACCATTACAGTCTAATGAAAATCTCAACAACCACAAAAAAATACATCATTGTCATTCCGTGTGCAAGGACGAACGGAATGCTAAGTTTTCAACAAGACGTCTGGAGGCATTTACGCGGCATGGGTCGATGGAACTTGATTTAAGTGTCTAAGTCGTCCTGGCGTTGGATCACTAATTGGGACACTGTAAACTGAAATAAACAATTAAAGCAAATCAAGTCAAATGTTGGCTTTTTGAGGGGAGGGGAAATCCGGAGTACCCGGAGAAAAACTTCTCGATGCAGAGTGGAGAATCAACAAACTCGACCCACATATGACGCCGAGTCTGGGAATCGAACCGGAACTGGTGGGAGAGAGTGCTCTCTCCACTGCGCCAGCCCTGCAAACAAACTTATTACGTGGAATGTGAAGGCATACCACGTCTTAAAACCGGTCTGGTGTCTTTTTTTTTTCTTGGTAGTCACAAATGTGCATACCCCACGGATATTGAATTAAGTTCCGATCGGGTGAATTTCAGTACTTTTACTCCCTTCCGTATTTCTAAACTTCCCTGCCGCGATTAGAACACGTATAGTCCAATATTTCTTGGGAACCAGTTTGTTCAGCTGTTTTGACGTAAAAAGAAAATAAGAAAATAGCTTTCAAAGACCAAACACAATAAAAAATTAAATCAAGTTTAAAAAAAGCGAATTAGCTATCGCCGTCACGGGGACTTCCGGCCTTAAGAGTCCTCATGGGCCCGATGAGGATAAGTAAGTAAGTAAGTAAGTAAGTAAGTAAGTAAGTAAGTCACTAATTAAAGTACTAACCCCATTTGGAGGAGCTTAACTTCAGTTGACACTTGAACTAGCATCAACGATTGTGATCTTTGTGTTAAATCTGCACATGTACCGTGTCGAACTTTATAACACTTGAAAGAAAAAAAAAGCAATCTAGCAAAAACCCGGTGTCTTGCCGTCCTTTTGTCACAGATGCATCCTTTGTTTCGTGAGTTGTCAGTATTAAACACACAAGGTAACTTGATCACAGCCGGCCGCTAAAATCCATATCACTTTCGATTTTGCGATTTTACTTGTACGACCAAAAGTACGTTTTCGCTTATGATAACTTGTTATATTCGTGGCACAAAATTTATAACCACCGATAGTGTGTCTCAGGGCTCTCGGAGGTAAAAAGCCCTGGAAACAAGGTTGCCCTTTACTTAAAACAACATATCCTCTACCTCTGAAATGACGATTATCAACAATTCGTAATTTTCCCTGGAACCACTGTTATCGTCAATTTAGAATACTCTGTCCCAGGACTTGTGGTAGCAGATGAAAAGAGAAAAGAAAAAATTAAAAGTTGCATCCTTGGACGGGATTTGAACACGGAGCCCCAATGTGAAGGAACTGTTTTTATCCACTGAACAACTAAAGATCAACTGACTAACACTTGCACCGATTATTTATTGAATCTAATTGGTATATATAAAATCATTGATGAATAGTGGTTAAGTCTAGTACTTGATTTTAAAATGGTTGTTAACTTTCTCTTGAGGTTTGGTAACCGGCATTTTTTCCTTTTAAAACTTTTTTCTTGGCCGGTGATAATACACGTTTACAGCGGCATTCGGAAGAAAAAATATATTGATATATATTTTTAAAAAAAGTGTTCTGTCAGTTAGCGATGCGGTAGTCTAGTGGTTAAGTGAAAGGGTTATTAGTCGAACGTTCCCAGTTTCATGTCCAGCGAGTTCGAGTTTAGGCATTGGGGTTCGGATTTTAAGAAATAGATATTCATTTCACATAATCCCTATCAAGCGCTAAACGGACTAAATTGACGATAATAGTCAATTCAGAGAAACTAAAGCCGTGTTCACATTAGGCCTCGATTATAATCGAATTAAATATGAAATGGGTTCACATCAACTAATTGCAGTCCCTGATTATAACTGGATGATAATTACTTCAAACAACATCAAAGGGGTTGTTTGAAGGGGTTGTTTTTTACAATGCGTAATTGAACAGAATGGCGAGCACGTGGTGGTATGAGCAGACGAAACTTCTAATCGCTTTATGGAGCGAAGGTTTGGATTTGTCTTCTTCGATTCTCGGAAGCTATCCTTGGTTCTCTTCTCGCCTCAAGCACATGACGGTGATGATAGTAGTGGCAGCCACGCGATACAGCGCCATTTTGTCTCACACTGCGAGGTTACCCTGCGTATTGTATTTAAATTTTCGCAGATGTGAACAGAACCATAATTGAATAAAATCAGAAACCCATAATGGGTTTCTGATAAAATTCAATGGACTATGATAGCCTGATATATACTTCAGTTGATCATATTAATCAATGTTGAGTGTGAACACGGCTTTAGGAACTGTCGATAATAGTCATTTCAGAGGTAGAGGATGGGTTGCTAAAAAATAGATGTGAGATTTCCGAGTTTAATTCTTCCCCAGTCGGCGATGAAGGAAAGCAATGGTTAGCGCAAATGTAGAGAATATTCTAGGTGAAATCTCGAGAAAAGGGGAGCTTTTGAAGCGAATTTATTGCTGTGCTTCGGCCCGACACGATTCAACTTCGCCGGCTTCCACGCGAAACAAACACAGACCACATGGTCCCGCGGGATACTGGGAACTTAAAAAAACGTGTTGATTTGCGACTACAAATAAAATGAAAAAAACATACCCGACTGTAATTTCTACGCGGTCCGCCTTACAAGCATCCCGCGTAAAAAAGGGGAGGGGCGAGTTAAAAAGGCGCGTCACCACATTGTTGTTCAAATGGGGTTAACTTTGCCTGTTAAAAATCGTTTCTTCAAATGGACGTCAACATTTTGTGAAATACCAATCTTGGTCGGCAGATGACCTTAAAGTAGTATTTTGAAGTTTTTATTGATATTGTGAGAAATCCTGCCCAGTGTGTAACAATTTTGAAGCAAGTGTCTCAACATCAAGCAAATTAGATAAAAATAACTGAAAAGAGATTTTAAAAAAATTCCGTAAACAACGATAGGCCAAGAGGGCGTGTAAAATGCTGCTCTATTTTAAAGCATTTTACAGGGCGAATAGACCTCTTTCATAATTTCGGCCAAATAGTATATTCTTAATAAGCCTTTCTAGCCTTGCCACGACGAGCAATGAGGGCAGTAGGTCTAATTAAGTATATACAAAAGAATGTGAAGTTGGTCGCCATTTATGAAAGTGGTCGATAGACGCTATTTCATACCGTGGAGTTTTGATTGCGCTTGAAAGTTTCTTGGTCGTCTGGAGGCCGAGCTTTCATGGACACCGACACGGAGACTGGGGCGCAAACAAGTAACCAAGCCTCCGGCTGACGTGTAGTTTGGAGTAGGAACGAACCAAACATTACCCTGTAATTTTCAATGGTGGCTTGAAACTAATACAAGGTTAACACGGTGTCTCTTAAATTTGGAGGAGCCCGTTGCTCTCAGTATGTGGGGAAGGCTGTCCTCCATGGCACAGGCCATGCAGGAAAAGCTGGAAGAATCTTTAGGCGAAGATCCAGACAACGATGTGGAGGCCTCGGTAGCCAGCAAGGTTCTATAATCTACGAAATAGTCATTTATCGATGGGTTCCGTCTCTATTCTGTTGACCCTATTCTTATTTTCAAGGATGAGGATACAATAATGGACCTAAGACAAGCTCTGAGTGAGTCGGAAAAGAGGAACAAGGAAATTAATCGTGAATTTCAGAGGTTATTGCGGCAGAAAGAGGTTAGTTGATTAATTTGCTGTTTATATGCATTATTTCCTTTTTTCTGTATTCATATATCGGACCAGTTATCTACGATGCGGAACATTTTGAGTGTTTGCTTGATAATGTTCAAAATTTCCATAGGTCGAAATCACCTGTAGTTGTTTTTAAATTTTATTCAAGCCCCAGGGTGCACACAGGTCAGGAGGATAGGGATGATTATAGTTACCTCCGTCTTATGATGAGTTTGTGTGCATGCATAAATTATTACAAGAGTGAAATACGTCCCTTTTTAATTAAGCCCTGTTCAAAAGGTGTGTCATAGTTGATTCTAGTGCGTCCCTGTTTTTTGATACGCTTCATCCTGTTTGACCTATAAATATTACCTGTATGGACTGTACTATCCATAAATAATTCCTAATCTTAGAAAATAATATTATGCGGCTGCAATCATTAATATTATCCCCATGTTTATTTTGTTTAGACTGGATATTACACAGTGGCAAGAAGATATTACTTTTGTGTTGAGTAGCAAGAACAATCTCACAATTGAGTGCAGCGAATGAGTGAGATTTTGCTCTTTCCACAAGAACATAAAATTCATGTCTTCAAACTAACGTGTAATTTTCTGGACCATAAGTATACATGGTAGAGATTGAAAAGCAGGTGTTAAACAAATACTGGGTGTAAAAAAGGCAGGAATTGTGAAATCGTTGCTCAATATGACCACTCGTGTTACATGAAAAATATGCCACTCGGTTCCCGGGTGTAGTGGTTGCATTGATTCTACGAGTGTTTTAGTCCCAGTAAAACACTCCTATCCATATAATAAACAGTATTATCATTCAGTGTATTTTGTCCTTCCTTTTCATTAGCCAAGAGCCCACGTGACCTGCAAATAACTGCCTACAAAATTAATAAGTGTTTAATTGGAATTATTATATGGCTTGTGTTAGTAGCCGATATAACGCGTGCTCTGATTGGCTAATTGTGACTGAATTGTAGGGCATTATTCTCCCGTAATGCCCATGGGCTGATTACGGGCTTGCAAAAACAAAGCAAAAGGTAATTAAAAAGCCATATAATAAACTACTTACTAACTGAGCTAGCTCGAGCCGTACTGGGGAATATTGGCCCTCGGTTGTTTTTGCCATGACCTTGGGCCAATATTCCCCAGTACGGCCCTCTCGCTCGGTTAGTAAGAAGTTAATAATATTCTGATCATGCGTACATGTAATTGAATCCACTCTCTTGTGTGAAAATGGCAGTTGGCTTTCCTGAGCTTTCAGAAAGTGATTTAATTGTAGGGAATTGTGAAAAACAAACTCAGTCATGGAATGATAAAAGAATTATTGAACTGGTTTATCGCAAAATATCGTGACTTGTCGGTGTCTCGCAGATCAGTTATTTGCCTCAGCCCTCCAGCTTTGGCAGATAATAATTATTGATCTGCTTGTCAATGACATATCACAATAATTATTTTGCTCAACCTTGCCCATGAATTGTTAAATATTTAAATATTTTTGCCAATAGTCTTTAATTTTTTTGTCCAGGAAGAACTTGTTAAGTTAAGAGAAAATGTGAGAGCTGGACCATCACTGGAGGCTGCTATGCTTTCCTTGGAAGTCCAGGATCCAGTAAGTGCACATACACATTTATTTTATGTTATGAATTTGAGCTTGGAATTTGTATGTGATATGCTTTCACCATCTTTACGACCTCTGGCCAGAACAAGCAAGTAGTTTTTTCTTTATTCGTGATATATAGAAATCAACAAGAACCTTATCATTTCTGGCTAAAATAATTCTTAATTTCTGATGACAGGTATTTTTTCTTTCAGAGTAATCCAATTCAGAATATCCATCATATCCAGGAATTGCTCTCTCAAAAAGATGGAGTTATTCAAGATTTAGAGAAACGACTTCATGACAGTGAGGGACTAGTGAAGCGGCTAGAACAGCAAGGGCGTGATAATGAGGAGAAAGTCATGCATGAACTAGCAGTTAAAATAAGGTCTGCAGAAGGCTTTCAGCTCAAAGTGGAAGAAACCAAACAATTACTTGAGGATAGAAACAAAACCATTGAAGGATTGATGGACCGACTTGATGCTCAGAAACGGCTCATTGAAAGCCGTGACCAAGTGATCGACCAGCTTAAGGCCATGAAGAATCTTGACAGTGGAGCGGACGAACTTGTTGGCACACTGAGAGAACAGATTGAAGCCATGAATGTTAGAGTTGAAAAATCTGTTGATGAGGCTGAGAGAGCCAAAAGAGAAATTGCTGCACTCAAGAAAGAACTGGAAGAGAAAAGTGATCTGATTGCCTCAGCAGAAAAAGTAACTGCTTACATGTACAATATGTGTACATGTGTTGTACTGTACCTGTAATTCAAAAATTAAGTTTAGGTTAAAATGGTTCCAAACTAGTTTGGGTTACAAGGACTTAGCAAGGCAAAGGGCTAACACTTCTGATTATTAAACTCAGTTGATACAGGTACTGTACATGTACATGTACAACCAAATATATATGCTTCCCTTGCGCGCCGACAAGCACCACTACTTTAACCCAGTTACCTTATAAATAAGAATTATTAGGGTTATAAAACAAGCTTACATGTAAGAAATCATATTAACCTTAATTTCTCTTTATAACCACAGAACATGTATAGTGTAGGGTATACTGTAACTGATTCAAGTGCTGTTATTTACATACATGTACATCATGGGCACAGAGGATTTGTAAGAAATACTGTATAGCACAAAATGCATTTACAGTACCGCTCAGAAATATGTTAAACGAAAAACACTCACAAAACGCATATAATTTTATTTATACGCGTATACAGTGTCATGGCTTCTGATAGGATGCGGAAAAAAATTAAAGATTACGCGGAAATTTTTGGCCATATTATGCGGAAACATGCGTTGATTATGCGGAAATTACACCGGATTATGCAGAAATTTAAACAAGTTATAAAACTAATAATTAGGCCCGTCCAATGTATTTACATGCTTACGGTAAATCCGTAATCGAAATTGCAACCAATACGATCGCATTTGTGACTGAATTTTTGCCCTTAGGAGTCACCAATTTGCGACCAGCTTTCACCGTTGAAATAAAAGGGTTAGCAGTTGGGATTTTGCCGCAACTTTTGGTAAAATAAATAAAGCGATAAAAAATTATTTTGTTTCTCATCATGAATTTTGTTTCAATTTGGAGATAATGGAGCAAAATTGTAATACCTTTGGAGCGCGATCCATTCCCTCGATCATTGACTTAGTTTCTTATCAGTCACGTCATTTGCTGAAGTGTAACTGTTTCTCGTCCAATGGAAAGCATTGTAGGAACAAAAACTATTGTCCAGGCTCATTGGCGAAAAAATGCGCGGAAACTGCTTAAGATCTTTCTTACGAACTTTCATCTTGTGAACGAAATGGTGTGTTTTCTTCAATGTTCAGGAAAATAAGCGTTTCAAAACAGTCAATTTCTTCGGCTTTTATGTTTTTGAGGATGTTAAGGAGCTGCTTTATCACTAACATCAGGTTTTTCTTCTGTTTTTTTGCGGAAAATATCGGAATCATGCGGAAGATGCGGATTTCAGTGAATTATGCGGATCCGCATCGCCGCATCCTGTCAGATGCCATGCAGTGTGCATATAACCATACGTGTATTTGTGTATATATATATGTGTACAATGTATGTGCATATACCGATATATGCGTCTGCCTCAGCTCACTTATTGTTTTGCCATTGTTGGCAAGTAATTGTCCTAAAGAATACATTTTGTAGCTTTCAAGACAGCTCTAAAAATAGTACACGACTATGAACTACATGACGAAGAATCAAGTTTGTAAACAGTTGTGTTCGGAATATGAACCCACGCATGGATGTTTTTTTCATCTTCTGTTGCTAGTCATGTGCAAATTTTGTTAGGTCGTGCATGGTTCAGATATTTTGCTGAATTGGGTTCCCTTCTTGGTACCTGAGCGGTACTGTATAAATTATAATAATGACAGTTATGGAAACTGTGACTAGAAATTCTTTGCCCACAACATGAAATAATCATCTGTGAAAAGTACCATTCTGATTGATTCCAAACTTAGGAGGCAAAAGGTTTTGGGTTGTCAACAATAATTTTTACCTTCTTTCGCTTTTGCTCACACTGACTTTATTACCTTATGAATTGCTGTAATGATCTTTGTGCTTTTTGCAGTGCACAAGTCTTTTATCATAATTCTCTTCTTTACTTAACTCCAACAGCTTGAGCAAGAGAAAGCCTCCTTGTTAATGCATATTCAGGAAATTGAGGAAGAACATAAACAAACTGTACAAAGACTGCAACAGCATGTTCAAGTAAAGGAAGAAGCTCTTGCTGCTGAATTTGCTGAAGCTGAGCAAGTCTACAAGACAAATGAACATGATCTCAGGGAAAGGCTGGAGGAAAAGACACAGATCATTGAGGTAGTTTATTTAAGTGGAATGTAAATCTTCATACTACTTTAGAATGTTTCTTGAGAGAAATTGATAGAGCACAAGAAATGGATGCAATTCTTTTTATAAAAGGAATTTTCGGATTTGCAAATAAACTTGTTATGTGGTACAAAATTAAGCCGCTGACACCTAGGAGCGAGACTTACCTGTATTAGATTTCATTCTGTGTAATGCCAGACAATTAATATTTTTACTTGTGTGTGGCTGGGGCGGTTCAGGAGTCAGTAGAGACCTTTAGATTGTAGGACAAGAACGACTACGACTACAAGGTTTTCTCATAGAACAATAGTGAGCGCTTGCAAACCAGCGTCATTTTGGTGGGGAAAACGTGATATCATCGTCATTTTAGTGCGAGGTTTTGCAAAAATGTTGTTGTGCCACAACAAGTCAACAACACGTCAGCAGTTTTGGCATTTTTCGATCAGCACAAAGGCTCAGTTACCAGCAGTATGAATAACTGAGCAACCTACACTGCTGACAAAGAGTAAGATTAATCGTCCGGGTTATAAATCTTCTAAGTATTTTTGGTAAAAACAGACAGTCAAATTTCGTACTCATTCTTGTCCTCGTCGTAGAATCTAAAGCTCTCCAGTGGGTTAACAACCTCTACATCCACTCCAATCCAATCTCCCTTTTAAGGAATTCCTAACTAAAGATAAAGAAGTTCTTATTGTGTACAGTACATCATTCGATAACCCGCTTTAGATGTCAAAACCCCATACACTGTACATGTATTGGATTTGAGTTGAACAGTCAGGGCTTGAAATTAACTTTTTTGCTCGGGTGCCAGCTGGTGACTAATGGGGAAAGTTTGGTTGCCAGATCATAAATTTTGGTCGCCAACTTTGCGTGCAAGGAAAGTCACAATAATTATTAAATAGCACTGTGCTGTTAATTAACAATGTGAGAAACCGATTTTCTTGTAGTATTTATACATTATTTTATTGGGGAAAGAAAGGTGAGTCGTGTTCTAGCTACCAGTTCCGAACGATTCCATCATATAAAGATTCAAATACAAAAGTTGTCTAGCTGTTTATCCTGGGTTATCAGACAAAACGTGATTCGCCAGCTGGCGACCAGTTCTGAAAATGTAGTCACCAGCACTCAATTTTTGGTCGCATTGGTGCCCAGTGAGTCGCAATTTCAAGCCCTGACAGTTGAACAGCGCTATATTAAAGGAAGCTACATGTAAATAGAGCGAGTTTCAATCGAGTGTCATAAAATCAAAACCAAAGTAATTACTGTAGCCAATCAAAAAGGATGGCGACAATCCAGTAATCCAATCAAAACTTGAAGTAATTACATGTAGCCGACACAAAGTGCGGGAAAATGTGCATGCACAAGCCACGGTTGGTTTTGGTTTCACTTCTGATTGGTTGAAAAAGTGGAGCGAGAACTTTGAACCAATCACTGAGTGAAGTAATGAAAAACCAAAGCAATTCGCTAATTATTACTTTCGACACTCAATTGAAAACCGCTCTATGAAATGACCCAATGACAACAGTGTAACTAAGCTAATGCTCTTTGAGATTCACTTCTCATTGTTAAGTACAATATCATCATTTTTATCCTAATTTGGAACAACACTAACAGCATAACCTAAAGAAGTTAAGTCAATATTGAATCAAACCAATAATTTTAAACATTTTGTTTAAAGCAGTGAAACTTTTTGGGCTGTGTTTTCAGTTGTTCTGATGTTGTATTTGAACTGTAACTTTTTTGTTTGTTTGTTTTTTGTTTTGTTTTTTAGTCTAAAGATGAGGCCATTCAAGTTCTCAAAAGAGCCATTCAGGAAAAAAACTTGAGTAGCGAGGGGTCCTCTTCCCCCTCACACAGTGACAAAGTTGTGGCTTTGCTTGAAGAGAAGATAACGGAGAAGGAAGAGATGATTAGGAGTCTGTCAGATAAAATACTCACTTTTGAAAAGGACAGTGCAAGTAAAACAACTGAGATTGATTTTTTAAGGAACGATGTCAGAGATAAAGCAGTGGAAATCAAGACGCTGCAAGAAACAGTTCAGGGCAAGGATCAGGAAATTGCAGACATTAAGGAGAAGCATGAGACAGAACTAAGTGAAAAGGAAATTAAACTGATGTCTCAGATTGAGATTAATGAGGACTTGCAGAAATTGGTGGCTTCTTTGAAAGAAAGTCTCAGTGAACTTGATTCCAAAGGAAATGTTACAGAACGGCTTCTGTTACTTGATGCCGAGAAGGAGCAACAGTTCAGGGAAGAAAAGCAAGCATTTCAAGACAGCGAGAAAGCTCTTCACGACAAGCTGCAAATTTCTCTGGATGAGAACTGTAAAGTTTCCAATGAGCTGGCAGCAGCAACAAGCAAGATTGAAGCAAAGGAAAAAGAAGTCAGAGATTTGAACGCTAAAATTGGAAAGCTAAAAATCCAAGCCAAGGCTAAGGTTGCAAGCCTGCAGAATGAAAAAGAAAAGCTCTCTAAGGATATGCAAGAGGTACATTACTAATGAGTTTACATGATGTTTTTATTTGAAAATTCTTAACTCAGTCACCCATTTCTGCTTATGGCTGTACATGTACCTGTGTCTGCATCTCATTATCGGGCATGTTCATGTACAAAATAATGCAAATAATAGGTAACAAGAGCTTACAATAATTATACATGTAGGTCTTGCCTTGGCATAATTTTCAGTGTTTTCACAGCTTTTGAGAGAAGAAATTGTATTGTGTAAGTACATGTAGGAGTTCTCCAGGGGGGTCTGAGGACATGCTCCCCCAGAAGTTTTTGAAATTGTACTGTGGACCATCGGAGACAAATTTTCCCGCATTCTGAGACGCAAAATTGGATATTGAAGATACGTCCAACAAAACTGATAATTATCTTTTGTTAGTTCTTATTGAGTCCAACCATTTCATTGCTTGTCTTTCATTCATTTGATATTGAGAAAATTTACATGTACTGTAACTTATTACATCTGGACACTTTTATATAATATAATTATAATACATGTACCTGAAATAACCTTTTTTCTTTCAATTGGTTTTTGGCACTGCCAGCTGCTGCCACATCTTAGCTAAACCAAGCTGTCTACAGTGTAGACTGCTTTTCAGTCATTTTTAACCTCTTGTTTAAAATACAGAATGTGTTGTGTTATACAAAGTGCACATACATTTGTACATCTACATGTTTAACACCATTTACATGGTTTATGAAGTTTATTTGTTGCATGAACAAAGTTTACTATCCAGAAAAAGGAAGGACCGATGGCAGAAATACTTGACTTTTTGTGAGGCTTCACTTTTTTCAGGATGGATATTGTTATTAAAACTGGGTTTGTCACCAAGGTGGATCCATTGGCAAATAAAAAATATAAATATATGTTACTCTGGTGTTTGAAATATAAATTATGTACAATAAAAAATGTTTTCCGACGTTTCGGTTGTATTCAACAACCTTCATCAGGGGAAGTGAAAGATAAAATTTACACGAAAGCTAAGATATAAACCACAGCGCTAATTAAAAATTCTAAAGTTAGTGTCATTTTTTCTTTTCTGCAATAGTCAAATGCAAGTACTCCTTGGGGAGTAGTGCTCCATCGTCTCGGTTGAGGGGGTCTTTAGCACAGTTTATTTCCCAAGCCTCAAGAATTTTCCTTTGTCGCCAGTTATTGTTAGTTCTAAGAATAGTGGCCTCATTCCACGCGATGTCATGATTTGTTTTCATAATGTGGTCTGCAAGTGCTGATTTTTCTTTTTGTAGCTGTGCGACGGCCTTTTGATGCTCGCCTTTTCTAGTTGTAAATTTTCTTTGCGTTTCTCCGACGTAATTCTTGCTACAAACCGTGCAGGGAATGTCATACACGAGATCTCGAATTTCTTCTTTGCCCATTTCGTCTTTCGGCTTAGGAAATATCTGGCCAATTGTCTTCTAAGGTTTAAAAGTCACTTTGATACCATGATTATCCAAAACTCTCTTTATGGGTTCGGAGGTCCCGCTAATGTATGGTATTGTGCAATATTTCTCTTCCGACTCTGCACCAGTTAAGGACGGTGCCTACTAATTAAAGAAATTTTTGCCCTGGTGTGTGATTATGCAGGATATGTAGATCTTAACAAGTGTTATTGAAATCCAAAAAGAAAATTGGGGGTAACCACGCATTTTTCAAAGATAATTCATGAATAATATTCGTAAAAAGCTTTAAAATACAAAGGAATGTATGGCGTTCTTTCAAAAAATTAAAGCTTAATTATCTCTCAAAAATGCATGGTTACCCCCAATTTTCTTTTTGGATACCGAGAGTACTTACTAAGATCTACTTTCTCCGGATAGTTTTAAACTGCGCAAAAATATCCTTGTATTAGTTAGCATCACCGATAGGAAATCCGAGTATCTCGAGATGCGCAGAACATATGCGCAATAACAATAGTAGGCACCGTCCTTAATGGGTGGTTTAATGGTGGTTTAGGTTTGCTGGCATTCAAGATAAAGCGTTTAGGGTATCCATTTGATTGTAATGTAGACATTATTCTTTGTTTTTCCTTGTTTCGGTCGGATTTTGTTGAGGGAATTCTCTCGGCCCGATCCATTAATGATTTGACCGCAGCTCGCAGCTCGCTTGTGCATACTGGGATGATGCTGTCATATTTATCGCACCATCCCAGTATGCACAAGCGAGCTGCGGTCGCGGTTTGAGGAAATAAACTGTGCTAAAGACCCCCTCAACCGAGACGATGGAGCACTACTCCCCAAGGAGTACTTGCATTTGACTATTGCAGAAAAGAAAAAATGACACTAACTTTAGAATTTTTAATTAGCGCTGTGGTTTATATCTTAGCTTTCGTGTAAATTTTATCTTTCACATCCCCTGATGAAGGTTGTTGAATACAACCGAAACGTCGGAAAACATTTTTTATTGTACATAATGTATATTTCAAACACCAGAGTAACATATATTTATATTTTTTATTTGCCAATGGATGTTGTTATTTACTGTACTGTTTGAAAGATTAGTACTGGTTTTGTCAAGGAGGAGGATGGGGTACAATGTGGCCCAGGGTCGATTCCTGGCTTGGCATCACATGTGGGTTGAGTTTGTTGGTTCTCTACTCTGCCCAGAGAGGTTTTTTCTGTGTACTTCGGTTTTCCTATTTCCTCAAAAACCAACCTACTGTACATGTATTGATCGTCGATTTTTGTTGGCAAAAGCAATGTCTATCGAATGGAAAATGGCCCAGTTTTACATTTTAATCACAGGAAAATATTTATTCCCCTCATTACAGGCCGTTTTTTTATTTTATTTTATTTTATTTTCTCATAACAATTACAATTATACAAAACTTACAGGACACAAACTATCCATTTACATATATCTACACATTACAATACCTACATGCTGTGATAAAATCTAAACATTTTTTTTAAATTTTCTAACAACAATTACAATTACACAAAACTTACAGGACACAAACTATCCTTTTACATATCTACACATTACAATATCTACATGCTGTGATACAATCTAAGCATTACATATAACCAATATTTACAGTACTCTAGGTACAGCCACTTAAATAAAGTTTATTGTTATAATTGTCCCTAAGAATTTGTTCAATCTATACCACCTTCTACATATGTACATTGTAGCTTGAACTCCATTTGCTGCATGAACGGGAAGAAAAGTTGGCTATCGAGAAGAAAACAGCACAGATTGAAGAAGAAAAAGAAGGGGCGGAGACCAAACGAATGGAATTGGAACAAGCATTGGAAGAGTTTGTCAGATCAACTGACAAAAGAGGGAAACTGACAACACCAGAGAAGAAAGGGTCTTTGGAACAAGGTGAGGTAGAAAGGCAAGCATGTAAAAGCTGCCTTCCAGTAACACCTGTTTTGGCCTTTTGGAAAACAATTGATACAATCCTACACTGTGTGGGTCAGGACAGTGGAAAACTCATTCTCGTGATGCATTAATTATTAATTACTTTTTATTATACAATGTAGCCCATGGTCCTTTTAAAAATACAGCTTATTATGACATAACTTAGATGATTTTAGTTAAAGTAGCAATGTTCTTTGAGAATCATGAGACAAAAACCAAATAAAGCAATGATTCCCTCTAATGCCATGTCTGAATATTGAACAAATTATTACATGTATGCTGCAAGTTCCTTTTTGTGTGCAATCTTCATTAACCAGATCAATACACTCAGTAACTTCATCAGAAGTAGCTAGTTTTTATTACATCATTAATGTTGACACTTGATCTGAATCATTGGAAGATGAGGATGAACCAGTTGACGAGCTTGATGGCAGTGGGACTGTGTCAACCATTGTGGGTTCTGGTACCGAGGAAACTGGCTTTGTAAATGTAATGAAGATACTCGAAGAAGAAAGATACTGTATGGAAAGAAGGCTTGATCTTCTGGCCAAGGTAGGGTTCAAGCATGAGAAAAGAGATTTTTAAAGTAGACCTTGTTTAATGGTGTTGCTGTAAGATACATGTACACTGTATGAAATCAAATTTGACCATCCAACTGTTCCAGAATTTTTGTTGTGATCTTGTTTCATCAAACTGTATGTGCAGTTAGTTTATTCATGGTCTTTACCCTAACCCATTCACTCCTCATGCAGCCTAAGATATGCCCATTTGGCGAGTAATGTGGTCTGGCCTTAGACAGAGTAAAATCTGTTAAGTTTCACTTCAAGGAGTCATTGGGTTAATGAAGGGGACATACAGCTGTAGGTTTTGACTGGTTAACCCATTGATTCCTCAGGTGCCCTAGGATGCACCCAGTTGATGAGTAAAAATTGTCTGGTGTCAGACAGAGTAAAATCTGTGAAGTGTCACTCTCAGGAGTTAATGGGTTAATGGAGGGAACGTACAGTGTAGTTTTTTGACTTGTTAACCCATTGATTCCCTAGGCATCCTAGGACGTGCCCAGTTGACAAATGAAATTGTCTGGCGTTGGACAGAGCAAAATCTGTTAAGTGTCATTCCCAGGGGTCAATGGGCTAACTGTTTAAATAGTGAACTGCTGTGTCCGCACCTTTCTGCAGGAGCGTGACTCTCTGCAAAGCAAGGTGGAGGAACTTGAGGAGATGTTAGAAGCAGAAAAAGAGCAGCAACAGAAGAAGGCAGAGGAGATCAGTTCAGATGAAGATGCAGAGCATGCTAAACACATGGCAGAGGAGTCTTTGATGATGCACATCGAGGCTCTACAGGAAGAGAATGAAACTCTCAGGTAAACAATT
>OX421445.1:19810272-19847772 GCA_949126865.1 Montipora capitata
CATCAGAGCAAAAATACATGTATATTAGGTGAACATCTGTTAGTATTCAAGGTAGACACCCTTGTTATTGTGCAAAAATTATCAGACTTCATTAGCTTTTAACATACACTGTATAAGTCATGCACATGCAGTTCAACATGCTCATCTCTGTTTTTTCGCTCTGCATGTACATGTAGATGACCTGATAATTGTTCATTCTGTAAAAACATGCCATATTATTAATTTTATTTGATTTGAAACCACACAAACTCTAAATTTAAAAACCATCACTTTTCTCATACATTACAGTGAAACCGGTTGTTTGTTTGCACGCCAGTTTGCAATATTGTCACGAAATGTTGCGTTTTTGATTAGCAGTTTGAAGGTTCAAATTTCGGAACTTACGCACAGTTGAAGTATAATGGTGTGCCGCCAAAGTAGGAACTGTAATTACATTAGGGCCGTTTATACGAGAGAAAATAAGCCGCGGCTTACTCTGGCCGCGGCGTACATAATACGCGAAAGCAACTATTTATACGAGTATAAACTCCCAGGCCAGGATAAGCCGCTGCTTGAGAAAGCCGTGAACGTAGATTTTGTACCATTTATACGGGTGTTCGCGTCTTATGTAAGCCGCGGCTTATGTTCTCTCGTATAAACTGCCCTATTGTGAACCTTCTCCATAATCGTTTTGGAATTGATAACTTTATATTTTGGAAGGCCCTTCGGGTTTAAATGGATTTGAAATGATTAATTTCTTCGAAGAAGGTTTACGTGGGGAATCCAGTATTGGCGAACGGAGTTTTCGCGGAAAACCAGTTGCGCCTAATGCTAAGAAATCGTGGTGTTGAATTGATATATCAAGCCCCTTACAGTCCTGAATTAAATCCCTGTGAGTTTTGTTGGTCGGTGAACTCGTATTTGAGACAACCGCGCACCGGTGGCTCAGTTGGTTGAGCACCGGGCTGTCACGCGGGAGGTTGTGAGTTCAACTCCGGCCGGTCCAACACTCAGGGTCTTTAAATAACTGAGGAGAAAGTGCTGCCTTTGTAATTACATCTGCAAATGGTTAGACTCTCTAGTCTTCTCGGATACGGACGATAAGCCGCCCCGTCTCACAACCCTTCAATGTTCATAATCCTGTGGGACGTAAAAGAACCCGCACACTTGTCGTTGAGAGTAGGGCATGTAAGTTCCCGGTGTTGTGGTCTGTCTTCTGTGGTGTATCATGGTTGGGAGGGTAAAATGCTCGGAGAGGGCCATAAGTTAGAAAACTGTAACAGGATATTACGTCTCCCTCTTTCAATAAAGATAGAACAAACAAGCAAGCAACAGTTTTCAATTGACTTCACAGAACTTGCGATAATTCAACGTTTGCAAAAAATCACGCCGGCGATACTTTGTGGATTTTTTTATTTAAAAATTAGTTTTTCCACAGCCTCTTGAATCCTTTCCAATCCAGAGTTATTATGCCGTAAATTTATTTGGTAAAAAATAGAGTTCAAGGTTGTTTTAATCGGGTACAAATACCTGGGAAGGTGAACAATGGGCAGCAAGTTGAAATTTGATCTTGCAACTTCCTCGGAGCAAACAGCCAATCAAAACACCAACATTGCGTCACAAAATTGCAAAGTGGCGCGCAAATGAACAACCGGTTTCACTGTAATTTTGGTCTCAACGTTTATCGTAAAATAATCACGTAACGAAAGTAACACTTTAACTGATTGGAAGGTAACCATTGTCGGCATCTCACTTCTCGAGCTACATGTATCCCTAGTCATTTCTGCATTTGATCTCAGATCCCAACCAACCCTTTCGAACTCTGATCCAAAAATCCCGCAATCTTTTCAGCGCTGTGAGAAAGATGAGCACTTGTTGTACCTGGAAAATAAGCTCGCCCAACAGCAACAGAACCTTCATCTGTTCAAAACAATGCTTCAACAAAAAGAAGTTTATGTTATGGAGGATGAGGTGAACATCTCCACTTCTTGCTTTTTAAAATCCATTGCGTGATGGTGTTCATGTAATCGTAATCTTTCTTTTCCTCTACAACTTTGATCTAACCTCTTCTTCCTTGAAAAATTTTCAAATCCATGTAAAACGTAACAAAGTGACAGGCACTTCTTTTCATTTCTTAGCCCGTTGGCTCCGAACCCGCGTCATTTTGGCGGGAAAAACGTGATACCGTCGTTTCAATGTCGTCGTGTCAAAACAAGTCACCAACACGGTAGCAGTTTGAGCAGGAAACTGCTCAGTTACCATCAATAAGAATAACGGAGCAACCTCTGTTGCTAAGAAAGAGCAAGATTAATCGTCCGGGTTGAAAATTTCCCAGGTATTTTCGCAAAAAAAAAAAAAAAAGCCAGTCAAATCCCGTACTCGTTCTCGTCCTCGTAGTAGAATCTAAAGGTCCGTAATGTGTTCAAAAGGGATACAGTTGTCAAAGGAGGCTGGGGCACTTTTTTGTTTTTGTTTTCGTTTTTTTTTTTTTGGGGGGGGGGGGGTTCTGTTTGTCATAAATAGATGTTTTAATGATCTGCCTCTGTGGAGTTCTAGTAGAATTTATGTCGACCAATTGCATTCACAAGAGATGAGACCGGCAATGAAAACATTCTGTTCATAACTACCAAGCCCAACTGCTGTTAATTGGTTGCAGTATCTCTATTCTGACAATGTCCAGTTGTGTTGTGGTTCAAACCAGTTCCATTTTGATTTTTTTTTTCTCTTATATTCGTTATCTGGCACAAATGAAAAAAACAAAACTCAACTACATAGTAGTTCGAAAAAATTTGAAACTAATATATGGCTAAACTTGAACCATAACACTTTCCTTAGCTCCTTTTTGAACCCTTCATGTACAAATCTATTAGAGATTGCACTTTTCAACGCTAAGAAGTGATTTCAGTAGCATTAGAGAGATTTATAGAACTGTTATTGTCTCCCTAATTTAATGAAGAATACAGCAACAGTGTTCGTTTGCTTCAAGCTTACGTAATTTTACTAATGGCAAGTACTTGTCGTTTTTCCTTTACATGTACGCATATACATTGTTACTTGCTTATCTAAATGATACAATGGAAGAACGGTCTGAAGGTTTGGACAATTGCTCAGTCTTGCCTTCAGCAAAGTACAGACACAACTTTTTTTAAAACTTGGTTGTACTTTTAAAAAAGGTATTCAGTGGTATGCAGCTTTTCTTTTGTTGTCATTTTGTTTTCTCAGATATATGTTATTCGCCGGCCGTATTGGGAAAATACTGTACTGTACTGGAGGTCTCGAGTATGCGGCCGAGTGTCATTATCGAGACAGAGGGCACAGCCTTTTTCCCAATACGGACCGACCAAGGCCGGCAAATATCGTGTTTATTTTTTCTACGGCATTGCTGTGAAAGGGCCAAAAATGTGACAGAAATTGATGTTAACCAAAAAGGAGCGCACTTTAAGGAGTTTAAATCAAAGCAACGCACATTCACGTTTACATTTTACGTTCTTTACGACACTTTTACGCTGTTACAAAAGGCTTGAAAAGTTGCTCAAGTTGAAAATTTCGGAGCGGTCCGTACTCGGGGTCCCGGATGGGAAAATCCCGACCCGCTGGAGCACGCGTGATTAGCCAATCAGTTTCAGGGATTCCGGACCGCAGAGAAGCGGGAGAAAAAAATGAAAATAATCATTGTTTGCTTGCTCCATCTTTTCACTCCATTTGGCAATAGTGAATTGCGATTAAGCAGTGCATGACCATCAGTTGTTTTACTGTCTTTTCGTTCGTTTATTCTGTAACATGTTTCCTTGGCGTGCAAGTCTTGGAAGCCCTGAAGCATTCCCAGCTTCCTTCGAGTGCTTTGACTCGTTTTGTCTTAAAACACAATCGTGTTTTTCAGAATGAAACCTGCGATCAGTGTTTTCTCTTTTACTTGGCAATACGTCGTGAGAGAAAACATCATTTTAAAATTTAGTTTTGCAACTCTTTTCGATAGCTAAAGTCTGCCGGTGTACTTTCACAAACACCTGCATAGCATTTGCGAGGCTACACCATGAAAAAAACAGCATTAGGCCTTTAAACTCGTACATCTTGTGAACTTCTTGCGCCACTTCTTGCGCGTGCATTTTCGGGCTGTACTGTACTGTCGCTTTTCGTTATTTTTGGCAATGCTTTAGAGTCTTATAGTGACTTTGCATATGCTAATTGTGATTTAAAAGATATTTTCTTCTTCTTTTTGCAGAATGAGTTGCATTTAGAGTTGGAATCGTTGAGACAACTAGTTGCAGAGGAAAGAGAGAAAAGTATTGGTGAGTACTTCCTCCACGACTTGAGACTCAATATTACGGACCCCCCCTCCCCCCCCCCCCCCCCCAAAAAAAAAAAAAAAAAAAAAACGCTTTGCTTTTGAGATACGGTTGGGTTATCTGAGACCCTCGTGAAAAACATTGTGTTAAGCGAGGCCGAAAAGTGGGTATCGTTGGCCTTCTTTTCAACTTATGGTCCAAAACTGTTTTTGTCCAAGATTGTGGAGTTAAATTACCAATGAGCCAAAAATATTTTCCAGATCTTAGTGGCCAACTAGAGCTGAGTCGAGAGGAGTGTGTGAAGCAGTCACAAAATGTAGAAAGCCTAAAGAAGGAGCTTGAACAAAACAAGAGTTCCATGGAATCTCTGGAGCTTCAAGTCCAACAGAGCACTCAAAAACTCAACAAGGATCTCGAAAACAAAGATAAAGAGATAAGCAGTCTGCAGGGAGCATTGATGGAGAGTAGCACGGGTTTCGAGATGTTAAACTCGAGCTTCTCAGAGACAACCAGCCAGGTGGAACAACTTCAGGAACAACTGGCTACCAAGGAAGCTGAGGTGGAAGGGCTGAGAAAAGAGATGGTCGAGCAGGAGACAAGCCTCGAGCAGCTCAAGGGAAGTTATACAGAAGTCTGTTCCACTGTCAACGAAATGCAAGCTCTGTTGTCAGGTAAGGAAGAATCGCTCACGGCAATGCAGGCTACCAATGACCAACAAAGTGTAGAATTTGACTCGTTGCACTCTAAACACGGTGCATTGGTGAAAGAGGTCCAGACGCTCAGAAGGGTTGTTGAAGACAGGGAAACAGAAATTGGACGGCTCAAGGCTATGACTGGTGAGAAAGATATGAGTTTCGAGCAACTGAGCACAAGTTTGATCGAGTCCACTTCTCAGTTGAAAGGTCTCGAAGAAATTGTTCAGGCGAAGGAATCTGAACTGAAGACTGTGCAACAGAACTTTCAAGAACAAGCTCAAGGTTATAAAGAACTGATGCAAGTGGCATCGGAAAATGCCAATCAGCTTCAGGTATTGCAGGAAGCACTTGTTGCAAAAGAAGATGAGATAGTTGATCTTAAGTTCAAATTGGAAGAACAGGAAGCCTCTTGCAAGGAGCTGTCCACTAGGTGTGATGAGTCGGTGATGAAATCACGAGAACTTGAAGGAATTTGTGCGTCAAAAGATGTCGAGATGAAAGCAATGAAAGCTGCTTTGGACGAGCAGGGATTACAAAATGAGCAATTAAGTCAAAGCTCCTCCGAGTCAGCGAAGTGCGTAAAGGAGATGCAAAATAGTTTGGTTGAGAAAGAGGAAAAGTTCAATGTGCTTCAGGCAAGCTTAGAGGAGGCGAATGCAACTGTCGAAAAGCTTATCTTGGATTGTTCACACAAAGATGCTAGACTCGTTGACCTTCAAGAGCTGCTCCAGGCAAAAGACGAATGTGTTCAGTCTCTGGAAAACACCTTTAGACAGAAAGAGGAAGAGCATCAACAGCTTAAGTCTACATTCAATGAGGCAAACAGCCACTTAGATAATATAAAACAAGACGTTAAAAACAAGGATGGGGAGATCAGCTCTCTTAAGGAACGTGTTGGAGTTCTGAAGTTAAATTACGAAGAAATGAAGTCTAGCTTCTGTGAAGCTAGTTCCCAGATGAAAGAGATGAAAGATTTGCTTGCAGCCAGGGAGTCAGAGTTGACTGTTCTTAGGGCCAGCATGGACGACCAAGGATCAAGCTATCAAGAACTGACATCACGCTTGGCAGAGCAGAGTTTTCAGATGCAAGAACTAAGTAGCACTTTGACCAACAAAGAGGGTGAGATCAGTGGCCTTAAATCAACTTTGGAAGGAGAATTAGGGCGATATAATGACCTGGAATCGAGACACAATTCTGTTGTTTTGCAACTGGAGGAAAATGTTGCAGAAAAAGACAGCGAAATCGCATCTTTACGCTCAGACGTTAAAGCACGTATTTCTACCCTCAGTGAGCTCAGCGCATGCTATGAGGAAGCATCCTCGAGTGTTAAAACACTTCAAGACGTCATTAAAGAGAAAGAAATTGAATCAATTAATCTTAAGGCTTGTCTTGAGGACGAAGCATTGAGTTTGAAGCAGGTGACAGACAGCTTTCACAAAGCGGAAGTCGAGGTTCGTCGGTTACAGTCATTGTTGGACGAAAAGCTAGCAGATCTGGAGCAGTCACGTATGTGCTTTGCTGAAAACTCCAATCGAGTAAATGAGCTTCGAGAAATGCTCAAGAATAGGGAAGAAGATAATAACCTGTTGCAGGCTAATATTGGGGAACGGAACCTGCTTGTTGAGCAACTCGAGTCGCGCCTTGCTGAAAAGACTTCCTTGACAACTGAACTACAAAAAAGGTTAAACGAAAAGGCGGAGGAGACCGACTCGTTGAATTTAAGCCTGAACGAACAAACCTTCTACTTTGACTCCCGTGTAAGTGAATTGCGCGAAGAAGTGCATGATCTTCAGGAACATCTTTCTAGCAAAGAGGAGGAGATCCTTGCCCTGCAAAATAGTTTGGATGACAGAAGCACGAACATTACGAATCTTGACGCAAGCTTGAATGAGACAAATACCCAACTTGAGGATCTGAAAACTCAGCTGGCTACTAGAGATAGTAAATTTGCTGCCATGAAGAAGAAAGCTCAGGCATTGAAAAAGTCCTATGATGGTTTGACTGCTGAAAATGAAAATTACCAAAAAGAGCTTGATGAGCTGAGGAAAGAAAAAGAGGTCTTCTTGGAAGAGAAAGATTCTATGGAAAAATGCCTAGCGCAGCTAATTGAACACAAAAATCAGCTGCAGGTGAAAAACCAGCAAATTCTGGAGCTTGAGAACAAGCTTGGCCGAGTGGAAGAATCTCTGCAGCTTTCGAGCAGCGAGAAAGAGAATTTCGCTGCAAAGATTAGTGAGCTTCAACAGGAAGTAGATTTGTTGAAGGAGCAAACCCATCAAACTGAAGAAGAGAAGGCAATCATGGAGACATCTCTTAATCAAAACAATGAAAGAATGTCCCTGGTTCAATCTGAAAATAACAGAGTACAATCTGGTTTGGATGACGTGAAAAGGAAGCTTGATATGAAACTTCGAGAAGTTACTGATCTCAGTGAAGTTGTCGAACACTTGAAGGGCGTCAACGAAGAGGTTAGTAAGGCTGCCAAGGAAAGTACAGAATACCTGAATAAGGAGATTGTAACTAAGGAAAACGAACTGCTGGAAGCCTCTGAAAGTTTATCCTTAACGAAGACAATGCTCGAGGAATATCAGGTGAAGCTGCTTGAAAGTGAAAAGTGGTCGAACAAATTGAAGGCTGATTTTGAGCAAGAAAAGAGTGACTTGCAAACCCGACTCGAAGGAGCCACTACTGAAATCGTTTCTTTGAGAAAGGATCTTTCTGAAAGCACTGAGAAACAAAACTCTCTGGCTGCAGAGTTGAAACTTGTCCATATGGACATTGAAAGGACGAAAGAGGTGTTGAGAATGAAGGATGTCCAGCTGGATGCACTGCATACAGAAGTTTCTCAATTACAGAATGTCGTGAAGGAAGAACATGTTAAATCTGAGAAAGACAAAGTGTTGGGCAATGAAATACAAGGCAAGGAACTAGAGATTTTAGAGCTTCAAAAGCAAGTAAAACAGCAACAGCAATTATTACGTGAAAAAGAACTAGAGGTTACAGAACTTAGCAGTCTTTTATCAGAGAACAAGCAAGCTCTTAATTTAGCAAAGGACAGGATCGATGAAATGAGTGCACACGAAGAAGAATTAGAGAGAACTGTTAACAAAGTCGAAGGATCAACTGCTAGTCTTCAAGCGGATCTTAGTGACGTCGCTTCTGAGTTGAGACGAGTTTCTCACGAGAAGACCGCATTAGAGTCGGAAGTGTTCGACCTCAAGGACAAACTCACCTCCGCTGATTGGGAACTAGGTGCAATTAAAGCAGACTTAACAAATGCAAGTGAAGAGATTGCCTCAAAGAATGAAAAAATTGAAAGCCTCGAGAAGGACAAGTCTGATGTAGAAAATACACTCGACGAAATGCTGAGAAAAAAGGAGGAACTGTTTCACAGAGAATTGGAGAGGACCAGCATTGAATTGCAAAGCATGAAGGACCTTTGTAAAGAGCAAGAATCAAAACTGAATCAAATGAACAGGGAGCATGAAGAGGACATACAAAAAGTAACAGCGGCTAATGAATTGGCCAGTAAGTTGAAGGAAATGGAATCGTCTTGTGATGCTCTTGAACAACACAACGAACTTCTCAAGAGAGAGTTAGCTGAAACCAATAACATGGTACAAGTGATTTCGACAGAAAAGGCTCGTTTGGAATCGAACTTGCTAGCTGCTAACGAGAGGTTGGATTCTTTTGTAAGCGAACAAGAGCGGAACGTTACAGTTTTTGATCGCGAAACAAAGGTAAACATGTCCCAAAACCAGATTTCCAGTATTCTTGAGAATATTGTCCCAGGCCAAGAAGGAGTGCTAGTTGTAGATGTGGAAAGAGAGATTCCCTTGGGCTCAACTAACGTTGAAAAGTCTGAGTTTTCATCCCCTGAAAGACAACATTTCAGTCAAATTGAGCAATTGCTACTAGAAAAAGAGACCATTGAAGCTGAACTTGCTGACATTGTGTCAGAGCTGAGAAATGTGAAAGAGGCGAAAATAGGCGCAGACACAGCACTTGCACATGCAAATCAAAAACTTAACGATTTGTCTGTGCAGCACGAATGGGTAACATCTGAATTGGAAAATTTAAAAGGGGAGTTTAGCGAACAACAAAAGGAGCTTGTGAACCTTAAACAACAACTTGAAGATGGCAGACCTACAGAGGAAAAACGTGATGGATTTGATGACAAATTACAGTTGAAGGAAGAAGACCAAAAACAAATGCAGATTGATCTCGAGGAAGTTGTTAGCAAGAAGGTCGACGAGCTTACCGTTGCCAAAGAACTGGAGAAGGCGGAAATCGAGGAGAAATTTGCCAAGGAATTGGAAGTTACCAAGATTCATAAGGATGGAGTCATTGCCAAGTTGAAAGACAAGATAAGAGAAAAGATCGAATTAAACAAGAAAAACATTGCAGATTTCAAACTAAAACTGGCTAATGCACAAAAAGAGAAAGAACAGGCATTGCAGGAATTGCAAGTTCAAATGGAAAATGCACAGAAAGACAGGAACGAAGCTTTAGAGGAGCTCAAGGTTCATCTGGACAAATCTCAAAGAGACAAAGAACAGGACTTAAAGGATTTTGAAGCAAAGCTCGCCGAAGCTCAGAAGGAGAAGGACAAGATGGAACAGGATCTTCGGTTCCAACTTGAACTTCAGACCCAAACGACAGAACAACTTTCAGCTGCTGTGGATCAACTCAGGGATAACAACAGATTAAAAGAGGACGAACTGGAAGCCCTGAGGAGAAAGATCTTTGATGTGGAAAGCGAAGGAGAGCAGAAGGATCTGAAGTGGCAGGAGGCATTGCTGGACCTTCAAAATCTCAAACTTGAGATCGAGAAGCGTGACCAAGAGAAAGTTGATTTGGATACACGCCTGCAGGCCAGTGTTGGACAAGAAGAGTTTGACAAGTCTATCACAGACAGGAACAAACTCATTGCTAGCCTAAAGAAAAGGCTAAAGGAAGAACGAGTGGCTAAGAAGGAAGAACTTGCCAAGTTACAGGGTTCCCTTGCAGAGAAGGATGCTGACGCTGAACATCTCAAGGTAAGCCGAATATCTCAGATCGTTCTTATTCCATGCTCCATATAGCTATTGTTTTTGAAACTCCGTTGACATTACAAAAAAAAAAAAACAGAATTCTGTTGTTTGTAATTAAACAAGCTGGCTGAAATACCACAAGAAGACGGGAGCCGCTTGTATCCGTTCCCTCACCTCTTCAAGGAGTGCATGCATAAGTTTAAAATGAAAGAACATTGCCAAAAAGTAATCATTTACAACAGCTTGATGCCAAGACTTGTTTGAAAGGCCTGTAAACCACCCAAACGGTCTTCATTGACGGTGGTACACAAGCTTTCTCCTCATGACTTGTAAACGTTATGACGTTTTTTTTCAAACTTGTCTACCTCAGGCTTTACATGCAGAGGAACTGCTTGAAGTCAACAACAAGCTTCAAGTTCTACAAGAAGATAACAAAACCTTGGAGGAGAAACTGGAAGCACTGGAGCATGATCTCAGCAGTGCAGAAGATGAAATAGTGAACCTCAAAGGGGAGCAAGAAAAACTGACGAACGAGAAGAATTATTTGGTGAGGGGTCAGGAACAGCTAAAGAAAGAGCTGGAAGAGCAAGGTTAGTCTAGTCCTAACTCAATAAGCTGATTGAAAGTCGTTGACACTTATAATTTCGATATTTTCCATCCATTACGTAAATTTGGTGATGAGATACAAGTGTTCGTACTTTTGCAGCAGAGGGCTGCTTTAATACAGCTCTTGTGTAATTGCAAATGATAGGATTCCCATTTCATCTGTGATCATTATTTAGTTGCTTCTTTAACTTTTGGTACACAAAATTTGCAAGGACGGAGTCCTAACTACGAGTATACTTATTTTATCAGCGACCCAAGAATCATTCCGAGATCTATCGATTTGCAGAATATGATTTTGATAGACTTTGTGTTCTGTCTTTTTACGCAGCAATGTTTCTAAAAGCAAACGTGCTCCGACCAGCCGTGTTGAATTTTTGGTTTCGCCATTTTTTCTGGCCTCTCTTACGAAAGAGTGTTGCGGTTAAATCTCATCGAGTTTCAAAAGAATACTCTCTCTTGAAATTAAGCGCTTTGCCCTTCAACTTTAATAAATTAAATGCTTTTATGGCAGTTCAATCCATTTTTTAAAGTAAAATTGAATCCTCTGTTCTGTGGGACGTCCACTTGCCATTTCGATGTCACTTTCCAGAATTTATCAAAGATACAGGTTGCATTCATTAGAATTTACTCGGTAACAGATCCCTTTTCTCATTTAAAATGATAGAAAACGTCATAGTGCTTGGTTTTCGTGGTTTCTCTCCTGCATAATGTTGTACTACCAAACCAGAGTTCTAACTTATAGAGGTGTGATTTGATAGGTGAAATGCGTCACATGATCTTAGTGAATCACACATGGCTTTGCATTTGCTGTTAGCACACCAGCACCTCTGTCAGTATCCTCCAGTTATATCTTATTTCTTGGCTCTTTGCCGGTGGCGAATTTGCCTTCATTTAAGTGTCAAGCTCATTTATGTATAGCTTAACACCAGTGCTCTTCTGATTGGGGGGGCATATCAGGTCAAGTCGAATCGAGTTGTGGCAGATCAAACCTGAAGGTAAACGGTTTCTTCAAATAGCATGACCTGTCGCTTCGTTGGGTTTTTGCACCTTTGCAGCACCATCACTTTATTTTCCGCGTAACATTGTCTGCCAAAGCAATCTCAAGGCCACACAGAGATGGTCTTTGTAGTGACTGTTGATATCTGCTGAGCTGTCCATTTTAATTTTAATTCTGTTATTTAAAAGGTGAGTTGCTTTGCTTTTGTTTGTGTGCTTACATTGCTTTTTGTTCTTCATTTGTTTGGTTTTCATGTCTTAATTTTCTGTTTGCGTTTGTGCTGTTTCAATTGTTGCTATGTGTTGTTTGCTTACTACTCTCGCGAACGCTTTCAACGTAGGAATCACATGTCACAGTTCTCCGGATTTGCGCTCCTCTGTACAATTCCATTTATTCCCATACTGACTCCCATCCCCTGCTGATTCTCAGTCTTATTAATATTGCCTTTACATTCATAACTCGGCAGTTTCTGTGTGGATTTTTTTCACCACTAATTATCATTAACATTGTAATGTGACTACCTAAAACATTATTTATTTAACACTCATGCTAGGCCTTCCCAGGCCCTTCGTGGAAACATTGATTTCTTTAAGTAAGTTAAATTTAAGTCCAACTCGTACGTATTCTAAGTAACTTGTTGAGTAATTTACTTAAGGCAGATGCAAATTTTCGTCGCTATTATGGAATTAGATGCTTCGAACGTCTAATTGTTAAATGTGATTACAATTCATAATAAGCTTACCACTTATACTAATGCCTGTGGATCAACATGTTTCTGTATTCTTTCCATTTTTTCTCTATATTTGTTGCTTTTGAACGCATTTACAACACATTTTCTCTTTATTTTCCAGAAACCGATTTTACATCCAGTGTGGATGCCCTTAGCTCTCAGAAAGAGAAAGCAGACCAACGCATTGAAAAATTGCAACAGGAGGTGGAAGCTCTCGACAAAGAAATAGCGGCAAAGAACAAAGAAGAAACAAACGAACAGGAAGAGAAACAGTCCCTGCTTAGTGAAGTTCAGCAACTAAGAGAAGCTGTTGAGACGCTGAAAAACAAGGACCATGAAATTGTAAGATTACAGGCGGAACTTCATCTCTTGAAGGATGAAAAACTTAAGCTTGGCCATCAGCTTGACTTGGCGAAGGAGGAACTCAAGCAGTTGAAAGCAGTGAATGAACAACTCCAGACCGTAGCCTCTCCTTTGGGTGAAAGTGAATCTACTAAAGACTGTGTTTCTGAATTGGGATCTCCCACTGATGGTGTAGTTGGCACTCCCCTTCATGATCATGATGTTAAAGTGGAGTCCGGAGTTGTGTCTCCATTGCAGGAAGCTATTCCCATTCCTCAACAGTCTATTTCACTCCAGATAGAACCCACCACAACACAATCCTCTATGAAGGACGCCCGTTTTGAAGAGTTAAATGAAAGCAGAATGGAACTGTCTGAGGCCCAAGCTGAACTCACGAAGGTGAAAGCCTTAAACGAGAAACTGAAAGCTAAGATTAGAGTGCTCATGAAAAAAGAAAGAGTCAAAGCTGAGTCTGTTCCCGAATACGATGCTAATGAGTTACAGTCTGATATCGAGAAAGCTCGCCAAGACAAGCTTAACTTGGAGAAGACAGCCCATGAATTGCGGAAGGAACTTGTTGAGATTGTTGGTCAAAAGGACGGTATCATCGGAGATCTCAGGACAAGGATTCAGCAACTTTTGGATGAGAAGTCGAGAAACGAAGTCCTTCTTGAAAAGTATGAAAATTTTGTCGCAGAGAGAGATGAGGAAATCAAGAAAATTGCTACAAATGCCGATTTGGAAGCCCAGAATCTTAAACAGAGTTATCAACACCTTGTTGAAGAAATGGATATTCTGGAGAAGAAGTTCCAAGTGGAAAGACTGGAATATGTAGAAGAATTGGAAAACACCAAAGATGGTTATGAAAAGGTCCTCAATAAGAAGGAAGAAGAAGTTGAAATCGTCAGACGAGAAATTAGGAATGGCAAGATTGAAGTCGAACAACTTCGGCAGAGGCTTCAAGAAGCTCATCAGTCTTTAGATGAACTAAACAAGCTTAAAGCCAACTTTGATCACATTGTTTCTGGCTTGCGTGACGATCTCCAACAAGCGCTGGATGAAAAGGCCGCTGCTGATCAACTCGCTCATGAATTCCAAGTCCAACTGACGAAAACTGAGTCTTTAACAGACCAGAACGCTGTTGCTAGTGTTGAGGGTATGGGAAAAATAAATCTTGCAGCGCAACTCCTTCATGTTCAGGAGGAGGCTGCACCCGTAAGGGATACGTTAGACAATGACACTATGGAGAACGAAGATCTTAAAAGAAGGTCAGAAGCAATTAAACAAAGAGAAAAACCAGATATAAGGACAACATCAGAAAGAACAGATGACAGGGTTGAAGAAAACGTTTTCCCTGAAGAGGCACTCAAAATTTCGGATGATGTTGTGTGGCTGCGAAAGGAGCTTAAGGAAACGTTAGACCTGAATAGTAAACTAAAGGAAGCTCTTAAGAAAAAGAGAACAGGTACAAGGTCTAGGAGTTCAAAGGAAGAGGAAATGTCTGATGAAACAAGGGATGAACTGGAGAGAATCCGAGCTGCTAAAATTGACAGCGATAAGCAAATGGCTGATCTTCGCCTGGAGCTTGATGATTTTGTCCAAGAGAAAGAAAGAATCGTTGCTGGTCTCAAGTTCAAGATGGAAAAGGTATTGGAGGAAAAAGAGCGCGCTAACAGTTTGATCGAGGAGCATGAAAAACAGCTGCTCGAAAAGGATAATGTACTTCAAGACCTGACAGAGAAATTTGAGTTGCTGAATTCGGACAATGAAGCTTTGAAAAAAGATTTGGAAAGCATGGCAGAGGTCAAATCGGAGCTGCAACTTACTGTGCACGCAAATACGGAATTGGAAAATCATCTTCAAGGCAGCCAATCACTTGTCATGGAAAACACTGAAAGAATATCCGAATTGGAGCGTGAACTGGAGAATAGAATTGAGAAACATCTCAAAGAAATCAAGGAGATAAAACAAGAGCATGACGAAGTATTGTCTGTCAAGCAAAAAGAAGCTGATGAAACTATTTTGGAGCTTAGGCAAATCAACTCAGAGCTGCAAGATAATCTTCAATCTATTAGTGATAGAAGCGATGTCATGGAAAGAGAGTTGATGCAAACTAAAGCCAAACTGGAGCAAGTTGTGCAAGACTCGTACCCAGTCACTGAAGAAAAGGAACGGAAGATTCAGAAGCTTTTATCTGAAATAGAAGACAGACGAATGGAAACTGACAAAACCATAGCGGAGTTGGAGAGAAGTGAGAGTATGTTGCAAGAGCAGGTTCGCGTGCTAGAGGTATCAGGTACGGAACTAAAGGAACAGTTTGAAGAGATTCACACAGAGATGGAGAACCAGAGGCTGCAGTTTCAGCGTAACAGGGAGGAAAAGGAAATTGAAATGCGAGACGAAAGAGAGGGTCACCTGCAGCAAATACAAGAGCTCGAAGCGAAGTTCGAAGAATTGTCTTCACAAAGGCTGAAAAGTATTAGTTTACTAGAAGAAGAACTTGCCAGTGCGAAAGATGAGATCGAGAGTTTAAAAGAAAAAATCCAAATTGCGGACAACGAGAAGCAGGGTATAGAGAAACTACGTAGCGATTTCGACAATATTATATCAGGTTTACGGGAAGATCTTCAGCAGGCAATCAGCGGTAAAACAGCAGCAGACGAACTCGCCCATGAGTTTCAAGTTCAGCTTGAAAAAATGAGGAAGTCAAATCCAGGCCTTTCCAAGAAAGTTGATACAAGTCCACCGCTGCAAGAAAACAAGATTTCGGAAATGCTGGAAGCCGCACAGCGCGAGGAGGCGGATTTGAGAGCAGCCCTTGAAGCAACTGTGAAAGAAAAGGATGCGATGCAAGCTCGAATTCATGATTTTGAGCTCTTGCTTGCAGCGAAGAATGAAAAAGAGGCCTTCTCTGGTGACGATGGTAACTTAAAAGATGTTAACAAAGACATTGTCGAAAAAGTGGTCGAAGAGGTCATTTTGAAGAGTTCTGAAGGCAATCAAGTTTGTGCTCCTCCGGCGAGTGAAACGGAAGTGGAATTAGAAAACTTAAAGAATGAACTGCAACGTGTGAAGATCTTAAATGACAAGATGAAGGCAAAGCTTCGAACCGTGATGAAAAAGAGGAGGGTAAAATCGGACTCTGTTGACGAGGGTACAATTGTCCGAGATGAATTGCAAACTGAACTTGAAAATGTTCGTCAAGAAAAGCTTGAAAGTGAAAAAACGTGCCAGGAATTGCGACTGGAACTCGATACCTTTGTGCGCGAAAAAGAGAAAATAGTAAATGAGCTCAAAACGAGAATCGATGAGTTGACTTCACAGAATGAAAAGACTAGTGCTTCAGTTAAAGAGCTTTTGGCGCAAATTTCAGAGAAAGACGGACAACTGCTTGCGTTGACGAATGACGTTCGGGCTGTGGAAAGTGACAATGATCAAGCCTGGAAAAACGTTGAGGATCTGAGAGGTGAAAATGCAAACCTTTGTGCCGAAATAGACGACCTTGTCGTCCAAAGGAAAGAAAGCGAAAAAGATTTTACTCAGCTTAAAGTTTACTATGAACGTTTGATTGAAGAGTATGGCTTTCTTTTAGATAAGAAGGACAAATCAATTGCTGACCTTGAAGCTCAGTTAGAAGATCTTACCGGAAAATATAAGACGGAACTAAGAGCCACAAGGGATCAGCACGAGGAAATAAATTTTCAAATTCAAAACCATGCTAACAATCTGGAGAGGGAGTGTTTATGGGCCACCAAAGAAATCGAGCAGTTGAGAAGCCAGTTGAGTGATCTCAAGAACGAAAGGGAGGACGTCCATAAACTCAAGGAGGATTTTAATCACATTGTTTCAAGTCTTCGAGAAGATCTCCAGCTCGCTCTTGATGGGAAGGCGGCTGCCGATCAAATTGCCCATGAATTTCAGGTGCAATTGAAGCAGTTTGAGGATGTTGCGGTCGATACATCAGATACAATACAGAGAAGAGAAGTGGAAGTTCAAGAAAAGTTGAATGCAGTGAAAAGTGAGGCCGATAATTTGCGGAAAACTTTAGAATCTTTCCGAGAGGAGAAGCAGCAGTTGGAGAATAAAGTACGTAGTTTGGAAAGCGAACTTCAAGAGATGAAAACCGCGAAAGTCAACACTGGAGAAGAAAAAGAACATTTTCAGTCACCAGAGGAAATTGTACTTAGCGAAAGTGAGACATTGCTTGGCGCAGCACCTCCAGAAATTATTTCGCTTGACAATTATGAGAGGGAAGATATTCAAAAGGTCAGAGATGATTTGTCTAAAGTGCAGGGCGAACTGGACAAAGTAAAGTCAGTCAATGAACGCCTGAAGACCAAGTTAAAGACATTGATGAGGAAGACAAAAGAAGGAAAAGTTGAAGCGAATGAGGCAGAGAGCGGGAAGGAACTTCATGCTGAGCTTGCTAAAACGCGCCAAGAAAAATTGGACATTGAACGAGCAGCACAACAATTAAGAGTTGAATTGGATGAAATCGTCAGAGAAAAGGAAAGAATGGTCAGTGAGCTCAAGACAAAGATACAGCAACTGCTGAAAGAAAAAGAAGAGATCAATAGCTTGTTGGAAAATAATGAGAAGCTGCTCTTGGAGAGGGACGCAGCGATCACGAGCTTTGCGGGGCAGTTGCAGTCACTAGGTGACGAACACGAGCATGTCAAGCAGGCTCTTGCTTTAGCGAACTCAGAAAACAGAAATCTCAAGGCATTTTTGGAACAACTCCAGTTGCAGAAGGTTAAAGCTGAAAGGGAACTGCAAGGAGCGACGGTGGAATTAGAGCGGTTACTTGAAGGTGATCGACCCTTGTTGGAGGAAAAAGATCAACGAATTGCCAATCTGGAGGCAGAGTTGTCCAATCAGAAACAACTGTTTGCTGCTGAAATGGGGGCGGTGAAAAATCAATACGATGTTGTCGTATCGGAGCAACAAAACTATGCGAACAATCTGGAGCAGACCTTTACCTCTGTAAATGTGGAAAAAGAGCAACTGAATTCACGCGTTAATGCCCTGGAAGAAAGGCTCGAAGATATAGACAAACTAAGGACAAATTTCAATCACATCGTATCTGGTCTCCGAGAAGACCTACAATCAGCACGTGAAGGTAAAAATGCCGCAGAGGAAATAGCATACGAGCTTCAGGTGAAAATGAAACGGTTACAAAAGTCCTCCTCGTTGTCCGAGTCGGAAGTGAGCGATGCCTGCATTGGCACGGAGGATACGAATTTTCACGTATCACCAGATAAGGATGGGGAGCGCGAGGAATTGCACACAGCCTTACGTCACCTTAAGGAAGACAAATGTGAATTGGAAGAGCAGATTGTGGCACTCGACGACGTCCTCAAAGACACAGAAGGTAATTGCAAAATTTTTAATCTTGAGTGTTGTCAACGAAATGTATTATTGAAAAGTACTAACGCCAGTATGAGAAATGAAACCTTATCAGTTGTTTTAAACTGGAGTTTTTTGAGTTTTCTGTCTTTATTTGATTGTGTGCTCAAACGTTGCTCGTGGTTTGGACTGATAGCCAATGGGGCCACTGGAATCAGGCCTTCGTTACTGCAGGTAGACAGGCGAACTCTGCTGATTCTTTAAGTTGGACGAAGCCTACCATTTACTGCCTTTTGTTATTTTCTAACTCGGGACGCTTCTCTCCTCACGTGCGGTAAACCCCTCGTTGGACTGGCAATGATCCCTTCCAGGTTGGGAGGAGCAGCAGCATATTTTCTATATGATAGAACCACCGATTGTACGGTCCAGCCTTTAAAGAAGCAACCCTCTCTAGATTGTAGACTTGAGAGAAAGAGCGAGGTGTAACGCCCTGTTTTATGGACTGCAGTATTTCTATCATTATATTTACTTCACTATAAATCTTATCACCTGTAGTCAAAGATGTTTTTGAACGGTTTAGGTCGTTAAAGATTCCTTTTATTTCAAAGTTTCGGACAGTTCGTTTGAGTTAATACTTAAATCTTAAATAACTAACAAATTGTTTGTTACCAAAATTTCTGGCCATTCCACTTATTGAATTTTAAGTCATGAAATCTAAAAAAAAATCGGAGGAGAGTCAATATCTTTAATGTCATATTTCATCAGTAAGGACTGTTTTCTCCTCAATGTTTAGATTCAAACATGCTCAGAATCATTTTATAGATTTCAACGAAGCAAAGAATACATCAAGTTCCTTTTTTGATATTATGGGAATATTTGTCACACGTCCGTGTATCAGCGACCAACTAGCTCCCCTGCATCAGCTTCTCATTTTTCTGTTATACCCATCCGTAAATGTTTTCTGTTGTAACTTACGAATTACACAACAGTGTCTTGTAAACTAAAAATTTCTTTTATTCTAAGATAATCTGGAGAAAAAACAAAAAGAGGTTGAGAATTTGGAAATCGAAATTGAAAGGCTGACCACGGAACATGCAAACACTAAGGAGCAACTGATTTATCAAGTAAACCAGTCTGCAAAAGAAAGTGAGGAGACGAAACAGCAAATGCAAATGCGCATCGACGCTGCCGTGATGCAGAAGAATAGCGAACTTGATCAGCTTAAAGAGCAGTTCACCTTACTGGAGGAGAATAACATAAAAGAGGTTTGTACCGAGGGGAAGTTCTTGAAGCCAACTACTTAGTCGCTGCCGTTGGGGGGTTGAAGTGTTTTAAGGGCGGTGCCTACTAATTCAAAGGTATTTTTGCGCAGTTTGCTGGATATGTGGGAAAAGCAGATCTTAGCAAGTTGTATTGAAATCCAAAAAGAAAATTGTTATTTTACACTTTTTATACATGCGTCGAATGTGATACTCGAGACGTGATGTCTTATTCTGCAAGTAGTTGTAGTTATTCAAACGCATTCCTAGCCTCGGCAATTACTATTTCTTTAAGAATTAATCAACAATATTTGTAAAAAGCTCTAAATTACAAATTGAAGCTTATCTCTGAAAAATGCGTGGTTACCCCCAATTTTCTTTTTGGATTCCAAGAGCACTTAATGAGTTCTGCTTTCTCTGCATAGTTTTAAACCGCGCAAAAATATCCCCGTCTTAATAAGCTCGAGTACCTCGAAATGCGCAGAACGCATGCGCAATAACATTAGTAGGCACCGTCCTTAAGTTTCTTACTAAACATTTTCCCAACCGGTGCGTTTGGTAGAAAACTCGGTTACCCCTAGATTCTAGGAGTAATTGTTACCAAATAAGTCGATTAGCTTAGATTAAGTCAACTTTCAGTTATATGTTGAAATTGGTGTATCGACTGGCTCCCTCTCTCAGAGTCGGTCGCATGTATTTGCTTACAGTGTCACGGTAATTTTTGGCTGTTTTGACTGCTTTGTTGTTTTTGAAAAACGGCTTTAGGGCACTCAATTGCAGCTCTTTTGTTGCAGAAGGAACAGCTGAAAGGCGAGCTTGCAGAGAAACTTCAAATCATAGAAAAACTCAACGAAGAAATTGGTCAGTTTAGAGCTGGACTGGTCAATAAATCCGATGAAGAAAAGCTGTACGAAGAACTTGAAGTGAACTATCAGATGTTGGAAACAGGGAACAAGAAACTTCGACAGGATTTGTACTTGACCATGAAGGAGAAAGAAAATTTACGCTTGAAACTCAGGAAGGACTATGATCAAATTCTAAATTCCGTCAAGCTCGAACTAGAGCAGAGCCGGCAACAAAATCTGGAGAAAGAGAAATACATCCATAATCAAAGAATGGAGGTGGAAAGTTTGGTGAGGGATAAAGACTCCTTAATTTCTAGGCTAAGAGAAACAGGAGAGGTTACCAGAGAAAGTCTTCAAAGGACAGAAGTTAATGGTCCAGAAGGTGATGAAGTGATCGAGCTAAAGAACGAGATAAACCTTTTGCGAAGAGAATGTCAAGAATGCAGGGTGGAAAAAGACAACTTGTACGATAAATTTCACGAAGTAGTCGAATCACTTCGAAAAGAACTAGAGCAATCGCTCAACGAAAAGGAGAATCTCGCTCAAAAGATTCAGGAAACGTTAAATCAAAACCGCGATCTTCAGCAGACGTTGATTGAGAAGCAGTCTTCGCTGACCAAAGCAAAAGTGCAGTTCGAACACATTGGGAAGGGCTGGAGAAGTGACCTTGAAGCTGCAAGGGTGGAGAAGGAACAATTGCAGAGACGACTTGAGGAACGCGCAAACCAGGTAAATGAAAAGCGTTTGAATGTACTCTAAAAGCTCGGCGAGGATATTTTCCAATTCCTAATCAAAACAGGGTTAGCTGACCGGTGAACGTACTGAATATCAGAATATCAGACTGCTGTCCTGAACATCCAAGATATTCAAGGTAATCTCAAAATAGGATGATGTGAAAGTATCAAAACTCCTGTCGGGAATATCATAGCTGTCAGTAGATCAGTATCAAAATGTGATAATATTAAAATACCAAAACTGTCACGGATTAATAGAATAGGTACAGAATGAGCGGGAAATAGCTGTTTCGACGATTCAAAATGTCAATTTCAGTTGTGCTTTATTCCTTTTACATGGCAAACTACTGGAAATCTCATCCTTGTTGCACGAAATTCTATCGTAGTAAATGGGTTGAACCGAGGAGTTCAAGGACTAACCCCCTGTTGGAAATTGGTAGCGAGTAGTAAGATGTAACGGGCATTACGTGATAGAAATAAAAAATGGGTGTCCATAGAATTACGTATATTTCTGGTAGAAAAATTCATAAATTTCACTCGTAGTTTCCCTTAGCTCGTTCGTGATAGAATTTGAAAACTTCAAGAAGAAAGATCGTCCGAATGAGAGTAGTCCTGAGAACGACTGTTGTTGGTGTCAGCCGACGATTCGACAACTAGAGCGGAAGTTTCGAGTCCGAGGATGAATTCCGCTCTGGTTGTGTCCTTCTCAGGATTAGCAGATTTTTTTTTTGTTTACAGAGTGTGGCTATCGATATGCTTTCCGAAGACGAAGAATCGATGGAGACCATAGAACAACTGAGATTAAGGTTTCGGATGCTCTGTTATCTCTTCTTTTTTGTCATTTATTGCTTTCACGTGTGCTTTTCTAATTTTTAAATTATAAGCTGCACATTTTTCACTCCGATAATAAATATCACTTTCCCAATCCATTTTTAGGTTGCAGGAGATGGAGGAATTGTATGCTGCCAAATGTCGTGAAAGCGAGGTAGGGGACATTTTTTAATTTCCGGCGTAGTCTCCTGGGTTTTTTTTTTTAATAATTTAGCGGAACCTTGTGACCTTTTCCCAAACTGAAGGTGGACATCTGACAATTACACGGTGCAGTTTTTCCAATCTTTATGTCATCAGTGCGCCACTGCAAGAAGAACTCCATTGACCGTATCAGTTATCTGACAGGATAAAGCTTTAGTTTAGTTTTTTTTTGTTCTTATCCCGCAGCTTGATTTGTTTGTCGATCTGACATGGATTTCGGTGATAGAAGAAAGTGTACAATACGGGAGCACTCATACCTAAACACTCTGTTTTTTTAATCTTTTCAAGGTTCACGTCGTGAACCTTGAAACCAAGTGTTAAGCGTCTTGTGAATTGAACTGTTCAACGAAGTCCTGAACAAGAGCCGGAGAAAATGCATTTTACCTGTATTTGTAAATAAAATTAAAATAAAACAACGAGAGCAACGTTTAGCAAGAGTTTGCCTTGCGCTAGGAGACTTCCATGGTCCACTTTGACGCCAAAGTTGGTTTGACTGTTTTCAACAATAACAACGGATTACACAAAGCTCAGCAGTATCTGAGCAGCAGTAGCAGCATTGCTGTTGTCTTCAGTGATCAGTTGAATTAGTTCGGAATTCACTGAAATTACGCGCAGTTTTTTTTTCTTTCATGTCGTTAATGTTCTTTCTTTTGTTGTAGGTATCCTTGGATATTGAAGATATCGGAAGTCCATCCAAGGAATTTCCGACGAAATATCCTTATTCTTCCCAACGTTTCAGTAAGTGCCAACCCTAAACTGCTTAAGGTGATTCCTCAGAAAAAAAAAGGGTTTGAAACGATTTTCTTGAAACTTTCCTTAATGTTCCCTACTAGTCCCTGTTTTGAGAACTACTATAAAAAAGATAACCATCGTACCTGTCTATCTCGATTATCGTAGAACGAAACAACAAAATTCGCCATGTTCTCGGAATGCGCGCGCTTATTCGCAAAGAGATTATGGGTCATTCACAACTTTGTGAGAACTGTTTCAGCTTATATTTACAATTTTGCAAATTTGACTAATTTATAAATATTAACACACCATATGCGCAGTACAGGATGCGCAGTGCAATACTGAGGAGTCACCTTAAACATTGGTGAGGGCTCGCTGGATATGAAGTGATAGATAGCCGACGAAGCGCGTAGCGCCGAGTTGGTTACGATCATTTTATATCCAGCAAGCCCGAGTAGAATAATTTTTTTATTAAAAACTACAGGATCAACAATTCTTCCATGTTGACTTTATTTGGCACAAAATGGCAAAAATGTTTTCAGCTGGCTCGCTTTATTGCTGACGCGTTCCTTGACCATATTAGGTACAGCATTTACAGCATGAACTGATAGCCTGTGTCCGGCGAGCCAATAAAAATGCAGGAGATCTGATATCCGTTCAGTTTTTAATAAAAGAGGAATATCCCCTATAACCCTCTGCTTTGGGAAAACTCTTCCAAGCTTGACTGATAATCAACTGAAGTTGTCGTTCAAGAATCACAGCAAACATAGGCGAAAAGACAAAAGTTACTTAGCATCTTTAAAAGAAGAAAGACAAACGACAGATTATCCTTAGGGGTTTAACAGTTTTTTTCGAGAGCTGTGCATGTATCCACGGTCGATTGATGAATTATCTGACACCTTTTTACGTGCGTCTTCGTATTTAAATGGTTTCCTACGTCAGTCTTACTACTTTTGTTTGTCAACGCATAACACGAAATATGTCATAAACCGCAAAGAGAAGTTATTGAAGTGATCCTCGCTCTTTAGCCTGTTTGTGGTAGTATGATGACGTTCTTTCTTTTTATCTTAATCCAAAGGTCGTCAATCCAGCTCCTTTAGTAGCCATTTGGGGCGCCTTTTTAAGAGAGGGTATGTGTTAACACCTCTTTATTGCTTTTTTCCTTTATCACCTTATGCCGAGAACTGGCCTGCTGTTTAGGTTGGGGGACCAGGGGCCCGTTTCTCAAAAGTCCCGAAAACCTTTCGGGCCCGAAAAGCCATTTGTGAAACTGTCAACCGCTTGTTCTGGAAAGCTGACCTTTTAACATGATTTCAAGGTCACAAAAAAGAAAAATAACTTTGCAGTTTGACGACTTAAATCCTCTCCGTTCATGAGATAAAAAGGGAATTGTGCCACCCGAAAACAGCCCGTAAAGTTTCGGGACTTTCGAGAAACAGCCCCCTGGCCTTACAAGACACGCTCGATTGCTTAAATGTCTTAACACGAGCGAAACCGATTGAAATAATTAGCAAGAGACTCATGCCTCTCACCAGCGCGGTCGTAGGCTGAATGACTGCAAGCTTTGCTAATTGTTCGGAAAGGCTCACGAAGGCAATTAAAAAGTTGGAGATTGCGTCCAAAGTTACCGTACTTGTTTTCCTGTCCTTGTGTTAGCCTTTCCTTTCTACGCCGCCGTTCAATGTTACCTAGGAGAGCAAGAGTTTTCTTGGGGCCCAGTCGACTTGCGCTTTTGTTTGCCATTTTGGTTCACTAAAGGCCTGTTTTCACCCCAGGTGCAACGCGATCGTTTGTAATTGTTATGAATCTCGAATAGCGTATTCTGCTTGGAAAGGAAAGGGAAGGAACTTTATTTAAGTGGGTAGTCGTTCTAGCACTGGAGCACCAATTTTGGACGCTGCAAACTGAAATTAACAATTGACGCAATTCAAGTCAAATGTTGGTATTGTTTTTATTTTTTTTTTGGCCAACTATTTTTGTCGCGCCAATTAACAAGAAACATCGCCATTAGCCTGATCGTCGTGTGGTTTACCGGGTGATTTTAGCAAGTAAAACTATTAAAATTACCTTTTATTCAATGTCTAAATCAGTCGACTCCATAAAAGTTTTATGGAGTCGACTGATTTAGACATTGGAGAATCACCGGAGTGGAATTTTTACGGTTCAGCCGTCAGCAAGATAAATGGAATAATTCTGAAGCATACGAGCTAGGTGACATTGTTTCAGTGCTGAAATGTATGGCTTACTTTAAACTTACTTTTCCTTTGCCAGTTTCCATTAGTTAGGATACCTGGGACGCAGAAATAAAATGCTTTTGTAAAGATGCTTGTGCTCAAAAGAGTTGTAGAGTTTGCTGTCTTTGTGGAGCGGTGAGCAAAACCTGTTCGCTATGGCAATCTGTCATGTTGTTCGATACTATTCGACTTCAAATAGAAATATTTTAAACAAATATAGACAAAATACTACGATAAAACTATGAAATGATAAATGGAGATTGCATTCAAATCAGGACCTGAAAGACTTATCGACGGAAGGCTTTTGACGAAGATTCTGAAAGGCAATCTGAGATTTTTCAAATTTTTGTAATTTCGTGATACATGTACACGAAATCACGCGGGCGCGTGATGCATTCAGGGTGAAAATGAGGATTAATTGGTGTAGTGTGCGCCTCTTTGAAACCTGATCAGTTGGATGCACGCGCAGTGTAATTGCTACAAACCTGAAACTTGTTTTAACGACTCCACTTTAGTGAACATTGTACATATATTATCCACGCATTTGGTTCCCGTTAGTTAACTTGATATATCTGAACTTTTTCCTATCTTTTCAGGTCCCTCATCTCACTGAATTCGCCGCGTGGTCTTCGAAAGGTGGCCTTGGCGTTGTATCTTGTTTCTCTTCATCTGCTTGCCTTCATGTACATCTTTCAAGTCGTATTTTAGATATTTTACCTCAAGTGCTACTATGACAAAAAAATTCACTTCCTTTTTCCTTCAGATTTTGAAAGCGTGTTTGCTTGACACCTGACTGGCAAAAATTTGAGCTTCGTATTTTACCCAAAGGCTATTTGCTTTCAGTGCATGTTTTGGATTTCACGGTCCGCCATTGCTCACGTTCAAGACTGACCAGTTGGAACTCAGAGGGTTGGATCGAGGATAAGATGACGTCAACGACTCACTAGCTTAAAATTGCAGCGTGTAAACGCAGCTTTATCATACACCGTAAAACACGAGTTTATAAGTCTGAAAGCCCGAAGCTCCCGTACTGCATATTAATTTAGGCGCGTGCATACGCATTGCATTGTTAAACTAGTGGGTCTCTGACGTAATCTTATCCTCGATCCAGCTGTCTCAAGATATTTAAAGCCGTTAGCAATGGTGGTCCATTAATGAGGAAAACTTCACTCAAAATAAACAGGTGTCTTTTTTTAAAGGAAGGCTTAAATCTTCGGTCACTTAGTGTTCAGTTAACATAGTTTTGAAATACGAAGAAAAAGTAGAATTGATTTTTGGTCGTAGTAGCACTTTAAAACCGGCTTGTCTAATTGAAACTTTTTTGTCAAGGAATATTTCTAGTGCTACTTTGATCCGCAAAAAAATAAGTTCAGTTGATTTTTTCCTTCATATTTTAAATTTGTTTATCAATAGACCGGCAAAGTTTTAGCCTTCGTATACAGGAGAAGATTGTTTATTTCAAGTTAAAAGTTATTACGTAACGCCTTTAATATTAAAATGTTGAGAGAGGCGGGTCTACGAAAAACATGGCGTCGAAGAGTCCGACAATCTCCTAAGAATGCATTGTGTGCATACATGACTGATTTAACTTGCCGCGCTAGAGTTTCTGGCTTTCAGAGTATTAAAGTCGTGTCTTGCGTAGTTAATTTGTTGCATTCACACGTATTGTATTCTAGATCGGGTGACTTTTCGACGTTATTTTCCACTCGATTCATCTCCTGGGGCCTCTAGGTCAGCATGGGCGGACCGTAAAATCGAAAACGGGTACTCGAAGTAAAAACCTTTAGATCCAAATTGAAGCTCGAAATTTTACCAGTGGGTTATTAACCAAACAAACTTTTATAATTGGGAAGAAAAAATAAACTGATTTTTTATCGTAGTGGCACTAAAAAAATTGGCATCACAAAAATTCGACAACGATAGGGAAAGTGAATTATTATTTTGTATGCGAAATGATGATCCAGGAATCCACGACAAAAGGGAATAGTGCAACTTTTCCAATTTCGCTTGAAAACCACGCGCCTTCGAAGGCAAACTTGAACGGCAATAAGAATCTGATATCGGAAAGGTGCCCATTTTTAAACCAAGTTTTGCGGGAAAATAAAGAATAGACCAAATCCCCTTTATCTCGATGTTGTACCCAAGTCAAAGGTCTATCTCTTTATTTTCCCGCAAATCTTGGTTTAAAAATAGACACTTTTCTGACGCTGATGGGGACTGGGTCAATTTAGGTAAATCTTATTCTTGGTGATGGACTCTTGATACAGCATAAATCTCCTTAAGCAAAACGAAGGAAATATTGTTCACGAAAAGAAAATGAAATTGTAACACTAAGAAGTGTTTAGTCTTTTAATTTTATTTTATTGCCTCTCTGCGAGGCCGGGAGTTTTAAATTTGTGTAGATTCAATATTGAAATGAGATTAGTAAAGAAAGGTGCGGCGTTATTGTCGACCATGCTTCTTCGCTTCTTGTCACTCCTTTTTTCCCAAGAAAAGAGATTTGAACTTCAACGAGGCTCATCGTTGTCTATTTTGTTCCAACCACCTAAACGCTCAAATGAGGAATGCCCATACCAAAGAGAAACATTGCACTTGACCTCGAACGTTGACAGTTGCGCCATCACACTCGTGAAAATTGCCAACGGCAAGCGGTCGCAATATGTTCTCTCCGATCGCGTCCGTCTTGAGAATCTCTTCCTATTTCATCGTTTTAATAACAAATTTTAGTTCAGGACTTTTTTGGCACGTCATTATGGTAGAGTGATTTCTCGCGTCTGCTGCCTTGGATGCCACAGCTTCCTGGTGTTCCTGGTGTAAAACCTATTTTCTACAGTTCAGGCCCCAGTTGTTCAAAAGGTGGATAACGCTATCCACCGGATAAATCACTATCCGCTGGACAGCGCAATTGGTTTTGCTAGTGTTTATCCACTAGATAGTGATTTATGCGGTGGATAGCGCTATATCCATCGTTTGAACAACTGGGGCCAGATCTTGTTTTTGCAGAAGCGATAGTCACTGGAAATCATTGACGTTTTCGAACTGGGAGTAAACAAGGTGGGTATTTGGTCAAGATATATTTTGTGGAGCGCTGAGTAAAATGTCCTGGGGCATTCTGTATCATTCTCGAATGACAGAAGGACTGCTGAAAGGGCCCCTTGCAACAGCAACAGCAGAGTGTTATTATTAGTCAGGGAGTCGGGGTGGTTTAGCGGTTATGAACCGCGCCTCCCACCTCTGTGACCCGGGTTCAACCCTGGCCTCGAGGTCGTATGTGGACCGAATTTCAGTCGATCTCAACCTGACTCCGAGGGTTTTTCACCGGGTACTCCGGTTTTCCTCCCTCATCAAAATGGACTTTCAGTCAATTACATCCGTCATCCAATTGACGGGGCGCATTTTACAATACATTGCCCCATATTTAAAAGTTTACTTCATTATCAACTCTAATTGGTTGCTTCTTTTAAGTGGAGATCCCTGAAACTGTACATGTTCCGTGAACATCCATCAGTTCGTTTGACTGAAAACTAACGGTGACGTCATGTCTTCCTCTCTTTGTCGCCGTGAACTTTGCAGCGTCCATGTTGACGTCTTCCTTGGCACCCACTGGACCCCTGGAAATTTGAATATAGCTCATAAATAATGATTGAAATCATCAACCAATTTTGTGTACCTGGAAGAACCATTTTTGTGTGTCATCAAAGGAGCCACCTCGTAGTTGCTTTCAGCGCACAGTCGTTGAAGAGACCAGCGATTTTCGTCCAAGAGAAAGAACAAAATGTCATTGATTGGAACCGGAGCTGACTTCATTGCAGCTAAAAAAGTTCGGTGTGTCGAAGTATGCGTACTTCAACTCTTAAATGAATATTCCTTCATTTCCGAATACTGGCCGAGGGAGCGAAGCATGGTTCGGAACAGTGTTTGCAAGCATCGTAATGAGTCAAGCGTAATGGCTCAAAGCTCAGGAAAATACGAGCGTGCACGTCGTGGTTGGTTTTGGCATTAGTTTTCCTCCGAATAATTCATTTTTTCATTTTCGTCCTATACTGCGAGCAGTGAGTTCTTGTCTCTTGCCTACCTGGAAGCGTTGTTGCTGTTCAGCATACGCGGATGTCGACACTTATCACTTCACTAGCTTCCCGAACCCAGCGCGCGGGCGAAGACAGAACCTGGTTTGCAAACAAGTGTTTCCAGAGGTGTCTTGTTTAGCTGGAATCGCAGAAGTTTCTTTCGTTTTGCTCTACCTAAGCGGATAGGAGTCGAGAATTCACTGCTCGCACGGAGTCTAGGTGGGGAATAGTTTATATGTTATAGTATTGTAGTAAAAAGAAACAAAAAACACTAAAACGCCCACAGACCGCTTGAAATTTATCAAGCCCAAATACTCACTGAAGGTCAATGACCAACGTCCTTGGCTTCATTCCAATGGCTTCCAAGTGAAATTGTCCTTCAGTGAGGGGTATCGGCAAGGGATTCTTAACAGTAGCTGTTATTGTTACATCCTGACCTACCGACACTTCTGATGCAGATGCCTGTAATGAAGAGGCAACGTAGAATGGTTAGGCTTCTTAAACAAAGACCCTGGCATTAAAAGTCTCTTTTCCTCGGGGAAGTCGTCAATTTTTTTTATCATTCCGGAAACCGAAATGATAATATATCGTTGTTTTGGTTCTCATCCGTCAAAATACCCAAATAAAAGTGCAAACAGGTTGGAAGAAACAAGAATATCAAAGTTTTTCACAAGACGCTTTCCTATCCTTGAACTCCGATACCTGGATGAGCCTTGGAAACAGAACACTTTCGTTACGTGGAAGGAAGAAGCCACTCATTTTACAGTCAGTGCCCTTGTTTAAAATCGGAAACTCTCACAATCGCCTTGGAAGATCACCATTCCCATGTTTACAGCTTTTTTGAAGTGTGACTCAGTTCAGGGCGTTCCCGAGAAGGCATGCACGTCAGCCGAAAGGGACTTAAGGACGGTGCCTACTATTGTTATTGCGCATACGTTCTGCGCATCTCGAGATACTCGGATTTCCTATAGGTGGAGGTTATTAATACAGGGATATTTTTGCGCGGCTCAAAACTATGCGGAAAAAGCAGACGTTAGCAAGTGCTCTTGGCAAGTGCTCTTGGTATCCACAAAGAAAATTGGGGGTGACAATGCATTTTTCAGAGATAATTAACCTTCAATTTGGAAAAGAATGCCATACATTGCTTTGTACTTTAAATGCGTTCTTTTTGGATTTCAGTAACACTTGTTTAAGATCTGCTTTTTACGCATATTCAGTAAACCGCGTAAAAATACCTTTGAATTCATTCTCGTCACCAGAGCCTCGAATCGACCCAAGGCTCTGGGAAGCTCTATGTCGGAGAACATGCGCCGTGGGGTTCTAATAGCCAAAAATTGGCTATTTGAACCTTACGGCGCCTGCTCAATCCTCGTGCTAACATGAATGCACCAATTCGAGACGCTTTTGATTGTTCTTCACGAAAACCAATGACAAGACTCTTTGTTTCAGGGTTCCCCAGAGCTCTTCCCTCCCTCAGTCAGGAGAAGAGCTCTGGGGTCGAGAATGCTTTGAATTACGTAAGCACCGTCCTTAAGTCGACTTTAAGAAATGAATTCTTTGAATCGCACCAGTATGGAATGGGAAGCCGCATCCGGAAGTTGTGCTAGAACAAACCGAGGAAGAACAAACACACTGCACCATGCAAAAGCACTCTGCGCTGTTCCGTGAGAGTTTGAGTAAGGCGAAAGATAGGAGTGATCCTCTCCCATATCTGGACAATTTAAACAATTATCTCTTACAGACAGCTGAAAAATTAAGACGGCTTCAGCGGGAAACGAGCCCATGATCTCTGTGTTGCCGGTGCAATGCTTTACACAACTGAGCTATGAAGGGACTCAGGAGAAGGTCTTTTTTGGGGGGGCTCATGTTTTCCCGTCCTTTTATGAATAAAATAAATGTAGATATTTGAAGTGCAGGTTATAGACGGAAGATAGAGGGGATCATCACACCATAGTTAATAGAAGGGACTGGTTTGGAAGCTCGGCAAACATCAAAGGAGCAAACAAAGATGCCAAGATTTAGTTTGGAAAGTCCACGACCGTACACAATCTTTTGTTTTGCGCTCATACACTATGTACGTACGGAGTAAACAACTAATGTGTTTTGTGCACGGTCAAGGCCAAAAAAGAGAACAAAAACCTACAACAAAGAAATTTGTCGGGTTTCATAACCATTCCCCTCTATTAACTATGATCACACTTATCTGGACAATTTAAGGACGGTGCCTACTAATTCAAAGGTATTTTTGCGCGCTTGTATGATAATGGGGGAAAGTGCTCTTAACAAGTGTTATTGAAATCCAAAAGAAAATTAGGGGGGAGGGGTAACCACGCATTTTTCAAAGATAGTTAATAAACAATATTTGTAATAACCTTTAAAATACAAAGCAATGTATGGCGTTCCTTTCCAAATTGAAGCTTAATTATCCCTGAACAATGCAAGATTATAACCTCCAATGTTCTTTTTGGATACCTAAAGCACTTGCTAAGTTCGACTTTCTCCACATAGTTTTAAGCTGCGCAAAAATATTTCTGCGCTAGAAAGCACTACCGATAGGAAACCCGAGTATCTGGAGATGCGCAGAACGTATGCGCAATAACAATAGTAGGTACCATCCTTAAGCGATTTTCTCTTATAGTGGATCACCTCTATCTTTCGTCTACTATAACCCGCACCTCAAATATCTTCATTTAGTTCATTCAGATTGAGGAAACTCACCGTTACTGTGAGCGAGGGTTTTTCCAGTTCTACATCTTTATGTGTAGCAAACGATTGCTTCGTTTCCGTCACCGTGCCTTTGACGTAAAACTTGATTGATTCACAAGCGTTCAGCCAGGCGATATAATCATCCAGTTCGATCGTCAAAGTTAATCGTTTCTCTGCGAAAAACAAAAAAATTACCAGCGATCGGATGAAACCTTATGTTCTTGGTGCTCTTTAAAGGTAACTGCGCGCCATGCACCGTTGTGGGAAAAATAAGAAGCTTCGTCAAATTCCCGAAAGGGAAAGAAATTGTCAGACACATCATGATTAAGCCTGCATGGTGCTCACTGACAACGCAAAAGAAATTGATTCGTGTCAAAGAGGCCAAGAATCCTTTTCATCAGCATCGAGAACAACTACCAGTCTGGATTCTGGACTTCCCGTCCTTCTGAGCAGATTTGAAACAAAACAGGTTGGAAAAATGAAGCCTGTCAATATGGCCACATTCCATTCGATCAAACTTTCGAAAACACTGGGTAAGGAATGGAATGGAACGGAAATATTCCAGAAGAAATTTTTAAGAAATTGGGTATATCTCGAAAAGTGGTCTTGAAGTTCCGAATTTCCGTAGCAACCGGGAAATCTAGTTCCCAGTTGGTTATTCCTCTTCGGGCGCAATAGGCCATTTTCGAAATATCAATATTCAGCTTGATAGTGAGGCTGAGAGGACAAAAACAATACAAACAAGTTGCAATGAATGTGAAAGATATTAGCATATCATCAACTTTCCTTTGTCTTTCTACTCTAAACCTCTCTTTAAAGCTGAATTTTAATATATCGAAAGTGGCATATTGCTGTTTCATTTAATTACTTCAACATTTCGGGGCAAAACTCGTTGATGTGATTTTGAGCGGCCAAGCGGAAAATGCTGGAGAAACAGTGACATGAACAGGAAACTCTTTTTTTTTTTTTTTTACCTTCTTGGGATTTTAGTGGAAACTTCAGTTTGTAAGACTTCAACTTCTTGGCGGAAACACCGGTGTAAAAGCTCATAATGGCTGTCAAGTTGACTAGAATTTCTCTGGTTTCTTCTGATTCACTTCGAACGACAACTGTAGCATCAAAACTGTTTCCTACGTAAACACTGTCCCCTGCCTCTAGATGGAAATGAATGTCATTGTGTTTTGGCTCCACGTAAATTTCGTGTTCTTTGCGAGAACTGAAGTTAAAAGCAAGTCTCACAGCCCGCCTTTCTTCTTCAGAGCCTGAAAATCCAAATAATATCAATATCTGCAATCTAATAAGTTTCCATTACTGGATACAAGGTTAAAAACTCGTAATAACTTTGTTTCAAATTCGTCTCAATTTTTGAGGTAAGAATGATTTGTTTTTCGCTCAAGACAATTGGCCTAGTAAATTACTCCCCACTGCTGAATTATATGTTTCTGAATGTTTCAAAAACACTTCTTCACTTGCCAAGTTGTTATCGGACAGTTCAATAAGCCAATCACATTCAAAGCTGTACTTTAAATCAACCAATCACAACCATGGTTTCAATCACCATAGAAAAAGTGTACAGACTCCTAAATTGGGAGCTTCCTTTCTTTCAGAGTGACATTAAAACAATTTACTGCCCCTTTGTCAGTCTTCCTCAAAATTTTCCTTTCTTTCATTGACGTGTTTCTTCTTCTTTCCTCGGAAATTGTACTTTTTATGATTAATTGGTAAGTTGACTTCGTGTAATTTGTGAAAAACAAATCGGTCTCCCGCTGCGCGGTTGTCCGATTTTGTTATCACTCATATGATTACAGACCGAATTGGACTCCACTCAGTCCTATTAACATTACTTATTATAAAATAATTAGGATAGTACACGCACTCTCATTGGGCAATAAAGGTGTTTAGATGAGAGTACGTAAACACGACTGTGCTTTGATTGGTTATGTGTTGTCAGACTGATTGGTTTGTAGGAAATATGAGCGTGTATCGAGAAAATCTGTTTCAATCAAGAAGTAAAAATCCAGCACTTTCCTTCATTTGTCCAATTATTTTTGAGAAATATTTTATAAAAGCAATAGATGACTTTTTCCGTGTTTACATAGCCTCATCTAAACACTCAGGGAGTTGGGAGAATTCTCGACAGTTATGCAGTTTGCATAACTGTCTCGAATTCTCCCAACTCCCCCTCGTGTTCAGATGAGGCTATATGCAAACACGGAAGAAGTCTTTAAAGTGCCCCTGTGATCAAAAAAACCACTTCCTTTTTTCCTTCAGATTTTGAAAGTGTGTTTGCTTAACACCTGACTGGCAAAATTTTGAGCTTTGATTTTTATCCAAAGGCCGTTTACTTTGAGTGTAAGTTTTGGATTTCACGGTCCGCCATTACTCACGTTCAAAACTGACCGATTGGACCTCAGACGGTTGGATCCAGGGAAAAGTGACGTCAGAGGCTCACTAGCTTAAAATTTCAGCGTGTGAACGCAGCTTATTATATATGCAAAGCGTGAGTTTAAAAGTCTGAAAGCCCAAAACCCCCGTGCTGCATATTAATTCTGCGGCGTACACACGTATTGCATTCTTAAACTAGTGAGCCTTTGACGTCATTTTCTCCTCGATCCAGCTCTCTCAAGAACATAATGTTAGTAATGGCGGACCATTAACCAGGAAAATTACAGTTAAAATAAAGAGGTGTCTTTTTGAAATCAAGGCTTAAAACGTGGGTCACTTAGTGTTTTGTTAACATAGTTTTGAAATCCAAAGAAAAATATGAATTGATTTTTTGGTCACAGGGGCACTTTAATAGAGAGCTTAAGCAAGGACGACGGCTGGGAGAACGCCACAAAACAATAGATCTATCTCGGAGCAAAAACAAAACCTATGCAAGCCCTTCATGTGCGTTTTACATTTGCGTACATTTGTATGCCGTCTTCGCTCTGACAAGGACGTGAATTCACAAATTGTAAGGTTATGTGAAGGACGTGAGCACTTGACGATAAATTGTCTCTCTAATATCCACACCGTTCTCACCAATTTTATTCCTGGAATGTTGATACACACTTTCCATGCCGGGGAACTTGGAGTAATCGCAAAATTATTACAGTAACGGGAAAAAGTATTTTTAGACAACATTCTCGTAGCCTCCGTCGTTGGCGTTCTTGCTTAAGGTCCCTAATTCTTCTCACAAAAACCAAAAAAATAAATGAGCAAAATAAAGAGATTCTTAACTGACTCTCAACGGCTTGGTATGTTCAGTTTAATAGTATATTCTGAAAATTTTGGTTTATTTGAGCCTGAACGTTCTTATATTAAAAAAGAAGTGTATTATAACGGCTGCCGTAGTTGGTTCAAAAACCTTAGGGACTTAAAACATACAAAGAAAACAATGACTTTCAGACTTTCAAGTCTTCTCGGATAAGGACGATAAGCCGGAGGTCCCGTCTCACAACCCTTCAATGTCTATAATCCTGTGGGACGTAAAAGAACCCACACACTTGTCGCTAAGAGTAGGGCACGTAATTCCCGGTGTTTTGGTCTGTATTCTGTTGAGTATCATGGTTGGGAGGGTAAAAAAAAGGGGCCACAGTAATTGGCGCAAGCTGTTGTGGCGCTCTGCCAGCTTGAATGGCAAAGTCTGTAAATCAAATCTATAAATGAAGCCTAATCCTTAACTCAATACAGCTGCATCAGACCTCTTATTCTTGGTTTGCATCCACGTGATGAGACGGCCATGTTGTTGCACAAAACAATAGAAAATGGCCCCACAGGTTTTGCATAATAATAGAGTCAAATTCCAAAAAGACATTTTACTGCATTGTTCTGTACACCAACATGGCCGCTGTGACGTCAGATGCAAATCATCAATGCTTGTCCAATCAAATTAGACGTTGTAAAGAGCTGCTTGACAACTGAATTTAACCCTCAGGGGTTTCGCGAAAATAGCAGCCTGAAAAATCGGACATGGAGAAAGTGACACGCAAGGCAAAACAAACAGACAAAATGGGAGAGCATATAAACACACCCACCTTCAGGATGTTTATAGTCTAAAGTCAAATCCTCTCTTTTAGGTTCACCAACAGCCTTTGTACTGATATAAAACCCGATTGCGTTTTTCTCTTTGCTTGTTTTCGTCATGGAGCCGTCAGGGTTAACCAACCAGTAGACAATGTCACCGTTCACTTCCGCGAACACGAAACCCGTGTCGTAAGGAAGAAATACTTCTCCGTTCTTCACTGCGTTGACGGATGCTGGACCACATCGGAAAACACCTTAAATATATAATAAAAAAAAGAGAATTCAGGCCTGCGCACAAACAAATTAAGTCAACAACGAAATTGAGCTTTGCCTTACCATTGCTGAGTTCTTGTGGTGTTGCATCGTGTATCTGCCATCCGTTGTGACCATCAGGTAGATCAGGGCGCTTGAACCATGATTCGTTCCACACGTGGTAATTCCTCAAAATAAATCAATAAATTGTCTGACTTTTTTCCGAATGAAACGCTCTAGCAGCGATAGGCTAAGGCAACGACCTAAGGGTACGGGTGAGGGTTTGTGGACAAAGAAGGGTAGGGGAGGGAAGGTGACAGGTGGACCTTCACCCGACGAGCCTCGAGTTCACTTCATCGTCTAATTTAGGATGACGAAATACAACTGTGTGGTCAGCAAGCGTGTGAGGCAAGTTCCGTTTTCAAAGAAAACCAAGGAATAGTACAACGTAATCATAGTTGGTCTTACATACCAAACAGAGTCGTTTCTCCAGTCAATTACTTCTCCTTCTTGGTCGAAATGATAGTCAATTGTCAGGCTCTTGTCTATATCGTGAGCTGAGTCAAAATTTGTCACACTTCTGGTTGGAATTCCCAACGCTCTCATCACTGAAAAGTAATGCAATCATCATCATCATCATCATCATCATCATCATCATCATCATCATCATCTTTCCTCATCACTACACTCATCGTCATCACATTTGCCAAGCAGACATGCTCCGTGCAATTAAGTGGCGAGAGTACTCGTATATGGCCAATGTTCAATTCATGGACCCCACGTCACATGTGAGTTGAGTTTGTTGGTTCTCTACTTTGCCCCGAGTGCGGGTTTTTCTACGGGTACTCCGGTTTTCCTCTCTCTCAAAAACCAACATGTGATTTGATTTGTAACGGACCGTAGGTTTCAAAACTGTCAACGGCTACGCTACCCCAATTAAATAAACGATTACCATGATGGCCATCATTGTCAACCTGTTAATCTTTTTAGGGCCCCCACAGATGAGGCAAGTTGTTATCGACGACTATTTGCAGTCGACAACTTAATTGCATCTACAACTGATAAGAAATCGAAAAGTTCAGTTGTCGATAACCGGTATGTTTTGCGGGAGCCTGGGGAAATAGCGACAAGAAATGAAGAACCGCTGACTGTAAAAATCGTTTGCGTCGTTCCAAACACACTTTGCTCACAGACGGGAGAAAGGGAGTTGACCATAACAAAACGGGCGCGTTTGTCGTCGACGGCTTAATTTTCGCTATTTGTAGTCAATCACCTGATTGACAGTTTGTCATCGATGGCGTTTTGTTATCGACAACTAAAAAGTTATGGATAACAACTTGCCTCGTCTGTGGAGGCCCTTAGATTGTTCCAATTTTTACTAAGAAGCGAAAACGATTCTGCAGGAGATAATAATAATAATAATAATAATAATAATAATAATAATAATAATAATAATAATAATAATAATAATTGATTATAACGACGCTATGGCGGAGGCGGAGGCTGCAAGTCGGTCTCACGCCGCAAGTCGGTCTCACGCCGGAAGACCAGGAAGGATAAAATGGACAGATAATATGGTCCAGGATCTATTAGAATGCAAGGATAAAGCTATAGGAC
>OX421445.1:19852772-19872772 GCA_949126865.1 Montipora capitata
TGATTTACCACAGAAGACAAACTACAACGAGGGGAACTTCTCGCCCTACTCTGCGAATAGTGTGTGGGTTCTTTTGCGTCCTACGGGGTTATGACTATTGAAGGGTGGTGAGACGGGGCCTACTGTTTATCGTTCTTATCAGAGAAGGCTAGAGAGTCTAACCATTTGCAGATGTCATTACAAAGGTAGCACTTTCTCCTCAGTTAAGAGTTGGTGAGGTCGGAGTTTTGACCTTCCGCACAGTTGTCCGACCGGTCTTACAACACAGTGCGGTCTAGAATGATTCAAAAGCAAGCCATGTTCACTACTTACAAGTAGTCACTAGTCCTGAAAATACCCAGCACTGAGCATATTTCACACTTTTTTTTGTCTCCCAGAACTGTTCAAGGATTTCAGTGCTTCCACTCCATGCCGTTGGTCTTGTTCCTCCTGGATAAGTATTGGACCAGCGCCCTGTAAGAATGCCGCCATCACCAGAATTTGAATTAGCCTGTGAAAAGAAAGCTTCGTGTTGTTCTTTTTGTATAGGCCACGCTTTGAGCTTTTTTTTTCATGCGTGGCAAAAAAACTGAAAATGTGCGATTGAAGCAACGAGAAATTAATACTCTTTTCTTGTTCAATGCAAGAAGTCGTGACCTACAGGTAACTAATCAAGACGTTAGAGGCATATAATTAGTGGCCTCGAGTACGAGATCGAATAGAGAAATGCCCATATGTTTATAAGCACATACACAAAAAGATAGGTATGCATACAGGTGCGTACGCGCATCGCGCAGAATTGTATGACACATCCGGGATATTCACGGGTGCAATGGCGCTAAATTTGAAAGGCCGAGACGACAAATGACATGAGACAATAAAGAAAAATGGCCGCAATAGGGAAAGGTCCCCTGCGTTTTACTCTGTTACAGCTTAACTATATAAAATATGGAAAGGGTTGCACATGGCTTTTAAAGAAGAAATTCTCATGATAAAATAACAACCATTTTTGACTCGGTACCATCTCGTTAACCTGTATCAATTTTGTGTTCAACTTCACCTATTTTGGGTAAATTTGAGTATGGGAAATAGCTGTATGATAACTTTGAGGCTGAATTTCTTCTAAATTAAGATATCAACACGTTGGGTTGCATATGGATATGTTTTCTTAAAAAGTATAAAGGGCTCATGCAACATATAAAGGGAATCCGATGTCTAGAAGTAGTATCAAATCCAGCATTTCTGAAACATACATTTTCTCTCTTTGATTCCTCGCCGTCCTAAGGGCCTTTGGAAGTTGAATTGATTCATTTTGAACCTCGCGCGTGCATATTAATGACTCTAAGCTTCGCCTCTATGAACAATGGCAATGTTTCGCCTCATTTAATCATGAAATCAGTAATAGCTGTGAAAATGGCGGGCAATGTCTCGCTCGTTTCAACATTGTTGTGTTGAAGGTAGTTTTAAGCAACTGAATGGGTTTAGGTGTTAGTGATCCTTTTATATATTTTATTCCATTCGAACGGATCGAAAATTGAATGATTATTTTCAACAAACAAAAGACGTTCCCACTGGGACACTAGCAAATCACGGACAAAAGATAAAATGAAAGAGGCTTTTTCTTTGATGAGGCTGTGTAGAAAACCGGCAATGAACGGAAAAATACTTCGTGAACTCTCTCTACAGGTCAGTTTTTCAAAAAAATAATAACATCGATCGGATATTTACACATTGCGCTGGTTTATTTCAAGATTTTTCTGGGTAGCGGGTAGCGGATAAAGCATGAGGAATAAGCAAGCATAAAGCCCGCGTAACTAAAACTTTCCACGCTTTTTTCTAAAACGCTTCTATTCTGATGGTCTGTTGAACCAAATCAACTCATATCAGCAAAAGGAATTGTTTGCCATGTCACTTTCAATGAAGCGAACAGTCCGCTTTTTAATCTTTAGAGTTATTGTTCACTTTCCGCACCTTGAAAATTTATTCTGCTCATCTTAACGTTTGATTGACAGTTGCGGAATTCGGCGAAGGGACTCTAGTATTCCCAAAGCTAAATCAGTTGACCAATCATATCCCACCAGTGCTGACTGCGTGTTTCTTTATGCCGGACTTGTCACATATTTCGCACTGCAAGTAAATGTCACGGAAGACAATAGAATTCTGCGCGATGCGGGTGTCTACTGCAAAATCGTATAACAAGGCAAGTAATGGAAGCATAGTTAGCTTGCTAAAAGTGTTTCTTGATTGTTGTAAGTGGAATTATTAACAATGGTTTTGATTAATGTGATGCATGGTATTGAGTGAAGACATGACGGGTTCATCCTATTTTCAAGGTAAGGAATTATTTGTTGTCACATTATTGACAAGAATCTTCAGTACAAATGTCATTTATTGTGTCATATCAAAACGATTTACAAGACGACAAATCTGAACATTGTATAATTGATATTGAGTGTCAAGGCCTGGCCAAATGCTTGCAACATTTCAACGCAACATCTTGCAACATTAATTTGTTGCATGATGTTGCGACATGTGTTGAATGGACTGGCCAAACGCACGCAACATATCGCAACACGGTGGCCAAACGTACGCAACATGTTGTGCCCAACAATGTTACAAGATGTTGTGTTGAAATGTTGCGAGCGTTTGGCTAGGCCTTTACATATGCATCACATCAACATCACCAGAAATTAACAGTTTTTTTCTTTGCAACACAAAATGGATGCTAAACACATCTTGAACATGAAATATTACCCACATGACTTTTACTACTAAGCTTTACGGAAATAGATCTTATCATTTGAACTGGATTTATGTTTGAGTTTTGGGTTTAATTTAGTTGATAACACCCCTTCAAAGAAATTTGCTGAAGAAATAATCGCTTTTGGTCTTCAAGTATTCATCGCGTACCACGTTTTATAATCAGCTGCTGTGCTTCTTAGTCTGCACGAAAATGGAGTCGAATTTCGAAGTGTTAATTTTATCCTCCGTAGATGTTTGTTTCTTCTAATGCGGACTGCAAAACCTTTTTAACATTAATTCTCTATGGTTCGCGGATTCTATGACATTTATTGACTTTCTTACTGTTGATCTGCAACTATCGGAAATTAGACTACTTTACATATTTGACCCGATTTCCCACTCCAAACTCTCGATGCCGATCACACCTTTCAGTTCGCAATGGCTGTGTACTAAATCAAAGAACTCGCACGAGGTTCGATCATGATTTACTTTCAATTTGTTGACAACTGCGCTATGACTCTGGCTCTGCTTATTGACGTCCCAAACCCGAGGAGTCTTGACGTTGACGAACGATGGAGTCGTCGTGTCGTCCAAAGTACTATCGGCATTACGGGTCGCTTATCGATAACCTTAACAAATGTTTTTCAGCATAGCTTAGTGTCTAGCTGTACAAACGCAGTAGACACAAAAACGACAAATAAGGACGAATCACTAAGAGAAAGAAGCGAAAAACACTCATTAAAGTGAACCCTCAGACAAGCAGAGTGAATTCACTTCGTATGAAGCAATGGTCAAGTGATTTAAGGACGGTGCCTACTATTGTTATTGCGCATCCGTTCTGCGCATCTTGAGATACTCGGGTTTCCTATAGGCGATGCTTACTAATACAGGGATACTTTTGCGCGGTTTAAAACTATCGGGAGAAAGTAGATCTTAGTAAGTACTCTTGGTATCCGAAAAGAAAATTGGGAGTAACCATGCATTTTTGAGAGATAATTAAGCTTCAATTTGAGAAAGAACGCCATACATTGCTTTGTATTTTAAAGCTTTTTACAAATATAATTCATGAATTATCTTTGAAAAATGCGTGGTTACCCCCAATTTTCTTTTTGGATTTCAATAACACTTGTTAAGATCTACATTTCCTGCATAATCACACACCGGGGCAAAAATATTGTTAATTAGTAGGCACCGTCCTTAAACTAACATTAAACTTGCTTTTACGACAAGTTGCCAACGCCGGACTGAAAATTTCTGTTTTGCCAATCAAAGTATAAGTGAAAATCTTGGTGATTTAATATCAATTTATTCCTTGCGGCCGCGTTTAATGGCCACAATTATCGACCTAAAAATACGTTAGCATAACAAGATTTCATGGTTTCATGACACACAGTATTGGACTGGAACTAGCTTGCAATGGAGGCTAATGCGGGGGAATACATTAAAGAGCATTTGTATTTGAAAAGATTCTCCCGCATTAGCCTCCATTGCAAGCTAGTTCCAGTCCAATATTGAGAGTACGAATATGGTCTATTGGTCGTTGACGGTAGACGCAAAGACGAACTTCTCCATTTCCGAGCCAACAAGTTTTCACTCATACGGAAAGTAAAAAAGAAATTACCATCCATTGAATGGCTTACGGTTGACGATATTTACTCACCATGGCTGATATGGTGCGTGTAATTTCAATTGGGTTGGCCCTCGCAACAGTAGGCAGTTCCGCTTTATCCAGCAACCACAACGCAGTATACAACGCAACGTCATCAAACTAAAAGTAAAAGAATCGTCTAGTTTAGAGTTAACAAACAAGAAACAAAAGAAGACTTGAGATGCTCCCCTGTCGCAATGTTAAGCAACTGATGATACAAATGCTCCAGCCGTGGTGTGCGCGGAGGAAGGCTGGCGCATAAAACGGCTGGTCAATCGAGCAGCAGGGTAAATCCAGCAGTTTATCTTTACTTATGGAGCAGTGTTTTATGGGAGACTTTGTGACGTCAATTGTCTGCGTTCCTATAAATATGGGGAGAAGAGCCAGGAAACACTTCGTGACCCTTATTGAAATCGGCGTGCGCCCAAATACATTTTTGGACACATCGGTTTTGTACAATAGGCCTTAATCACAGGTAAAGACCTGTTTCCATATCTCAAAGTGCCCTTGGACGTGAGGTGCCTGGGAATGAAATTAAATCACTGGAATCGGTCAGTGTAAAATGCAGACTGAGGTTATAATGTAACTGTTGAAAAAGCCCAAACCCCTTAGAAATGCTAACCTTAGGCCTAATTAGGCCTAAAACAATATTTAGGCTTAACTATTAGCATTCCGATTCCAGTGATTTAATTTCATTCCCAGGCACCTCACGTCCAAGGACACTTTGAGATATGGAAACAAGTCTTTACCCTTAATCACAAAGCGGCCATGTTGAGTCTCGAAGGGAATGAAAACTTTTGTTTTTGCGCACCGAAACTCGTTCCCAAACATTTCAACTCGAAATCTATTGTCTATGGCCAATATGGCCGCCGCGCGAAGAAGGCCCATTTCCAGCGAGTTAAAGAGTTAAGACAAAGGGAAAATTGCACGTGTTGGGCGTTTTTTGAAACCAATGTAATGCTTTTTTTCGATTATTTTGTGGCGTTTACGTTGTAAAGGGTTACGTACGTTGTAAGTTGTACGTTGTGGGTGGTTTTGGTTACATAAGCATCGTGTGTCTAACCTGTGCATAGACTCTCTATTTTTGGCCCAACTGGCGGAAGTCAAGTGCATACCGAAGCCGTGGAGAGCTTGTAAGGGAGAAGGAAAGCCATCCTTCCCACTCGGCCGAGCTCTTGTGATTTCGCTGCATAACCAGCTGCGACGAGAGATCGCTGGTCACAATGCAATGAGTCGGGAGGTGCTACACACTTAGGGCCTGTTTACATGGCGGTGAGGTAACTCGCCTAGCTGTCCATATAAACTCTTACTTTTTTTTTCTGCCTCGCATTCACATGAAAGGTGAGGTAACCCACCGAGGCGGGTTCCCCGGTAAATTATGCCCAGAATTGACTCCAATTAGATGCATGCTGAATTTTGACATCCAACACGAAGTGTATCTTTAAGTCAAAGCAATTGCTACCTATTTTCAACAACAAGGTAAGGATAAAGGTTAGCATTATTTTTAGCTTTGGGTAAATGCAGCAGTTAATCTTTACTTAAAGGGCAGCATTTGCGGGACACTTTTTGACGTTAATTGGATGTATATCCAGACACTCGGGCATCTGATTGGGGTCAATCCTAGACCGGGGTCGCAGCCGGAGTCGCATTTTGCCATGTAAACGCTTGAAGGTGGGGAAAACCGACAACTCGGGGTCGGCTAGTGTCACGATATATAGCGCCTTTCCAGGTGATCTGCTGACGTAATTTGGAGGACTGGGAAGAAGAATTTCAACTCCGTATCCCACAACCGCGCGCGGCCTTAGGCGTTGTTTCCAAACTCCCTGCAGTATATCCATCGCCAAAACTCAACAGATTATTCCGTGTCTACCACATTTCCTGCTACTGAATGAACATTCAAGTAGACCCGACGAGATCTAACCTCGCCTCTGCCATGTTGAATTCGAAAATAAGGCCGCGCGCGGTTGTGGGATGCGGCGTTGAAATTTTTCTCCACAGTCCTCCGAATTACGTCACCAGATCACCTGGTTGGCGGAGGCGTTGCGGCATTAAGAGCGATAATGGTAGAGGAAGTGGATTTCTTTTGTTTACCCACGGAACAGCTTAAGAGCACTCAGGAGCTCGTTCAACATGTGTCCGTGCATTCCGGATAGAAATGGAATCTAGCATTGTTGGTTTTTGAGGAGAGGGGAAAACCGGAGAAAAAACCTCTCGGAGCAAGGACAAACTCAACCCACATATGACGCCGGGATCGGGAATCGAACCCGGGCCACATTGGTGGGAGGCGAGTGCTCCCACCATTGCGCCACCTATGCACCCCAAGAAGCCACAGCACTGAAAAGAGGGGAGAGGAACGGTTTAGGGAGGAGGGAGAAATGGCCAAAAACATCGTGGGAGGAGGGAGAAAGTACGTCAAAATATAGGGAGACGGGAGAACCAGCATGAAAAGGGAGAAGGGAGTATGGTTTAGGAGTAGACCAGGTGTGTACTTGTAATTATTTACGGTTAATTGTTACCTACTTTTCAGTAGTGTGGGGATTGTGCTCTCACGGACTTAATGCCTTGCTCATCTGGACTTTGTACCTTAGTTTACGTTCCGTTCTGTTAGTGGATTGTTGTTAACCGGCTCTGAACCCTTTTCAATTTTACTTGGGCCCTTTGGCCCTTGTAGATAAACGCTTAAACTGTTATTCGAAAAAAAAAAACAAGGTCTAGGGCTTGGGGATACTGACTATAAAGTTTCATTCCGTGTTAAGGATACAGGGATCTTTGGAATGGAAGTAGACAGTAATCTGGATTTTTCTGGTCATATATCAAGTGTGCGCAAAAAGATTACATGTGATAGTCAACTTAACGTTATGATGCCCTTTCGAAACCTTAAAGGGCAAGGCCATGATAAGAAAGAAACGTTTTCTGTCTTCTGTGCATTGCATGTGTGTTTAGGTCTTTTTAGGCGTCAGTAATAAAACGAGTGATGTTTTCCGATTTTGTGCTTCCACTAGGTTTTCAGAAATGTTCAGCAATAAAGAAACTCAATCTTAAAAAATAAATTTATTTTTGACCTTGGAATCGCGCCGTTTATACGAGGGAAAATAATCCACGGCTTACACTGGCCGCGGTCTACATAAGACGCGAACTGGGCCATTTATACTAGTGCGGCTTACATGAGACGCAAAATGCTCGTATAAATGGTTCGCGGCCAACTTCTTACAAATTAAAATCACGTCTCCGTGCTAGAAGCTATCTAAAACGTCTGATTGAGACACTCTTATCAGACATCAAATTCACAGAAAGAGAATCAGCGCTGAAGCAAAGGAATAAAATCCCTCAAGATATCTTGCCCTTTGTGACACAGTATCACCCGGCAGTGCCTTAAACGTGTTTTATTAAAAATTTGGCACTTCATACAAAAACAGCCTTCTCTTCGGCAAATTTTCAAAGAGCCACCACTCATATCTTTATCTTTTCAAAGGGGAAAATCCTAAAAGGCATGCTCGAAAGAGCAAAGCTTTAAAGAGGTCAAAGACCGAAAATGCGTTACAAAAGTATCAACCGTTAAGGAAATGTGTAGGCCTGTCAATCCTTTCTACTTCCTACTGAGCATATTCTGACCCCTTTCCAACTGGGTTATTAAAGTGTCCTTACTCCTTCTTGCTCGGACACCGGGCAACGGACTAAAATATACTAATTTCCCACCCCATAGGGAAAAGCAAAGGCCAAAATTAATTAATCCCCCACCTCTCTGGGATGGCAGCGCAAAAAAAAAAAAAAAAAACGAATTAATCCCCCACCCCCTCGGGCAAGGCAAAGAGTCAAAGATTCCTTAAAGCCCCACCCATGCCCCATGTTTTCTCCGGGGTGGATTGGGGGGGGGGGGGGTGGTGGGGTTTACAGTGACAGGTGCATAAGCGACTTATTTTCTCTCGTATAAACGGCCATAATATCGGAAGTAATGTAGACTGCAAGGGTAGTATTACGTCACATAGCCCCGTCAAAGTACTGATCTGGGAAAATGGTGAAAAATCAGGGAGAAACGGCCGAAAAAATTAGGGAGGAGGGAGAAAAATTAGTTTAAAAATGGGGAGATAACTCTGAAACGTTGAAGCAAGAGAAGCTAGTGGGAGTAAAAGAGCATTAACCGCCAAAATGCCTCCTTTAACCACCATTTTGCCTGTTTAAGTACTTAGCGACCACCCAGGAGCCTCGAGAAAGGTCACCTGGGACCCCGTGGGGGCAATGATTGCACGGAAACGCGAGCTTTTTTTCGACTTCACCTACCCGGGTTACCCCACCTCCATGCATTTCATGCACAATTTAGGTAAACATCGTACCTGGCCAAATTTCCAAGCAAGTTTACTCTTATAGTAAGAAGTTCCTCTCCAGATGTAGCCAAGGTTTTCAAGCACATACTCTTCACGTTCCTCTTCGCTATCCATATAAACTGCATCTTCTAAGAAATGAAGATATGTGAACTTTGAATTGAACGAATTATCGATGACATGACAAAAGGACTGTGAGAGCTTAAAGCAGTATTACCTGCACACCAAGCATTAAACAAGATGTAAAATTGTTCCTCGTGCTTGTAACGATATGTTAATATTTCTCCAGATGAATTTTTGCTCTTCGTCTCTATGAAGATCTCATATTGACCAGTAATGGCATTAGCTGGAGGCATTATTGACAGACGTACAGTATTTCCACCGGCCTCCTTAATCTGCATACCCCATGCAACAGGAGTTAGGCTCTCTTGAATAGAGACTCTCGTCAGAGATCCTTTACTTTCCTGAGGTCGTTTGCCTACAAAGACACAGATAACATTTATTCCAGTTGTTGTTATTCCAGTTGTTCAAAAGGTGGATAACGCTATCCACCAGATGAATAATTATCCATTGGATAGCGCAATTGGTTTCGCTATAACTTATCCACTGGATAGTGATTATCCGGCGAATAGCACTATCCATCGTTTGAACAACTGGGGCCAGATGCGCTCAATCTTGAACGACGAGAGGAAACTGCCTGAGCATCATGAAGATTTTCATGTCATTCACAATCTCTCCTTTCCCTTTCAAACTTTCAGCAGATCTCACCTTTCGGTATAATAATAACGTTAGCGGAAAACTAACAAATAAATGATTACGTAAAATGTTATTATAAGATACAACAAGCAACATACCAACGGTAAAACGCCATGATGCGCGCTAAACAGAAGTGAACGGAATCTAAAAGCTTTGGTGCGTAAAAGAGCTGCTACGAGGCGGTCAACCTTGTCCCATCTGTTTTCTCTGGCTTTCAACATGGCGGCTATGTTGAAAGCAACACATTCTTGCCCATGAATTCACGATTATTTTGAATTGTTAATTCGCTTTGAATTCACTATTGCCGTGAATTTTGGACTCTGTTTCCCAGGATTTGTGGTAGCAGAGAAAATAAGGAAATAAAAAATGATATCCATGGATTGGATTTGAACCCGGAATTTCTACTCTATAGGAACCGCTTCTTTCCGCTTTACCACTGAAGATTAGGACCACCTTCCTCAAAAAAAAAACATTTCCTTAACTCTACCATAGAATATCGCTGCTGAAGAGTAATTAGGCCTAAGCTACATTAATAATTTAGGCCTAAGCTTTGATTTTAAATGTTTATCTTTTTCGTGAAGTTTGGAAACCGTCCTTTTGTAGTGTTTAATATTGTTTGTTGGCGAGTGACAATACTGTCAATACAGCATTAGTATAATTTTCGGGGTGAATATATGAATTTAGTGTTATATAACCATATATGACCATTTTCCATGATCTCTATCGAGCTTTCAGTCTTCTAAATTCACGATAATAGCCCACTTTCGATAGAGTAATATAAAAATTCAGTCCTAAACAAAAGGCATCATCTCGAGGCTTTGGGGAATAAATTTAAGGATTTGTATGAGTTTATTCCCCAGAGCCTCGAGATGGTGCCTTTTGTTTAGAACTGAATATATCGAAAGTGTGCTATTGTGAATTCAAAGCAAACTAACAATTCAGGATAATCGCGAATTGAAGGCCGAGAACGGGTTGGTTGAAAGCCGAAAAGACACTGAATAGACATAGCGTGTTTCGTGTTCGAATCCTGCTCTATACTCAAGGTGTAATATATAGATTTAGCCAAGCTTTAAAGCGGAGCTCCCGTTTCTAACCCCAGAAAGAAATGTAGTGTATATGGAAATAATTATGCTTCTGCATAAAGTATAAAAAGAATCGTCATTAGTGTATACAGTTTACAGTGATCAAACACCTCTAAGCTGAAAGCAGTAAACAAACAAGCCTTGCAAACAATAACCAACAATTTTAATCAACAACTAAAACTGAAATTACATGCTTAGTAATCTCTTTTACAACATTTCCCGTTTGACTGATAATCTTTACACCCTCTCTCTTCAGTTTAGCACAACAGCAAAAATCTTCCTAATTAGAAAGTGAAGCTACAGAGTGGTTAATACTCGACTGCAATGTCACAGTCAAACAAAGCAGCTCACGACTGGACATCCATTTCACACACAAAAAAAACTGTAAATGTGATTGTTGAAATATGCCAGAATCTCTTTCAGCACGGAATTGCAAACGTTTTCAGGCCTTCTTCGTTTTTAGCGAGTTTTACAAAATATGCAAGGGAGCAAGGCAAGGAAAACATTACCTGAAAGCTAACCGTTGTAAATATGCGTTTTGTCTCTCGCTCGATTTCTCTCAGCTTTACCGGCCCTTTATCCCGTTGCTCGTTACTAATATGATTTCCCGCCAGAAAAACGCGGGTGCCAAATGCAACGCTTCCACGCGATTTCCCGCCAAGGAAAATTGCCCGAACACTCCCGTCCACAGAGGCTCTCCTTTCTCCACAAATCTTACCCATGATGGTCCGCTGGCGCGCTTCGCGCGCCTGAGCTCCGCTACAAATAAACCGGATATCTTCCCTTCACGATCATATATACTGTTTTTTTCTTTTCTTTTTTTTCTCTTCAAGCAAGGACAGGGAAACGACGAAGACGCCTTGGACAACGGCCCCGGACAAGGTTTTCCTTTAACTCTGCAGCCTTTTCATTGCATCAGCGAAAGGGTCAAACCAGCTTCACGACTCGGGCTAATTAAGCCCCGCGGGATTTTATTTGGAGTTCTCGTCAACTACACTTTGCCATGATAAAAAAACTTACCTGTAGCTAACTGTACTAAAATTACGTCATCGCCTGGATTGTAATCTCTGTCAAACGTCACAGTGACGTCAAAGACCTTTCCTCTTCTGATTATCAGCTGTTCAATTTCGTAACCATCTGTTTTATGATCCTTTCTATTTTCTTCAACGAGCAGGTCAACAGTTGTAGTCTTCAGCTGTCCAACTACCAAAAAAAAAAAAAAAAGAAAAACGAGTGAAAAAAGTGTTCATAAGCGGTTCAAAAATACGGACAAGATCAAGTAACTTGTTTTGTACCGTTCTCAGTCGAATTCACATCCGGTTTCAAGTTGATTGAATTATTTCGAAAATCAGCGTCGCTGACGGGATTCCGTCTTCCTTCACCTTCACCCAGTCGCGATCTGTTGCAAATATTTGAGGTGGACTCTCCTGAGGTCTCTACAGCAGCACTTACAGTATCAGCGGTTGTCCGTCTACAAAATAAATCGGGTTCAGATGGTCATTCACCCAAATGACTAAAGCTCTAGAACAATGAGCCCATACGTACTTATCTGGGGCTCCTGACTAAACTGAATACACTACTGAAAGTTGCTTAAAACATGTTATCATTTACGTGTAGCGTCAAATTTTGAATTCAGTTATGACAAAGTTAAGAATCTATCTGACTGACTGAATGAATGAATGAATGAGTGTCTGACTGAATGACTGTCTGACTGACTTACTTACGTTGGTGGGTCGGGCTGCGGTTGCAGTCTCGGTTCAGGCAAAGGATCTGGCGGACTGTCAGCGGGCTGAGGTTTGCGTGGCGTTTGAGGCTGCGGTTGTGGCTGCGGTTGTGAATGGGGTTCAACTGACGCTCCAGCTCCGTTTTGTCCACCTCTGTTTGAAAAAGAAAGAATGGTTTAGAAAATACCGCGTCCGTTTCGAGCAAACAAGATCTCAAACCAAATCCACTGCTAAGCGGATGACAACTCACCTTTTAGTGACAATAAATTCAGAACTACAATATAATTTCATATATAGCGATTAATGTAAAAATGAATTTAAAATCAACCGTTAGAAACTAGATAACCTATTTCGTTTGGCCAGGTGGAATATATTAGATAAGATCAAAAGTACATACCGCGTGTGAGCTCCCTCCGGTTCAACTCGGTGGTCACTCTTTCCCCTATCAGACAAACAAGAACTTCACTACGCACATGCTAGTTAGTGTGGGTGGGGGAAAGAGGTTGCATGTGACATCTAGTACCTGCACCGCTTTTGGTCCCTTACTAAGCATTACGGTTCTCCCTCATTAATCTGGAATCGTTTACATTACACCGGTGGACGTCTGGTAACCGATCTAAAATATCATATCATGTTATTGATAATGGTAATTGAACTGAGTGGAGTGCAATTTGGTCTGAAATCATACGTGTGATTATCAAATCGAACGAGCGCGCAGCGCGAGTTCGATTTGAAATCACAAGTAGGGAAAATTTAGAGCAAAAAGTAGTGCGATTTAAATTGCACTGCAGAGAGCCAATCAGATTGCAAGGATCACCAGTGATTTCTGGGACTCCCTCTAGGTCTGGTAGTTGTACGGGATCAAAATTCTCATAACAGTTCAAAACGTTATACCGTAACGGCATTCAATGCGGTAAAAAAAGACTTGTACCGGAGGGAAAGTCATGTGACTGAATTCAAATAAGATCTGTTCCCGCAATCGATGCATTTCCTCCACTTCCGGTAAACATTTATCATGCTAATGCCCCCTTTCCTGACGGGTGTTGAATTACCCGCCTTCGCATTATCACGCACAACCAAACAAACTGTACTATATCAATCAGCACTTTATAGTCTACCAAAGTATGTCGAGCTTTCAGGATCTTCCCATTGGTTTCCGAGAAAATAAACTTTGAAGTTGACCAATAGAAAATTTTCCCTTTCGCGACAAGCAGAGACGCGTCAAAGTAAAAATACTTCGAATGTTTTTAAAGCCCAACACACTTTCGTGCACCAATATCCGACGATCATTTTGACCAAATTTCGTAAAAATCCGACAAATCTACATACAATGATGAAATGGTATATGAAACGAATCATATAAGAACTGCGGATATGAAATCAAGTGAAGCTATGATCTTCGCAGTTATAAACGCAATTTTTTATAATTGCGTAGAGAAGCCTGAAAAATTCAGGACTTCAACGGGGTTTGAACCCGTGACCTCGCGATTTCGGTGCGACGCTCTAACCAACCGAGCTATGAAGCCACTGACGTTGGGAGCTGGTCATTTGTGGGTTCTAATGGTCCCGTGAGGAATGAATCAATGATCAAATGGTTTCATATCCGCAGTTCCTATATGATTCGTTTCATATACCATTTGATCATTGATTCATTCCTCACGGGACCATTAGAACCCACAAATGACCAGCTCCCAACGTCAGTGGCTTCATAGCTCAGCTGGTCAGAGCGTCGCACCGGAATCGCGAGGTCACGGGTTCAAACCCCGTTGAAGTCCTGAATTTTTCAGGCTTCTCTACGCAATTGTAAAAATTGCGTTCATAACTGCGAAGATCATAGCTTCACTTGAAATCTACATACCTTATAAATTCATTTGAAGAGGAGAAATTCCAGGAAAAATTAACCCCGAGTTTTTGGGCAGAAAAGATTTTACACGTTTTCACAACTTGTCAATGCGGATGTGAATGCGGTCGACTCGCTATGATGCCGCCGGCCAATGAAAATCGACGTAAGGCCTCCTGAAGAGGGTTTGTGACAAAAAAGTTTTAAATTCGCGGGAAAAGGCATTCAGTGCTGCATCATTAGCCATAGATTATTTATACCTGATTGCAGACTTTTTCAGGCCCGGTCTTTTTCTCACTTTTTACCCAAGGCGAAATTTCCCGTTTGGACTTCTCTCCTCCTAGTAAGGACGATATCGCCTCGCGTATTCCTTTAAAAAGAGGGCCCATTTACATGGAAAGAGGATGATCCTGGTGCTAGGATCATCCTAGAAGATTCATTTGGTTTACATGCAAAACGCGGCTCCTGGGATCAACTTTTCATTTGGTTTACATGCAGGATCGCCCTAGCACTTTTTCTCTTTTTTGGGCGAGGCTGGTGACCATTAAACTCATATTTTTGAGAATCATCCAACACATTCTGGCCTGTTTGCACACCGCTCGCAGAAAGCCTTGAAAAGTCACTAATTCCTGCTGACTGTCTATTTTGGGCCCTGTATTTTGAAAACAACATTGGCCCTGCACGTTGCACATCTTCAATGTCGTCGTCTTCTTCGTTGGGCAGACATATTCGAAATTGTCGGCCTTTTGAGCTTTTAGTCCATAAGTGCGAAGATCCTGTTGTTTCTCTCAATTCGTCCCCAGGGCCATCTCCGGTTTCAAGATGGTGGGTGGGCAAACTGGGGCTCCTGAGGCTGTTTACATGGAGGTTGGATCAGCCTAGCGCCAGGATCATCCTTCCTCTCAGATAGGATGACCCTAGCACTTGGGCCAAATACAACCCTTCACATGTAAACTGAAAGCTGAAAACATACCTCGCTCAGATGATCCTAGTCCTAGGATCATCTCTTCCCATGTAAACGGACCCTAACACAACCGCATCGACTACAAATAAATGGCGCACGCGATGAAGTGAAGATACCCGGATGTTCGCCCGCGTCAAACTGCACGGGAGGTCTAGAGTGTTGACATCTCCTAACACCTTGAGTAATTAACATTTTAGTCACAAAAACAAAAACTTTGCAATAACTCCGCAAGGAAAAAAAAATTCAAATAATTTATTTTTTAGAAGAAAACAAATCTAATGAGCTATCTTATGGTAGCTTTTTAAAATTTTGCGAAATTCGAGACCAAAAAGGTTAGCAGTAACCTAGCCTGTGTACATCCGCCTCCTCCTCTGGAAAAAATCGGGGAGAGTTAGGGATTTCTCTCCCCGATTTTTTCCAGGGGAGGAGGCGGATGTACACAGGCTAGCAGTAACCTCAAACAGACACAAAGCCATGATAAGCTTAGATGTTGCGTGACAGAAAAAAAAGTGACATTTATTGGCACGGAAACTAAAGATAGGGTCTTTCGGATAACGAGAAAGTCAGTCTGTTAACCCTTTGGTTATAACAAGAGTCCAGGTCTTGGTTGTAACCACTAAAAATGTGATACACGCATTTTTTGTCAGTAAGTTTCAAAACAAGTCACAACTTAGCCGTAAGTTACGCAAACAATAAACGGATGCCAATAGACCGTTTTTTTGTTTGCGTGACTAAGCCGGATACAGTACTGGAAGCAGAATAACGTATGTGTATCGACAAAATAATTCTTGTATCACATTTTTAGTGGTTACAACCAAAGGGTTAACAGACTGAGTTTATCCTCATTCGAAAGATCATATCTTTAGTTCCGTGCCAATAAGTACTAAGCATCGACGAATGTCGCTGTATTTGTTTTTCAGTCAGACAACATTCAAGCGTGTCATGGCGTTGTGTTTGTTTAAATTAAACCATGTATGGAGATAAAATCCAGCGCTCAAATCTCTGACAAGCGGTAAGCTAGTTTTCCCGGATTCCTTTCCCATAATTTCCACTATTTACAAGGGGTCTTAGTTTTCGTAATACGAAAACTAATGCCAGGTATTAGTTTTCGTACTACGAAAACTAAGACCCCTGGATCTTAAATCTTAGCTCCAACCCTAACCCTGCCGAATTTAACGTTGTTGGCCGCTCCAAACCGAACCTACCGAACCAAACTGATTCAAACGCCGCTCTTCTGCCGCTCTTAACTCATCAGTTGGTTCGGCGCATGAATGGAGCGGCGTTTAAAACGGGCCATAGTTTTCGAGGGTCTTAGTTTTCGTGACTTCGAATGCAGACAGCCACCATTTTTACCAAAAGAATCGTGAAATCATTATTAAGGTTAAAAAGATAACTCTCCGTAAAACGTCTCAGTATTATTTTACAAGTTTACGACTTGGCGATTGAGATAGTAATTGACAATTTTGTTCTTAACATAATAAAATATTCAGAACACTCGGGAGTACTTATCACAAAACGATCGATACATAACCAATTTCATTTACTTGACAAATTCCGGTGTTTGATTGAAAATCTAAAAATACAGACAGAAAATTAAAATTGGACACACTAGGCCTTTTGGTTTCCACGACAACTACGCGGAGCAAAAATAAACAATGAAAGAAAACTTGATTTCCATTGCTGCCACCTTCTTCGACTAATAATGCCTTTAACTCGTTGCGTTGAGCCCACAAAAACGTTCCTGAAAAGTTTAGTACTTACTAAGTTTTTAATTAGTTATTCAAACCGCTCTCTCTCGCAACTGCACAGACAATCATGAATTAAGTTAACGTCACTTTACACACGCGATCGTAAATCTCTTGGTTCTTTCTTTAATTTAAATATATGCGAGGCCATAACGTTAACGTAAATATATTAAGAGCCAATTTTTGTATGTGGCCTTCGCGGTGTGTAAACAGATTTAGATTTCTCTGAATCAACAGTGGAAAAAAGTTGAAATTTGCATACAAGAACACTACCGTCGAATGGCTTCATTGAAGCTAAGCATAAGCAAAACGAGGATGAAAACGATACCTTAGGCATCCGAAGCATCCGGTTTGTCGAGACATTTCATATGTTGAGAAGGACCTGCAATGGCAAACAGTGTAGAGCCTCAAACTTCTTGTTAGAGTTGAGTAGCAGGGTTTAATGGCAATTTAACGCTTCACATGAACTGTCAATTAGACAATGAAACGAGTTTTCGAGAATTTTCATCCAATTAGAAATTGATGTAAAATAGGTTATTTGTTTATTTATTTATTTATCTATTTACTTTTCGTGGGTTGCCATATGGCAATCAGTCGAAAAATAAGTAGCATTTTTCTTTTTTTCTTTCCTCTGTCGGAAATTGCAAAAGTTAGGCTATAGGGTCTCTCCTGTCACTTCCCCGCTAAGTATTGTCTGTGTGTCTGGGATGTTCTGCGAGTGTCTTTTTGGTAGGTAACAGGGGGTAGTAGAAATGCGTAGACTTTTAACCTTTTTCTCCTTAAAATATGTTTTCCGTGAACCTATTACGAGCAAATAAAACCATTAAAAATGAGGGGTCACCGTGCTCGTTTCTTCGTAACACGATGATAAATGAATAGCAAGTGGCAATTTCGGCTTCAAAATGATCATTTTCCGCGAAAGGACTGGGGCTGAGTTCCAAAACAACACCTTTTTAACCGAGAAAAGTTGTCACGATTGCACTTAAAAGCTCTTGAACAGCAAAAGCGGCCTGTGTTGCCTCTCTTCGGATGGCCAGCGTGAAGCGCCGCCATCTCCGATGTCGTAATGTGCGCAGTATGAGATGCCCGGTGCAAAACAAGAGAATCACCTTAAACACCTGCGGGTTAAGTCAATGTGGGCTCAGGTTTGGGTAAACTGACGAATGTCATCGGGTGAGCGCTGGTTTATCATTTTATAGGTGAGTTTTCAGGCCATCTTCATCTACAGAAGTCCCAGGTTGGAATCACTAAGCTGGAATGTGGGTAAAGGCAGGAGCTTATCCTGGAGCGTGCAACTTCCATACAGCGTCTGTGAAACGGCGTTTTCACAAGTAGGTTTATTTTTAGACTAGCCCTTCCCGCGAATTAGGTCCAAAAACAAAGTCAGTTACGGTTGGGTGACCTTATGACGTCAGCTTAATTTCTTGTAATTGGTCATCGGGCTCCTGTGGGAGTCTCATTAGCGGGAAATTTAATCTAAAAATAACCTTACTTGTGAAAACGCCGTTGCACAAGTATAGTTAAGTTGCACGCTCCGGGTGATGGGCTCCTGGTAAAGGCAAGCCTTTGAAGAAAACAGAGGTGAGAGATGGTTTCATGCAGACTGGGACGCCTAAAATGCTTTGTTGTAAACATAGCCGTTCACGAGTGAAGTTGTCTCTCTGGCCTTTCTGTGGACCAATTCCAGGACCTACCGATACCATTTAGGCAAGTTGTCAAAGGTAGAAACTTCAATCGATGCAGTATTTTGCTGGTAGGACTGAGTGGCCCGACACTTATAAAACATTTCCCCGATGCGGAGTTGGTTTTAATCACTGATAGATAACGGCGTCCTCCCCTTTCCTCCCCAAATGACCTGTATTATGGGAAGGGTCAAAAAAGCGAATAACGAGAAATATAAATTAAATAAATAAAATAAATTATGGCAGTACCCATAAGTCCGTCATCACGTGATTTATATTGTGAGCCACAGAAATGGAGGATAAGAGCGAAGCCGAGGACAACAAGGTAGGAAGTAATTTGCGCGTGAAATTCGTTGTTTTAGTTCTGCTGGAACAGATTTAATCCCGTAAAAGCCACATTCTGAAGCTTAATGTAAACAATGCAGCGCATTATTAGAGATCCTTTCTCGTATCCCGTTAGCAGACCCCTCACACGATCCTTTTGAGTCGAACGAGGAAGGCGAAGACACAGATGAAACTGGTGGAGACCTTTGGGGAAGTATTACCCATCATTTTTCCTCTCTTGCAGAGATATCATTCCGTCACTTTGTGTCTTAAGATAACAATGTTGTTACTGAAAGCCAACCAACCCAGGAAGCCCTGGAAGCAGTCCGGTCCATGGAGTTGACAACCCATGAAGAGGAAGAGGCTGCAGAAGATTCAGACGTGGATATTTCTGTAGCAGGGCCAGAGACACTAAGTCCCATCAGTCGAAGCGAACGAAGCAGTGAGAGCGCTACGAAATTTCATTATGACATGTGACAAGTCGGGTGCATTTGTTAAATTTTGTCGACCTATTTAGTTTCCCAGTGCCGTAGCTATGAGCACATCTCCTCAGTGTACTGTAGCTTCATAAAGCACAAATCTTATTTACAGTAATCGTTCAGATCCAGAAAAACTGGGTAGCACAACGTAACACCATTAAAATTTATTACTTACGCCTCGATATGACGAACATTTTGGTCGTTTTTTCCGCAAATTCGTTATATCGAGGTTTTCGATATAACGAACCATCGATATAACGAACCTATTTCCTCAGTCCCTTGGCACTTCGTTAAATCAAGGTTTCACTGTATCAGTGAATAAACACCGAGACGAAGTCGAGGTTTTTATTCACCGATATGCACCGGGTAGCGCGGTGAATATAACACCGAATTCTTATATTGACCGCTGAAAATTATACTCTATTTAGTTCGTGGACTCTCCTTTGTCATCTGCTGAGTTGACTACGGTAGTGTATCAGCTTAGTTGGGTTTCAAGCGGAGTCACAGGTTCCCTACCTTGTCAACTTGAAAACAAAATTTCCCGGGAGGTCCACGCCCTAATCACGTAAATCACCTCTTCGATTACTCTGTTGATTGCTCTCAGCTGCGTTGATAAACACGCACCACTAAAATCGAAAAGAGTCCGCAAAAAACGATGCCTATGGATTACTGGTGATCTACTTTGTAAAACCAGGAGAAGAGATTTCCTAAAAGGA
>OX421445.1:19877772-19887772 GCA_949126865.1 Montipora capitata
TCATTTCTAATCAACACTCAATTCTTCAACCGGTCTGTACTTGTTCATTTGCAAGGATAAAGGCGGTGTTTATCGGTCACCTGCGGTAACAGAAAAGGAACAATATTTGTAATGGGTTTCCGTTTAAAAGCATCGTTAAGTCCATCCCGGGAGGTTATGGTCATAACCGACTGCCAAATCCACTTTTTAACTTTTAAATGACCAATCCTTTAGTTCTCTTCGATGTATTTAGGTACTGCTCTAGTGTTTTCCTTAGAACAAAAGGAACTCGCTAGAATTTGGACATTTGGATTCAGTTTCAGTTTCAGTTTCAGTTTCAGTGTATTTGGTTGGTAATGCTATGTTGCTTTACACCAAGGTATGAAAAAATATAAATAAATAAAAGAAAAAATAAGTTTAAAGATTCAAGGTGAAAATTGGAATGGCAGCGTCATTTGTAAGAAAATTGTACAATATTTTTGCCATGGCGCGATATATTTCAAGAATAAAATTGAAGGGTTCACAAATAACTTCAGTAATGAATTTACTGACGTTATGAATTTAATAAACCCGGAGGCCATATTTCGGTTGTTTATAATGACCCAACTTTGAGTGATGTGGAACAAAAAAAATAAAGGTCAATCATTTTCAATTTAAGGCTCCAGTTCTTTCATTCTCTGCTCTTTGTTTAGAAAACAGGCAACCGGCTTGTTTTTTTTGTTTTTGTTTTTTTTGGCAATATAAAGGCCGGCCGTGCCGCTAACTCTGATCACACGACGAACTCGAGAGAGATATTTATCACCACACGTGTTATTCTCTCCTTGAGTTGATAACGGACAAATGTTTACCAAACTTGTAAAGAAGCAAAGAAATAAACTGGACGAACAAATGTGTTCGAGTCCCACCAAGGTCAGATAGTCTAATATATTCCCTGAGGCAAAAAGCATTGGCAACTGAAGGCACTACACCTATCAGTTCGATATACACAAAGATCAAACTAGTCCATAAGCAAACTTTTGTTCCCAAAAATAAACAATCTAACCATCTTGCTTTCGTTTATTTTATAACCTCAAATGTTCCTATTTTTTCCTGTCCTGATTATCATGCAGAAATGTCATCACAAGTCTTTTAAATAAATAACCCCAACTCTCGAAGACTTTTTCCGCGTCAAAATTTTTCTCAAGTTGTCTCGATATCTTGAACTCTGAAAGGCATAAAGTATTGGATTTAAGCTACAACTAAGGTACAAAATAAAGCGTGTAGTTTGGTTTACCATATAAAGGGTTTGATAATTCTTGTTTAGTGTATCAGCGTCTTTAAAAGCGAGGTATACATGAAGGAACAAGAACGGAGCGTAACAGATACAAAAGCTCAACGTCACCATTATAGAGATCGAAGCAAGTTTCTTTTTAGCCGAAGTCGCTGCACGTGCTGAGCAAACAGTCTTAGTGATGTAGAGTCCCCTTAGAATCTGACCATAGCAGAAACACAGGAGGCAAAATACAACTCCGAAAAGGATGGCAATCGCTGTTAGGTAGACCTTAGTAAACGGTGCTTTCTCGATTGTCCAGGGATTCAAGCACCTTTGTAAAAGCTCGTCAAATTTGCTAAAAACAATAATCGGTACACAGCATAGCAGAGAACAAAGCCAGATAAAACCAACGGCACAGCGAACATTCTCTATATTGATCACATAACGAGTGTGGAAAGGTTTTACCATTGCGTAGTAGCGGTCGGTAGCAAGGAAAACCAAAGAAGTAAACGATGCACTAATGGAAAGCTGAGAGAGGAAGTTTCCGGCGAATACTCTGCAAACAAGTTGTCTTGCAAATCCTTCTAAAAGGTTGTGTGCAAGCTCAACAGCCATGGGAATTGGACAAAAGATCAAAGACATTGAATCCGAAATTGCAAGGTTGGAAAGAATGCAGTTTGTTGTGGTGTGCATATTTTTGTTTCTGTACACGATGCAAACAACGAGGAAATTACCAACAATTCCGACGACAATGATTATCAGGTACAAAATCCATAATGTAAAGTTAAATGGTGACAGAGAATGATGCAAGTTGGAAAAATCCGACGTGTTCCCCATTGCTTTCCTTTCCTTTTTCTTCTTTTTCGCCTGAAGTCATTAGATGTTTAGGACGACAGTCTGCAGTGTGCAGCTGTTTAATTTCCATTTCGATTAGAGAGAAAATTTAGTCGACTCCGGCTCTATATGATGTCAATCAACTCTGTTGTTAATGACGTCTGTTATAAGGTCACACAGGCACTGCCAAAAATAGGATTATACATGAGCGTACTGTTTCGTAATGGACATAAACATTTTCCCAGATTCAATGGCTAGTTCAAAGACTATCTCAAAAAACCCAGTCCACCTACTATTTCACTTAAAATGGGCTGCCGTAGTGTCGAACCACCATAACTATCGCTTTTGAGGCTTACGCTTATAAAACACTGGCCATATCTAAGCTTACAAATGGCAGCAACCTCATCAAAAGAGTCTCCTCGGCTTTCCACTACCTCCGGAGAAAAGGAAGCTTACAAACATGAATGTCATTTACAAGTAAATGGCCGCATACTCTTACACCCCTATACAATCGAGCCGCGATCGTTTAGTGGCTAGGCAATCTCGTACCCAGAGTGCTTCGGCTTTTTGGTCAGCGGGTGAGCGCCCGGAGAGACTCTGGGATAATGCACTCCATTTCCCAGAAAACGTCGGTTCCGATCTTATTGCGCATGCGCGAGTTTAAACGGAAGCAAAAAAGAGAAAAAAGTAAACAGTAGAAATAGCGGGTTGAAAATCTTCGAGAAACAAAAATTTTTGACTTACACACCATAAAAGAAACTGGAGAAATGATCATTGGCTTACTGTAAGAGCGAGTGAAGATTAAACTTCTGACGCTTTCAGTAAGTGTATTTAGTGTTTCAGCGCGCATTCCATGGTGGAAACGACACCAATGGTCACCAATGTCATCTTCTACTACAATCTTATGTTTCTGTAAATCCGAATGGCTTCCACGAGACCTTCTTCCACGGATTTCTCCCCAGAGAGACTGATGTAAGGTTTTCCCCCGGTATTTTTGCGGCAGCAACAGTAATCAGTTTATAGCAGCGTGGGAAAATTCCCGTGCGGTATTAGACATCATTCAAACCCCGTCGTTTTATAATTTTTGTGATATACATATGTATAATATACCGATTTCCTGTCGGACTACCACTGTTAAGCAAGCAACTAATCAAAAAAATATTTCAAGTCCATTATCCCAAAACCTCTCTGGACGCTAACCGCTGACCAAAAAGCCCAAGGACTCTGGGTACAAGATTTGCGATTAAAACACTGCGTTGTGGCCGCAGGTTCGAATCCTGGTCCCGGCAATCCAATTCAATCTATTTTTTGACGTTCCTTTAGATATGCCGCAGTCGCAATCGTCTAGTGGTTGGGACACTGCGTTGTGGCCGCAGTAACCCAGGTTCGAATCCTGGTCCCGGCAATGTAATGCAATGGAATTTTTCATTTTTTTCCTTTTATATCACTAGCAGCGATATTAACTTCTTTTGATTTTCTTTGACCTCAAACAACGAAGACGCGATCGTCTAGTGGTTAGGATACTGTGTTGTGGCCGCAGTAACCCAGGTTCGAACCCTGGTCCCGGCAATGCAATGCATTGGAATTTTTGATTTTTTTCCTTCTATATGGGAAATTTAGAATGCCCAATCGAGCTGTGTAAAATTTCATTCCGGGCTAATTGATTTGCCAGCATGTAACAGGGAGGCACATTCAATATCAATCACAGACTTATCAATTTCCTGCTATCATGATATCCTGATATCATGAAATTGAATTTAACAGCAATTATTTTACCTCAACGTTTGAGCGTGAGCCTGTATACCGGGAAGGCTTCCGGCACCGAATTCCCCGACGTCAATATTGTTTACTGCCTCCATAACTCGTTTGAAAACATCTGAATACAGAAATCCATGACATTCAGACGACGACTGTTCAATTAATCCCCCCACAGAGGCCAACCAAAGTTATTCCGTAAGCTTCGTCCACCGTTTTACCAGAATTTCGGACGGCGAGTCTAATCTGCAGGTCGCAGGTCGCAGGTCACAGGTTGCTGGTCATTGTTTCACCAATACAGAAAGAATCCTAAACATTCTTAAAAGCTAACCTTAGGCCTAATTAGGCCTAAACAAAAGGTTTTAGGCCTATGGTTAGCTTTTAAGAATGTTTAGGTTACTTTTTGTATGGGTGAAACAATGACTGCAACCTGTGACCTGCGACCTGCGTTCTGCAGATTAAACCCGCCGAATTTCGGAACGTGATCACCATTTTCCCGCAAAAAATTACCGACTTGAAGGCGACAAATCTCTCTTCGAAAGAGCTGATAAAACTTTCCTTCGACTAATTGGCTAACATTTTACCCTGGATGCCAGAGGTCTTCTCGCTCACCAGCGGCGAGGAGCGTCGAAGTAGTGCTGGTCGGCGAGAGACGACGGCGACCTGTACCATTTTTCCCTGGGTGAGAGAGTTAATCCATAAATCCTATAGAACGAAAAATGGTTCCGCATCCCAGCACTAACCGCCACTGTCGATGCGCGCAAACGAACTGAAATAGATTTGTGTTCCCCACAAAATTCATCTCGCCCCTAAATATGGTCATTCAATAAAAAATTAAGTACTTTGTTCTGCTTAACGTAAGTTCACAGTACAATCTGATCGATCCTGAATGCTTTAACACTTATCTGAATACAAAACACCTTTTGTGTTATGTTTTTAGCCTTTGTTGATGGATATCTACACCGTCAGGAGACGTCCAGCCGAGAATTCCTGAGTCGGCTTAAGCTCCTCATGTTAAGAAGACCATTTAAGGGGTCACCCAGAAGTCTTACCAGCAGAGGCCCTTTGGCTCACAGGTCCTCACACATTCGTACGACGAAACAGATCCTTTTCTGGGGTTAAAAACCTGGCTACCGGCCTGTTAATTAATTATTTGTAGAAAGAAGAAATTCCTGTCCTCTTTAGAAAAAATAGACACGCATTGCTTACGCGTGGTGGTGAAGTAACACAGCGATTTATTCCATATAAAATGTCAACTGAGCTGTGTGTTGTCTTCCAGGAGATTCAAGTTGTCCTTGCGTAATATGTAGCTCTAACAGTGCACGATATTGTTTTGGTATTGTCTATCATTGTAGTGCCCTGGTGGAAGTCTTCGGTAAATAGCCTGAGAAGACATGTGGTTACTAGCAAAGTACTGAACCCAGAAAGATTGAAGAAAATAAATGGGAAGTGAGAAACATATGCTTCTGGGCTGACATGTTGATAATTTTTCAAGGTCCCTCACAACTTCTTTCACCACAAGTTTAAGCGTGCCCTCTGAGCATCTGACAGCTTTGTAATACTAAAGTTTACTAAAGTGAAGCATCTGTGTCAAATGATGGCAAGATACCGGGTTTTCGTAAGTTTCTCTTTCTGTCAAGTGTTACAAAGTTTGACAATAAATGAGCGAATTCAAAACAAAGATCACAATCGCCCACCATTGTTTCTGCAAAGTCAAAAATTTACTCTCCAAGACGAGGTTATTTATCACCAGGTAATTCCATCATTTTGGAAATAGCAGCTACTTTATTATTCATCGGCGTCACAATTTTTTGCTGATTTTGGGGCTCATTTTGTTGAACTCAAGCACGCTTGTACGGGTCCGCAAATGATCCCAGGACCGCAAATGATCCCAGAACCGCAAATGATCCCCAAACTGTACCGCAAATGATACCAGGACCGCAAATGATCCTCAAACTGTACCGCAAATGATCCCCGTTTTGGACCGCAAATGATCCCGAAAAAAAGGGAGGAATGGCATGGAGGGTGGAATGATCTGGATTGAGAATTAATGAGAAGAGCGCTTATTTTTATTAAAATCACTTTAAATCATGCTTGGCTAGCAACAGGTTTCTACCTCATTATAGTTGAAATTTGCCACATTTGATTATCGGATACAATAATCAAAAACTAACTTGGACGCAATTCTAAACAGATTGTGACCAGGGGCCTGTTTCTCGACAAGTCCCGATGACTTTTAGCATGTTTTTTCGAGATAACTAAAAGCGGATGTGAAACACTTAAACCCTCTCCCTTCTTGAGATAAAGAGGGAATTGTGACATGTGAAAAGTTTAGGGACTTTCGAGAAACGGCCCACTGATCTCTTTGACGAGGCGAAAAGGACGCCACCCGGGCCCGGCTTGCAACAATCGTAACATTAATAACTAGAACGCAATGTTTTAGCCTGTAAGCTTTGGTTCAACATGCATTACTGCAGTTTTGTTTTTTCCCATGTCCTTGACTAAAAGTCGTCCATTAAACAACTATGACAGAAAACGCTGTCATTTGCGTAGACCTGCAATGCTCCACCGCTCTTAAATACACCTTGTGTGTAGCACTCGAATTGCCTTCCACATCTGGGACAAATCTCTTCTGTTATTTTTCCTTCGCAGTATTTTTGCTTTAATTCCTGAGCAATGGCTAGCTGGGGATTCTGAGCAGCTATTGGTTCGAGGCTATGGTAATGCAGCTCTGCTTCATGGCCAAGTAAGGCCATATCTCTAGTGGCTTCGTTTTCATAACCAGCTCCGGGGTGGATAATATTCAATCCCGTTTCTCCTAAGCTTGATACTACCGCCACCGGGATTTCAAACATGTTAATTAGGCCCCATAAAGCAATCCAGTCACCCCATTCACCGTCCATAGCCATCCTTCTCAGATAGGTATCCCATGCTCCGTGTTTGATAAATTCTCTGAAATGAGTCCCGTCCGGGGTTGTTGGATTACTACGGAGGTAATTTACCAAGTCACATCGCACTTTTGTGGCACTCTGCGAGACCCTTCCGCGGCGTATTAGCTGGTCATTCATTGCATGGAATAGACAGTTCCCATCTTTGGGGGCTGGAGGATGGCAATGTGTTAATCCTGCCTTTCTTAATTCCATGTCCAACCGACTCTTTGGTGATTTACCTTTGTCTGAAGCTTGCTTAAGCCTAGTTTTCATATGTCGGGAAAATCCCAGATGATCAGGGATTTCGCAGTTTCCCGACCGTCCCAGATTTTGCCGACATATCGGAAAATCGCCAGATGCTTGTCCTAGATTCCCCTGATAGTGCCTTTGGCGAAAAATGGAAAGTGCTCAGAATCCCCAGCTAGCCATTGCTCAGGAATTAAAGCAAAAATACTGCGAAGGAAAAATAACAGAAGAGATTTGTCCCAGATGTGGAAGGCAATTCGAGTGCTACACACAAGGTGTATTTAAGAGCGGTGGAGCATTGCAGGTCTACGCAAATGATAGCGTTTTCTGTCATAGTTGTTTAATGGACGACTTTTAGTCAAGGACATGGGAAAAAACAAAACTGCAGTAATGCATGTTGAACCAAAGCTTGCAGGCTAAAACATTGCGTTCTAGCAGGAGCTCATCAAGAGGAGCCTCTATCTCCTCTAATTCCTTGAGTCAACCCTTTCCCGAGTAAATTTATTTTTAGGAACAGGTTTTTCCCGCGAAAAGTATCATAATTCCCTTGACGCTGAGATAGCTCTGTTTTGATTGGCTTTTACAACAGTGGGCGTGCTGAATGTCCCAAGGGAGATTGGCTTTTACAACAGTGAGCGTGCTGAATCTCCCAAGGGAGGTGTTCTATAAATAAATCTACTCGGGAAAGGGTTGACTCCGAGGCCAAGTATGGAAGATAGAGGCTCCTCTTAATGAGCTCCTGGTTCTAGTTATTAATGTTACGATTGTTGCAAGCCGGGCCCGGGTGGCGTCCTTTTCGCCTCGTCAAAGAGATCAGTGTGCCGTTTCTCGAAAGTCCCTAAACTTTTCACATGTCACAATTCCCTCTTTATCTCAAGAAGGGAGAGGGTTTAAGTGTTTCACAATCCGCTTTTAGTTATCTCGAAAAAACATGCTAAAAGTCATCGGGACTTGTCGAGAAACAGGCCCCTGGTCACAAACGGTTTAGAATTGCGTCCAAGTTAGTTTTTGATTATTGTATCCGATAATCAAATGTGGCAAATTTAAACTATAATGAGGTAGAAACCTGTTGCTAGCCATGCATGATTTAAAGTGATTTTAATAAAAATAAACGCTCTTCTCATTAATTCTCAATCCAGACCATTCCACCCTCCATGCCATTCCTCACTTTTTGTTCGGGATCATTTGCGGTCCAAAACGGGGATCATTTGCGTTCCGGGATCATTTGCGGTACAGTTTGGGGATCATTTGCGGTCCTGGTATCATTTGCGGTACAGTTTGGGGATCATTTGCAGTTCTGGGATCATTTGCGGTCCTGGGATCATTTGCGGACCCGTACACGCTTCCAACAGACCTGTTTATTTTCGTGACTTATGCGCTACTACAAAATTCTCCCCGTATCACATTTCAACGCATGTATGCAAATTTTTTAAGCTCGAAAATTACTCAACATGATAAGTTTACAAAAGCTGGAAATTTCACAGAAATCTTTTCCAGCGAAACATTTATTGACACAAACAACATATTTGCGATAAGACAAGAAACCCTTCCTATTTCAGTTGCGTGCGTGCAAACGAAACACACAATCACAAAGCATATGCAATTAAATAAATTTCTGACAGTTCACATCAAACCCTTTTCAAAAGAACCTTGACGGTAAATAATACAAGACAAAAGAAACAACAAGCTTTCATTCAAATAATTTTTCACTGTCACATTTCCAATTTTTTTTTACCTTTGCTGAGTTGAGTCATAAAATGAATGTAACTTGCCGGACAACTTAGATGCGACTTCAGTAAACACAGTGATGCATTCAAGGCGTTCGATTCCTTCAGTGTTTGTTAAATCCATAAAAGAATTGCCATTTGACTTCAGTGTTTTATATAGTACCAAGCTAAAGCTTACGTGATATCCAACGGCGAAAAATGAAATTGTTGTCGAAGACCATTACTCGTCGCTTTAAAGATTCCGGGTATTTATTTTTCATCCAAGTTGTTTATCCAATTGACGTTCCATTCTTGAGCTCCATAAGGGCATATTTTGTTTAAAGATGCACTAAATCCCCATTTGCGTTACAATGACTTTCAACGCCATTCCAGGTTAATAATTAAATGTCCTCCCGTGTGCACCAGAGAAATCTACGCATTACCCCAGCCCCCTCAAACCTAACAAAATACACACAGAAGACTCTATGCACAAAGACACCACTAAGCAGGGGAGTGACAGGCAAGACTTTTACCGACACGGAAAAAAGTAAAACTAGACCCTCCGTGAGGGTACATTGGGTTGCCTGTGGTACGTGCACCGTTCCAGACAATTTTTTTCAAGTTGGGCGGTCATTAAGAAGTCATACCAGACGAGGCCCTTTGGCTCACAGGTACGACGAAACAGACCTGTCCTTGCGTAATATGTAGCTCTAACAGTGCACGATATTGTTTTGGTATTGTCTATCATTGTAGTGAATGAAGGGGTAGTTTCTAAAGAAACTGTGGTGCTGCGTCGGTGGGGAAGTAGTATACAAAAATTTAGTTTTATCAACGGAGTTGATAATGTAAATTGACCACCGTACAGAGATTCTAAAAGCTGACGTTTCCAGCGTTAGCCCTTCGTCAGAGCGAATCGAGGGATTATGGGTTACGTGTAGTTTATATAGTAGAGTAGGAGCTACGCTATTGGTGGTAACATGGCAACGTGAAAAATAGGAATATATTAGTTAAATGAAAAGCGTTCGTTAATACCGTGAGGATTAAGGGTGCCGATTTGAAAGATGAATTGTAGTGCCATGGTAGAAGTCTTGGGTAAATAGTCTGGGAAGACATGTGGTTACTAGCAAAGTACTGAACCCAGAAAGATTGAAGAAAATAAATGGGAAGTGAGAAACACTGGCTTCTGGGCTGACATGTTCATAAACTTCTTTTGACCACAAGTTTAAGCGTGCCCTCTGAGCATCTGACAGCTTTGTAATACCGAAGTTCGTTGAAGTTAAGCCCTGTTGGGCGGGGTT
>OX421445.1:19902772-19952772 GCA_949126865.1 Montipora capitata
GAGGGGTATATTATTTTGGTCTCCCATCCAAACACTAACCCCGCCGAACAGGGAATTAACTTCAGTGAACTTCGGTATTACAAAGCTGTCAGATATTCAGAGGGCACGCTTAAACTTGTAGTGAAAAGAAGTTTATGAACATGTCAGCCCAGAAGCCAGTGTTTCTCACTTCCCATTTATTTTCTTCAATCTTTCTGGGTTCAGTACTTTGCTAGTAACCACATGTCTTCTCAGACTATTTACCCAAGACTTCTACCATGGCACTACAATGATAGACAATACCAAAACAATATCGTGCACTGTTAGAGCTACATATTACGCAAGGACAGGTCTGTTTCGTCGTACGAACGTGTGAGGACCTGTGAGCCAAAGGGCCTCGTCTGGTATGACTTCTTAAGGACCCCCCAACTTGAAAAAAATTGTCTGGAACGGTGCACGTACCACAGGCAACCCAGTGTACCCTCACGGAGGGTCTAGTTTAGTATTTTTTTCCGTGTCGGGAAAAGTCTTGCCTGTCACTCCCCTGCTAAGTGGTGTCTTTGTGCATAGAGTCTTCTGTGCGTATTTTGTTAAGTTTGAGGGGGCTGGGGTAATGCGTAGCTTGGTCTGCACAATTAACCTGTAATGGCGTCCGAAGTCATTGTAACGCGAATGGCGTTTTAGTACATCTTTAAAGAAAATATACTCACATGGAGCTCAAGAATGGAACGTCAAGACGGGCGGTGAAACATAAAGATCTGGAATCTTAAAAGCCACGAGTAATGGACTTCGACAGCGTGAATCTTTCGCCCGTCGAGCCGAAATCAAAATGAGCTGTACTTTTAATATTTCGCCAAGGTGGTGTTACGTACAACACTGAAACCAAATGGAAATTTCTCTGGTAACTTACGGGTGCAACAAAGACAGAGAAGGAATCGAACACCACAAGTAGATCTGTGTTCTCTGTTGTGTCTCACAGTGTTTACTGAAGTCGCATCTATTTAAAGTTTGCCCGTTTGTCTGGCAAGTAACATTCATTTTGTACTCAACTCTGCAAAGGTTAAAAAAAATTGGAAATGTGACAGTGAAAAATTATTTGAATGAAAGCTTGCAGGCGCGTAGCGTCCTATACGCATATACGCACGTGCGTACTTGAAGTGACCAGAAAATTTTGAAAGTTTTAGCAATTGTTTCTATTCTTAACATTTTACTTGTACGCAACCAAGATTTCGTGATGAAAGCACCACTTTGATTAAATTCTAAAAACTAAAACAAAAGCTATACCATGTTCTAACTTAGTTTTGCATTGTACCTTTTTTTTGCACTAACAATGCAGTGTTGTTTGGCCAGCGTGCAACAAAAAGGCGAGGTTGCAAAGGAGCGACGTTCCAAGAACGTTCGTGACAAAGGAGCGACGTTCCGAGAACGTTCTTGACAATTCCAGTCACGCTAGCACAACCAAAACAATGTTTTGTTTGCACCAAGTTTGCTCAAAGTAAGGGCAAGACGCTTTGTTCTTTGCTTGTATTCACAGAACTATTTCGACAAGAAATAAAGAACGTAGTATTTTTCGCTCAGTTTACTTAGGTTTCTAGATCATATGTACTTGTGCGTACTTGAAAAAATGACCACGCTACGCGCCTGGCTTGTTGTCTCTTTTGTGCTTTATTATTATGCACGGTCAAGGTTCTTTCGAAAAGGGTTTGATGTGAACTGTCAGAAATTTATTTAATTGCATATGCTTTGTGATTGTGTGTTTCGCTTGCACGCACGCAACTGAAATAGGAAGGGTTTCTTGCCTCTTATAGCAAATATGTTGCTTGCTTCGATAAATGTTTTGCTGGAAAATATTTCTGTGAAATTTCCAGCTTTTGTAAATTTATCATGTTGTGTAATTTTCGAGCTTAGCAAATTTGCATACATGTGTTGAAATGTGATACGGGGAGAATTTTTGTAGTAACGCATAAGTCACGAAAATAAACAGGTCTGTTGGAAGCGTGCTTGAGTTTCAACAAAATGACCCCCAAAATCGGCAAAAGATTGTGACGCTGATGAATAATAAAGTAGCTGCTATTACCAAAACGATGGAATTACCTGGTGATAAATAACCTTGTCTTGGAGAGTAAATTTTTGATTTTCCAGAAACAGTGGTCAACCTCTGAGAGTTGGGCGATTGTGATCTTTGTGTTGAATTCGCACATTTCTTGTCAAAATTTATAACAATTGAAAGAAAAAGAAAACTAACAAAAACAAAAACCCGGTATCTAAGCATCATTTGACACAGATGCTTCACTGTTTCGCGAGTAAACATGCCGCGGTAACTTGATCACTGCGCCCGTTGAATTCGATGTGCAATTTACTCGGTGCAGCCAAAAGTACAATTACAACAACACAACTAAAATCTCCCAAAATGTTTTTCGCTGATGGTAACTTTTTATATTCGTGGTTCAAAATTAATGTTGTTTTCATGTCGTAAATTTTGTTACCGATGGCAAAATATTTTATTCTCGATCGACCGTCCTGAAACTTCCTTCTGCTCTTCTTAAAAACTGTGTATCCATATTTATTTACTTTTACATCAATAATTGTTTTGCATAAAGCAAGCTAACAAAATCTGTATCTTGCTTGGTTCGCATTTGATAGCATTAAAATATAATTTTCGGTCCTATGCTTCTGTTACTGAGTGATATATTTCTTAGGTCGCCCATCCAGTTACTAACCCTGCCGGATAGGGATAAACTTCAGCTTTCAACTTTTGTTTACAAAGCTGTCAGATGCTGTCAGTGCACGCTTACACTTGTGGTGGAAAGAAGTTGCATGATCAGCAAGTCAGCCCAGAAGCCAATGTTTCTCGATTCCCTTTTATTTTCTTCAATCTCTCTGGGTTCAGTACTTTGCTATATAGTAACCACATGTCTTCTCAAGGGGCTATTTATCTAAGACTTCTACCATGGCGCTACAATGATAGACAATACCAAAACAATATCGTGTACTGTTAGACCTACATATTACGCAAAGACAACTGTCAACATGTCATCCCAGAAGACAATGTTTTTCACTTCCCATTTATTTTCTTCAATCTTTCTGGGTTCAGTACTTTGCTAGTAACGGTACCACATGTCTTCTCAGGCTATTTACCCAAGACTTCTACCATGGCACTACAATGATAGACAAAACCAAAACAATATCGTGCACTGTTAGAGCTACATATTACGCAAGGACAACTTGAATCTCCTGGACGACAACACACAGCTCAGTTGACATTATGGAATAAATCGCTGTGTTACTTCACTACCACACGTAAGCAATGCGTGTCAATTTTTTTAAAGAGGACAGGAATTTCTTCTTTCTGACAAATGATTAATTAACAGGCCGGTAGCCGGGTTTTTAACCTCAGAAAAGGATCTGTTTCGTCGTACGAACCTGTGAGGACTTGTGAGCCAAAGGGACTCTGCTGGTATGACTTCTGGGTGAGCCCTTAAATGGTCTTTAATGACCCCCCAACTTGAAAAAAATTGTACCCTCACGGAGGGTCTAGTTTTATATCTTTTGATTGCCTTTGACATTTTGACTTTCTACTTCGTTATCTGCTCATTTGTCACTAAAAAAGCACCGAACTACCTTGTGTAATCATTCTATTTTACTACTTAGGTGATAAACATTCAACGAACGTAAAACAAATCATCTGTGTAGCTAAGATGTTCGTTATAACCTCTCGAACTGTGTTGTTTGCCCCATCAGAAGTGTGTAGCTAATTTGCATGATAATAGCAAATCCAACATGGCGGCCATCGTGAATAAGGTCTATTTAATCCCAGCTATTTCTTGATTTTTTCTGCAATATCAATTGGAATTACCGGTATAATAAATTCTGCTAATTTTCTTTAACCCAACACAACAAAGTGGCGATTGTCTAGTGGTTAAAACCCCGTGTTGTGGCCGCAGTAACCCAGGTACGAATCCTGTTCCCGGCAATCTGATGAAATAGAAGTTTTGATTTTTCCTTCAATATCACTAGCAATTATAATAAATTCCGATGATTTTCTCTAACCCCACACAACGAAGCCGCGATCGTCCATTGGTTAGGACACTGCGTTGTGGCCGCAGTAACCCAGGTTGCTTGAGCAAATTATCCCCCCTTGGATGCTTGCTCTAAGTAGGGTGAACTATGCTAGATGGTTGTCAGAGAATTTGTGGCACACAAAACTACAAAAATCTTCTAATCTGCTTTAGATCACGCTCATGAGCAAATGAATAGCGTCATAAGAGGAGATGGTGGAGGCGTTAGATAGGCTGAGAATTCAGGAGCCCTAAGAAGATGGATGATTGGTTCACCTGAAGTAGCCAGAATGATTTAGGAATTTGAAAATTCACTTCCACCTACACGAGCCAAGGATACTTCGCTGCATCATGAACAAGAACCAGGCATCCAGACCTCTTTTAAATATGACATTACTTCCATGGTCGCCACACTGATTTGAAGAGCTGAGTAATCCATTCGAGGAAGAAAATTAAAGCGAGGACCTTCTTGTTTTAGACAGTACTTGGACATAACTGATAAGGACGTAGTTAAGAGTGTAAACGATGGTCTGGAAATTGGAAAAGAAAATTACATAGCCTTCGTCAAGGAAAGATTTGTAACAAGAGAGAAGCCAATCACCAAGCCAGTCAAGAAAAACATGCTCCCATTATTTAGTACACCAAAATCAAAGTCTCAATCAAAACAAGTAGAAAAGATTGTTGCGCAAAAAACAGACTGTGCCTCATTCTCTAGATTGTACATCGCCTGTCAGAAACGTGATGGGAATTTTGAAGAATTCTTTAAGCATGAAATTCAGCCATGGCCTCATTTCCCTGCACAGATGGGTAAATTACGACATGGCCAAAAGCCAGATTTTAGTAAAATGCTTAGAAGACTTGACAGAAAGAAATGCTGATCCTCATCACTCTATTGATGCAAAGATCATCGATGGAGCTGTTGTAGTGCAAACGTTTTCCCTAGCACATGCAGGCACATTTCAGGATTATGCACACAAAGTGTTTCTTCTATTTGTATAAAAAGAATGAAAAGCAGCTAAAAGAGTAGATGTCTTATGGGATGTGTATTTACCTGAAAGTCTGAAAGCAGGTTCAAGAAAATGCAGGGTCTCTGGAACACGCAGACGCGTTTTACCGAACTCAGTTATACCAAAGAATTGGAAAAGTTTATTAAGTCAAATGAAACCATGTTGTCTCGCAGTGTTGAGCGCAAATTTCTGTTGCGTCGAGAAGCCTGAAAAATTTTATTTATTTTTTCTTTGGACTTCGACAATCTTTTGGAGTTTGCCAATCAGCTGCAGACTGTACACGTGGAAGGGAAAGAGATCTAAACAACTTATGACAACTGTGTTCTGAGTTCTCCACCACGAGAACGGATTTCAAAATGCTCACACGAAGAGGCCGATACCCGTATTCTGTTGCACACATTAGACGCAAGTACTTGTGGTCATGAGAAGATCATCATTAGAACAAATGATACTGACGTCGTTGCGCCCGCCATCGCCAATGTCAATAAAATCAATGCTGATGAGCTTTGGATCGCCTTCGGATCTGGCAAAAGCTTCCGTTAGATTATAATAGCAGCACATAAGATATCTGAAGTTCTTGGAGATAGCAAAGCCAGTGTTCTTTTCCAATGTTTCATGCCTTGACAAGCCTTGACACTACCTCGTTCTTCTGGGGAAAAGGCATGGAATGTGTGGAATTTCTTTCCACAACTAACTAGTGTGCTGGATGATTTAGTTAGAGGTCCCGAGTTTACTGACTAGTACCAGTTACAAGTGATTGAAAACTTTGTGGTGCTTTTGTACAGTAAAACAAGTTCAGTAACGTCAGTCAACGAGGCCAGCCGAGAGTTGTTCTCAAAGAGAAATAGAATATACCTCCTACTAACACAGCACCAAAGAACATGTCAAGCGAGCGGTGTATCAGGGTAGTCATACCTGGGGTGAAGCATTAATAAAACAACCAGAATTACCAAGTCCACAATTTTGGGGATGGGCAAAACAAGGTTGTGAATGGAAACCAGCATGGACATTACTTCCACAAGCACAAGATGTTTGCTTGGAACTTGTACGATGTGGTTGTAAGAAAGGATGCAAAAGAAGTTGTAACTGTGGAGGTGGATGCGTTAGTATTTAACAATTATTCCATGAGCGCGCGTTGGATATGAAATGATAGATAGCCAACGAGGCGCGTAGCGCCGAGTTGGCTATAATCATTTCATATCCAACAAGCGCGCGTGGAATAATTGTTTTATTAAAAACGCCCCCAAGATATAGAAAACTAGACTACAATAAAAATAAAAAGGCCCAAAAAATCACGCATATGCTTGCCGTGTTTGTAGATTATGGCATAATGGCTCATAACCCATGATGGCTTAGCCAATCAAAACTCTCGAATTGCATTATCCAATGATCCAGTTTTTAATAAAGACTGATATAAGGTATGTGTTTTATAGTCTCGATATCATTTTAAATGAAAACTCCAAACTCAACATTTAAAACCTATCGTTAACACCACACAAAATAAATAACTATTGTGTTTTTATTTAAAAACAAGGTTTTTAAGCTTGTATTTGGATGTTTTCTTTAAGAGCCTCGTTTCATCGCCTACTCATAGCCTAAAACGACCTTCATTATGAGATTTTCGCTTGGTCTCATATCTGAATTTTATAATTACGTATAGATGTGCCTTCACACAAAGCTTCACTCTTGTATCAAAATGCGAACGCTTTCTGGCTTAACGACTGGACTATAAGCGGAGTCGTAAGAGCTCTTATGATCTAGTGAAAACCAAAAATCGGAGTCGCAAGCGGAGTCACAAGGTCGATGGAATCGGAGTCGAAAGAATCAGAACGATTCCATTTTTTTCCGATTCCGCTTACGACTCCAGTGAAAGTCGAAAGCAGAAGCGGAAGAACAAGCCAATCACAATATACGAGCCCAGGCTCTTCGATTACTGTCTGCAACGACAAACAAACATAGCGGGCATAGACGAGAAGGTTGTGGAGGCCCCGTGCAAGCGAGCGGCCGTGCACCTGCGACTGAGTTGGTGGAACAAGATGACGAAGGCGGGACTCGGGCTCTTTTATCTTTGTGAACAATTTGCTACACAACACCGTTCTTCTTGTGTGAATAGATACACACCTGGTAGTAACTGGGGCCTATATTGATGGCGCAGCGCAGCATAGATGATGCGCAGCGCCCGTTTCTGCACTCATTCGATGCTATCCGATAGTTTGACAGGGAGGGCATTATGCCACACAGGACAACAATATTCTAGGACGGTCCTAATGAGCAAGAAATAAACCTTGAGTAAGTCAGCAGGTAAAATATGCACTCTCTTTGACGCCTTAGCCGTTTTGTGAGGGTCGACTGACCCAAGGGCCTTAGTGTCTATGGCCAAGGCTGATGAAAGATGATCCACAACTCTGCGAAAACGCAGTCATCTCCTTGCACTTTTTAGGATTGAAAATCATGTGTCTGTAGCGGCCCAAGTACTGATGTTATCAAGTTCGGATTGCAAAACATGATTGATACCCCGCGTGCTGATGCAGTTTCTGATATCGTGTTGTCATCTACGTACGCCCAGTATGAGCAACGCGGAGAAGCCAATTTCAAATAGTTTATCATTATTACAAAGAGTATAGGACCCAGTTTGGTCCCTTGAGTGACACCGGCATGTACTGGCAGGCAAATGGAGACAGCCTGCCCGATTTTGATACATTGCCAACGATCTGTTAGGAAATTACAAATCCATGGTATGATAGAGCGACATACCCCTAAGTCAATTAGCTTCGATATAACGATGGCATGGTCGATCTTGTCAAATGCCTTGCTAAAGACGAGGAAGCAGGCTCTCAAATAACAGGATTTTCAAGCACAGAGAGCCAGCTGTGAATACGATCAAGAAGGCAGTAAGTGGTGGAAGATCCTTTAAGACTCATTGGCGAGTGTCAATATACTCCCCAACATCCCTGCTCATCCAAGAGACCACAAAATCTTCCAAGACGTTTGACAGAATAGGGGTTAATGAGATAGGTCGGGTGTCGCTCTCACATTGAGGTTGTTTTACTTTCGGAATAGGTGTGATGTCAGAACATTTCCACAGAATGGGGACTTCACCAGTAGAAAGCGAAGCGTTAAAGATATTTGTGACAGGCTCGGCCAGCTTATAGGCAAATCTTTAATCAGTCGCGGTGGAATGCTGTCGGGCCCCATAGCCTTGTTTTCCTGTACATGCATGAGATATTTACAAACTTCATGAGAATATTCAATAGGCACTTCCTCAGCGGATGGTAACAATTGTGGGAGGCATGCCGTATCAAGTGGTGGGATATTAGCGGCTACAGTTGCAAAGTACTGATTTAGAGACTCAGCAAGTTCACCTTCCGACAGCACAACACCGTCGCGCTCAAGGATGAAACGGGACTGGCTATAAACTTTTCCCGACATAAGAACATGAAAAAGAATACTTGATGTCATGAAATTTCTTTTCAGGTGTCACAAAATTCCTTTTTTTTTCCGTTAACTGCATAGTTTATCCCGTTCGTGTTAATTATTTAGTGTTAATTGTAATTAGTACCTTAGAGAATAGTTTGTAAGTTTATTTGTTCTTTATAGTCTACATTGTGAAAATACCATTGTAACTATAGGTCTGTAAGCGTCGTGTTTAAACAATAAGATTGTTAATAAGTGTTTATGAATTGCCTTTAGTGTAGTCACGTAAAAAGGTATGCCGTAATTTGAATACATTAGTAAAGCTATATATGTGTAAAAGACGTGGGCGTTGGGGGCCAGTTGGAAAGAAGAAGAGTTGAAGAAGGAAAGTTAAGAGGAAAGTCGGTGGTGAAAGGTTGAAGGTGAACAAGATAGTTTCCCTGTATCACTGCTAAGAGCCATTAGCAGGGGCCGCGACAAGACTTCAAAGACGAAATCCCTTTGTTAACGGCGGCACTTATAAACTGAAATGACAGAACGACAGTAGAAGGAGGAAGGACTGAAAAGGATGATAACAGCAGCAAAAGATTGAGCTGAAGGAGTACGCACGAGAAATAACATTGAAAGAACAAGAAGCCGAGTGAAGCGTGGTTTTGCCACAAGGAAAAGTGAACATAGTGGACAGGAACTGGTCTGTAAACTTTAAGTATAGTAAACTATATTAAATGTAAGTTAAGTTAGTTATCGTGTAAGCTTAAGGGAATCATACGCGTTCAAGGATTTTATTTACTCGTTAATTAATTAATTTTAGGATTAGCTTATGATTAGTTTTTACCTTTCCTTTTTCTTCTAGTGTTTACACGTTACTAAAACTCTTGTTAATTAGGTAGTAAATGGTAGTGTGTTGCAGGATCGAGGGAAGGGGTTTGGCATTTTCCTTTTTGTTCTTTTTCCTCTTATTTTTCCCAAGGGAGTACCCTCGGTTATCGTCACACTTGGCAGGAGGTGGCCAAACAAGCTGGGCTGAAATCAGGTATGTGACGAAAGAAACCAGTAGTATACGCGGCATCGCAGGTCCAGAAAAAAAAAAACCTCTCTCAAATCAGTCCCGTATATACTCCTAAACCAATAAGTCGCAAAATAAGGAGATGAAGGAGCCAAAGAAGAAAGTTCTGCTCTGCGTCCACCATGTTCTTATATAAAAGTTATGTTATTTTGGCTTGCCTTTTACTGTTACCGTGTAGAATGAAAATTTTGCGGGACTTTTATTTTGCGGCGCGAATTCGGACTGAGATTTCCGCTGAGAACCAATTTTTGCAGTTTTATTTTCAAGCAGCAAGACTATTTTCAACTTCTATTACGTTTTGGTAAAGAGCCCTTCAATCATCGAGAATATGGAAAAAATTTGGGATTCTGGAGGCCTTAGAAAATGGTTAACGTGACCTTTTGATTGACTGCTTTGAGTTCGTTTCTTATGCCTCAGAGACCGAAAAGTATTGTCTTAACCTTTTATCGTTTCGTTTTGTTTGTAGCGAGCTCCAATTGCTTTTTCTCAATGCAAAGATCAAAATAAATGATCTTTTTGACCCCACTGTATGTGGAATGAAACTTATTTTTAGTTATGTTAACAGGAGTAAATTCTTACGGTTTTTAAGTTTGCTGGTGTTTTTCTCTGCTGAAACTTATTTTTGCGGATCAAGTACAAAATCCGCAAAAATTAAATCCCGCGAAATAGAAGTGCTACACCGTAACTCCCGGCTTTTGCGATACCATTTGTTGCAAACGTAAACCAAAAAAAGATTTGACCTTTCATCAGATTAGACTGAAAAGAAGAGTAATTATGAAGCGGAAACAACATGTTCAGTCCTTCCTTAGTGTGTGGCATAAATGTTTGCTTAGTGCAACTCTAGACATGCATGATATGCAGGAAAACGCCCGTCAGAGTTATTTGCATTTAGTTTTTTTGCAGGCTATTTCACTTAAAGGGGCTATGTCGCGTTATTATAGGGTGTTTCGGGAAAATCTTTAGTTAATCACGAGTTTGAAACTCGAAAATGCTAATGTAGAATTTCCTTACCGATAAAATTATCTTTACATCACAAACGAAATGATTCTGAGAAAAAAAACGACCTTTATTGAGGCGATTTGTCATAAATTTGAAAAACGTCGGGTCGACTTTTTTCAAGATTACCCAAATGTAATTCGTTTCAATCTTGTACATTTATGTCCATCCACGCTCCTCTTTTTTTTTTTTGCGGTATTTCATTTATGTTGTTCAACAGTTTTAAGTGGTTATTGCAATGTTTCATTCCATATTTTGGGCATTTTAGGAAAAAAAATTAAATATTTCCAGTCGTTCTAGCGCTGGAGCACCAATTGAGTACGCTGTAAACTGAAATTAACAATTAACGCAAATCAAGGCAAGTGTTCAGGAGATGGGAAAACCAGAGTACCCGGAGAAAAACCACTCGGTTCAGAGTAGAGAACCAACAAACTCAACCCACATATGACGCCGAGTCTGGGAATCAAACTCGAGCCACATTGGTGAGAGGCGAGTGCTCTCATCACTGCGCCATCCCTGCACCCCAAATCATGGGATTGTATCATTTTGGGTGACATAGCCCCTTTAAAGAAGAAACGAGTGAGTTTCACTCAAGAGCGTGTTTTGTTATCTTTGAACTGAATTTATTACCAAAGCTCAAAAAAGTAAAAGACCTCAAAACAGGACACGACATTACAAAATAATTCAACGTGTGAACGTGTGAGCCAAAGGGCCATTGCTGGCATGACGTCTGGGTGACCCTCAAATGGTCTACATCAACCCTCTCTCCCCCCCCCCCCCCCCCCCCACTTAAAAAAAAATTACTGGAACGCTACAGTTCAATACCACGCAACTCAGTGCCTTCTGTTTTTGTCTAACATGTACCACAGGCAACCCAGTTTACGCTTACGGAGCGTCTAGCTTTATTTATTTTCCTCGCTGTAAACTTAGGATTAGCTGATTTTTTTTCTGCCTTTCATGTATCCCCTATAAACCCTACAAACCGTTACGTTGACTGAGCATTCAAATGATGTTTGGGTTACCTGTGGTTCAAATTCTGCATTCATAAAGAAAAGGAAGGAACTTTATGTAAGTGTCCAATCTTCTAGCGCTGTAGAACACTAATCGGGGACAATGTAAATTGAAATTAAGAAGTTAACGCAAATCAAATCAAATTTTAGTTTTTGAGGAGAGGGGAAAACCGGAGTACCCGGAGAAAAACCTCTCGGTGAAGAGTAGAGAACCAACATACTCAACCCGCGAGTATGACGCCGAATCTGGGAATCGAACCCGGGCCACATTGGTGGGAGGCGAGTGTTCTCACCACTGCCAAACAAAATAATGTTGAACTGATTTAAGTTCTAAGCTGAAAAAAATGGAAAGCCAGAAATACTTGACTGTTCATTTCGCAATTCTAACACGATCCAAATTAAAATTTACTGCATTCTGTATTCCGATATTTCGATATAATCAAGTTTTCTAGTTACTAAGATTTTATCCAAATATATAACATTTATAATTAAAAGGTGTAAAACACTTGGAGATATTCGGTTGGCATGAAAGGAGAAAAAAAGGAGCATTTTCAGAATACCCCCTCACTTTTTTGCAGTAGTAATCGGTTGGACCCGTACTCTCGCAGTCCAGGACTATTGAACGATATAGGAGTAAAAGGCCTACGTTACGGAAGCTGAGCTAAAGTGCAGTCTACCCGACCACTTATTTGCATGTGAATGGCGTGCATTGCTGTAAAACAATGCTGCCACCAAAACGACGGACGGGTCATAGAGCAACAAGCTCATCAAGTGCTTTCGTCTGTGGCGATCTATCTGTGAACTGACACCAGAGGAAACGTGCTCTCGTTGTCCCCAACCCATTCATGCTTATTTACTTATTTTGTTCTCCCTGAGTCATGATTGATCTGCTGACGATCGCAAAGCAGTGATTAAGCGATTTTAATTCAGTTAGTTCAAGCCAGGTTCTTAATTCAGGGAATTCGTTTCAGACAAAAAAACGTCCTGCGAACAATGACCTTAATGATGTTTTTCGGTTAGATTCAAGAATACCCTCTAACTTACAATTCACTTCCAAAAGGTTGATTCTAGAATACCCCTCACTTACAATTCACTTGCAAAAAGCTGCTCCCGCAGTCCTGCAGTAAGTTTACATAGATCAAACCGGCACAAAAAAATAAAGAATAAAATAAAGTTCTATTATTATATCTCTCAGATAGTACGCGCGCTGTAATTGGCTAAATTAGCGGGCCGTATTCTACAGTACGGCCCGCTGTACAGCCCGCTAAATTTAAAATTTCGACAAAACATCATCTAGCGAGTTTTTCATGTCATTTCTGTTGCATAAACTTGTACTGAAAACTGTTTTAATCTTGCAAGCAACTATTTCAAACTTAACAGCCAAGAAGATTTAGTTTTTGGGATTTTGGCACGGCATTCTTTGTGGCAGTTGAACCTTCCGCTTCACTTTGACTAGTTTCCTTGCCCGCGCGCCGGTTAACCTCAGAGATATAATAAATATCTTACTAACCTCGTTTTCTCGGTCCGTACTGTAAGTTACGGATCCTCGTTTTTTCCCGTTGATTTATGGCCCGCGCGCTTCGCGCTTGGTCCATAAATCAACGGGAAAAAACTCGGTCCGTAACTTACAGTACGGACCGAGAAAACGAGGTTGAGAGGTATTTCTTCATTCTTAAAGCGAACGAGACGAATTCAACAATAGCACGGTGGGACTCCGGGCGCCAATATTTCGTCTGTGGTAGAGTGAGACCGGACGGGGCACTAGCTGGTTCCATACTCTCATATCGTTCAATCGTCCTCGACTATTGGAATGTGGGTCCAACCGATTACTGCTTCAAAAGAGTGAGGGTGTATTCTGAAATTGCTTGAGCTTTTAAGTTTTTTTTTTTCGCCTCGCTTTCTTGAGATCGGTGACAGACTGTGACAAATGAGCTTGGTCGTTTACAGGTCCCGTTCGTTCTGCAGAGACATGTTCTACTCAAATCGAAACTACAAACGGCTCACTCTTCTGCAATTGCTCCAGGCCCTAATTGAGACAACAGAAACTGATCTTAGCTACTTAATTCGGCTGTTTTCAATAAACACTCAGGGTGGTGAGTGGCTCAGTTGGTTGAGCATCGGGCTGTCACGCGGGAGGTCGTGAGTTCAACTCCGGCCGGACCAACACTCAGGGTCTTTAAATAACTGGGGAGAAAGTGCTGCCTTTGTAATTACATCTGCAAATGGTTAGACTTTCTAGTCTTCTCGGATAAGGACGATAAGCCGGAGGTCCCGTCTCACAACCCTTCAATGTTCATAATGCTGTGGGACGTAAAAGAACCCGCACACTTGTCGCAAAGAGCAGGGCATGTAGTTCCCGGTGTTGTGGTCTGTCTTCTGTGGTGTATCGTGGTTGGGAGGGTAAATGCTCGGAGATATTAGCTACACCAAGCTACTCAACTTGTCATTTCAGCAACGCCAAAGGTTGCAGTTTGACACAAATTCTTGATCTTCCTTGAAAGAGAGAACCTCCAATAGGTATACGGTTGCCATCAATAATAAAACGAAAGTCGATGTTCTTACCCATTGATTAGCCATCCAAAATATACAGCAAAACGGTTAACACTGGCTGCACAAGATTATCTGAGGCCAGTCAAAATGCATTGAAAATCTCCCCTCGGGCATTTAACCTTCGTGGTTTTAATCATACCTCTGTGAGAAACTGGCATCTTAAATATGGCGGCGTGATACTTTATTACTGTCTGAAAATTTTGAACCTCTCTCGCTTTACCTAGCCTACGGACGCACACGGCCACGGGAAATACGTCTGCGTTGGCAGGCTAGCCTTTATCACTAACTTGGTGAGTGGAATTCAGATGGAGACGCTTTCTGGGTTTTTTCTTAGGAAGGCGGCGTGTTCCAGTGGTTATGGGATGGGTTTGTATGCAGATACCCCGGGCTTAAATCCCGTTTTGTATTTGTTTCCGGTTTCCCCAAATTCAACTCCACCATGCTTTGTACAAAGCCAACTGGTTGTCTCCTGCCAGTTGGGGTCTTAATCATGTCATGTTTCTGTTAATTTTGAATTCTTTCGATCAGATTATTAAAAGTGGAGTGCCTGTAAACTAGCCTGATAATTAGTCTGATAAGCTTCTGATATCTAAGTGCACTTCCACTATAAACAAAGAATTTATGTTTTTTATGACATCCATTTAGAAATCACTGGTGATCTTTGCAATCTGATTGGCTCTCAGCAGTGCAATTTATTCCCAAATCGCAGTGTTTTTTGCTCTTAATCGCACCATTTCCCCAGCCAATAAGAAAGGAACACCAAAACAAAACAACCAATCAGATTTCGAGGCTTGATTAAGGTAACCAATCAAATTGCAGGAAAATAAAAGACAAGGAAAGCCACTGTGTGGCGAATTTTGCAATTTTTGTTCCCATCTGGATCAATAAAATATTGTTACCAACTAAAATCTCGTATTTTAGCCATTAAACAATTATTGTGTGATTTCTAAAGGGATGTAATAAAGTGGTAATTGAACTTCGTGTCGTGCAATTTTGGTCTGAAATCATACTTGTGATTTCAAATCGAACTCGCGCTCGTTCGATTTGATAATCACACGTATGATTTCAGACCAAATTGCACTCCACTCACTTCACTTACCATTATTTCTTATATTTTTATTATTTCTATTTTGACAAAAGACAGGAATCGGAAAGACGTCAATCGTCACCTAGAATTTGTGAAAATGATAATGACAAGGATGGGTTTTGTCACACGCCTCCGTGCCAGCTTTTGAAGCCTATCAGGGCAAGTTCACACAAAAGCTAAGGATTTAACGCTTTCATTCTTAATTTAAATGCAGAGAAACTGAATAACACTTGGAGACAACATTTAAATAACCTCTTTTTTATACCTTATCTAAATATACACAGCTGCATTAAAAAGATTCGCACTGCATAACTTTGTTAACTGGTTCAAAACACTGAACATTCGCCTAAGATTTGTCAGAATGGCAATGTTTTCTTCCTACCATAACTCTAAGTCAGCTTTTAATGTCACATTATGGACGCTGCAAGAGATTATCGTGGTTGTGGGGATTATTCAAAATGCACTCATTTTATTCATTGTACTCAAGAACAAGACTATGCACACAACAACCAACTACCTCCTTGCGAACCTGGCAGCGTCGGATTTGGTATCTTTAATCTTCTGTCCGATCCGCATGGCTTTAGATATTACGGACAATCACATCGGTGGGATGGCCGGACAAGTCATTTGTAAAGCGTTCACTGGGAATTTCCTTCCCAAACTGGCAAAATGTGCAGGATTTACATCCTTAATTTTCCTAGCTACTGATCGATATCATGCCATCGCCACTCCCTTTATAATTCGCTATAGACTCACGAAAAACAACGTTGGTTTCGCTATAGGCCTAACGTGGGCCTTGGCAGTGACTTTCTGTCTGCCATTTGTTATTTGGAGCGACTTCAACGAAAAAACAAAGCGATGTCTCGATCCCTGGTCCATTGAAAAAGGAGCATCAATGAAGATTTACATCGTGGCGATCAATATAGTGTTTCTTTGCTGTGCTTGTCTATTGATGTTCTGCTATGTGCAGATTTTAAGAGGAATTTTTATTACAAGAACGGTTTGTTCGGGAAACATAGCTTGTAGTGACCATACACAGTTAGCGGCAAAGAAAAAATTAGCGCGAAATTCGTTAGTGGTTAGTGTCAGCTTCTGCACCTGTTATAGTCCATCCTTGTTTTTTCAATTGTATTTGGTATTGACAACCCCTGAAACAGTGAACCAAAATTATGAAACAATGTATGTTGTTCATAGCCTGGCGAGCTTTATTTTGCTTCTTGGTTCATGTTTGAATCCGTTATTATACGCATTTCAAAGCTCCAATTATCGAGAAAATTTGAAACGGATTTTCACGAAGAAAAGGAGAATATGCACTGTGGGACCAGCGACGGTCGGCTGAGAATTTAAAAAGGACAGCGTGAAGTGCAATAGAAGACAGCTGCCCGGTATTTTTCCGGTAACAGGCTGTTGAAAATGTTCCGTCTTTCCTCGATTCTTAATGTTTTAATTTAGATAATGAAGTTACTAAAATTGAAAGGAGCCATCGCGGAAGCACACGTCAATAACTTATTGTCGGCACAAGAAGATTGTGTGCTAAGGGAAAAAACTACACATTATGGCAACACCTGGTGTTCAAAGTTCTAAACAGCGGCCATTAATTTTGTGTTAATTAGCCCTGGAAATCGGAAATATAGTAATAATAGTAATAATAATAATAATAATAATAATAATTATTATTATTATAATAATAATAATAATTATTATTATTATTATTATTATTATAATTTAAAAATTTATAGCGCACAAATATCTCTATGAATATAATCAAGTAATTAACTTTAAAAAATGGTAAATGAAATAATTGTACATTAATTACAAAGGCGCGTAAATTAGGTCGAAGTGTTATATGTACACATTCATAACATTAAAAGTGAAGTATGGCCTGATGGGCATCATTGGCAAATATCAAAATAGAACACCAAAATTCAGGGAGGTATGTTGCCATGGTAGCGAAACTGGTATGTTTATATGGTGGAGCACATGTACTAGAATCTTACTGCAAAGACTTTAGCATTTCTGGAACAAATTGGCTGATTTTGTTTTTTTTTTTTTTCATCATATATGATAAAAATTCGGTTGAGTTCATGTCGTCGTCACTTGGCTAATTTGCATACTTTAGAAACTTGAATATCTCTGGAACAAAAAGAGGTATTTGAAAATAGTAAACAACATTCTTCTTTTCGTATAGACTACACGCTTATGTCCTACAATGGCTTAGATAGGAAAGATGCGAAATTCGTCATAGTAGCACGTTACGGTCCCGGGCAAAGGGCTTCAAAACTTGCTTCAACATCCGTTCGATGGATGATGTTGAAAGATGTTGACTGCTGGGGTAGGCAAACTGTTTCAACACATCATCAACATTTGATTCAACAAAGCTCACGAGAGGCCTTTTATTCAGTCCCAGGCTACAGCCGCTGTTGTTACTATGGATACGGACATGGATACGTCATTTAGAGCGTCATTAGTGCGCACGCGCACACTGAACAATGTTGAAAGAGGGCATTCTCGTCACCAGATTATCGGATGTTATGTTTGCGCCTGACCCGAGGCTCTGGGAAACTCTATGCAGGAGAACGTGCGCCGTAGGGTCCTTATAGCCAAAAATTGGCTATTTGGACCTTACGGCGTCTGCTCACTCCTCGTGCAGGCATGAATGCGCCAATAAGAGACGCTTTTCATTGTTGCTCAGGAAAACCAATGAGAAGACACTTTGTTTCAGGGTTCCCCACATTCTCGTTCCCAGAGCTGCGATCCTCTTGGCCAGCGCCTCGGATCGAGAGCTCTGGCAAGCTCTGGCAGGTTCCAATTTAACAGTCCGCGATTCACGGACTTCCGATCGTTCTGCGCAGTCTCGATTTTTTTTCAAAATGGCGGACTAAGCCAAATCTCTTACACGAGGCGTTGAATCATGGAATGGAAATTCTAGATTTAAGCGACATCACATTGAAAGGAAAGAAGTACGAGGGTTTGAAGCTATCTGTGCTTGCCATTTCGCCGTTAAATACCTCAAATACACGACCAAATTTTTAAGATGAGAGAGGGAGGACTGAATTTTAAAAGAGGGTTCGGTTAACAGGAGCTGACGACAGGGATCAAGTTGCACTGAATTAAATGCTGTTAAATACATCCGAGTGATAATACTTTCGCATGTGAAATGTTCTAAGCTCTATTGAAGTAGAGACAATAATATTATAATGGGTAAGTAAACAACCTTGAAATTAGCATTTATTACTGAAAATAAATGATCACATATACTGGTAATAAATTATTTTCTTATGTTTTGCAGCTAAAAGCCTGCCTAATGTTCCTAATGGTACCAATTTTGTCTGTTGCCTAGGAATTATGTATATTTTTTTCATCAACTTGTAATAATCATAATAACAACTACTTTATTTAAGTGTCAATGGATTTAGCACTAGAAAACTAATTGGGGAAACCAATGAAATTAACTCAAATCAAATATGTTTTTTGTGGATATGGTAAAACCGGAGTACCCGGAGAAAAACCTTTCGCAATAGAGAAGAGAACCAACAAACTCAACCCACATATGACGCTGAGTTTGGGAATTGAATCCAGACCACATTAGTGGAAGGCGAGTGCTCTTACCACTGCGCAACCCCTGCTCCCTGACTGACTGGATCAAATCTGTATATTTGCACCCAGTAGTCAATTTACTCTGTAACTGTTGAACTTCAAAGTTAAATTTCAGTTAAAATGAATGCAACCTAAATAATTATTGTTTGATTCCCAATAATTTCCTTTGTATTTTAAACCTACTGATGATAAATAATGATCTTGGGGGACAAATCTTGATCAAAATGTAACTAGATGCAGGATGAAGTCATTTAAGTTGCCTGAATTTCACATATATATTAATGTGTTTACATATTTTTAGAAAATATATATCATTGGACACCTTGTTCTTACATCTTGGCACTAGCAAAACTGAGGAACTATATCACTCTTTTTGCACAGCTTCTTGCACTGGTCGTTGATATCCTTAAGGGTAACTGCCTTAATTGCATCTCCAAAAACCATGTCTTCCATCATAATGTTTCAAAATCTGCTGAGGTTTTGCTCCACTATTCATCATTGTTGACAGTTGTTTGATATATTCACTGTTTTATTCAGTTAACAAATGATACAAAATACCGTTAATATTTTTAATGTGAATTTTAACAATGATTGATCACAAATAAATTATTATTCATGGTCTTCATCTTCAGTTTGTTGGTTTGAGCAAATTATTGAAAGTAATAAGATAAATGACTAACTTTGTTGTTCTAAGAGTTATCATAATTTTATTATTATTGCCAATAACAGGCACACTGTATTTTGTGTGTGAATATCATTGCACATTCTAAATTATAAAGTAATTAGGATAGTACACGCACTCCCATTGATATCGGTCAATATAGATGAGAGTATGTAAACACAGCTGTGACATCACACGAATTTTGATTGGTTATGTGTTGTCAGACGCACATTTTCATTGGCTGGTTGGAAATATGGGTGTGTATGTTATGCAAACCCTCGACTGTGTCTCGGGTTTGCATAACTGTCGGGAATTCTCCCAACTGCGCTTGGCATTTAGATGAGGCTATGTAAACATGGACAATAACATAACAAAATATAACTTTTTGATCGGTTGCTTTATCTCAAGAGAAGCACTTCCGGAAGGCAGTTTTCTATTAAGCAATGGCCATTGAAGCAGATTCAACCAAGCCTTTGCCTGTTGGGTGCATCTGGCAAAATAGTCCAAAATGCATGTGGGGCTTCTTTTTTATGGTGCAAACAGGGACAGTCTGAATTATGTTGATCTCTTTTTAGCTGACTAGACATTCACTCTGACGAAGGGCTAACACTCGAAAGGTCAGCTTTCCAAATCATTCATGGTGGTAATTTGACCTTCATCGAAATATTTGATAAACCCAAATTTTCCTGTTAACCGTGACACTGTATGCAATCAATGTAACATGGAGACAATTTAGCATGTAACGGGGTCCCTCATGTGTGAGCCCAAGTGTTGACGCCTGTCGAAGAATAGGTTATTGGCTAAGCTCTTCTGACCCTACAATTTACCAGTTTAATAAATTATATACTAGCCCAAAACAGCGATGTGAAAGTTAACCAACAGGTACCCAATTTACTGTGGCCATAGTAATCCTCTGAAAACTGAGAACCCAAAAGTTGTTTTTCAGTAGCTGTGTACCAGCAGGAGAATCCTTCAAGCTCTCCTCCGGATAAGAAACTATCCAGAAGATGCAGGTTGTCAAGATCACTTGAGATTGAACTAGACAGGAAGTTATCCATTTTTTGGATAGCCCCCCTCCCCCCTTTATCCCCATTTTTCATCAGGGGCTGTAGTCCATTTTCATCAGGGGTTGCTTTCAACTGAAGCCTTTTGTATCAACCTTAGTTGTATGATTTTCTTATAACTAATGCAAACTGGACAAGGAAGGAATCAAGTTCCAACTTTAATGCGATATTACACAAAGAAAATATACTTACAAATTTCATTATTGCAATAAGAGAATGTAACAAAAAAGTACGCGATAACCGGGTTAGCTGTTGGCTTAATCTTTTCTTCCTCACCACGGGCATATTCAAAAGGAGTCAAGGCTTTGCGTTGCTAAACACATGAACAATAATTACACTGTAAACGCATGAATCGATCGAGCTTAGTCAAAAATCCTGCGTAACATATAACCAGCTGACCTTGCTCCTTTTTTTCTCGCGTCCCACACCTGATGAAGGACGGGCTCTGCTGCACAGACTTCCTTCTTTTAGATCGGATAAGCGACTCGTGCTGAGCTTTCGAATGAACTACCGTCTTTATAAACTCCTGAACTGTCGTGACCGTAAAGTAGCAAGATCTACATATTCGCGATGGTAATAAACCATCATCGACAGAAATTTTCAAACCAGAAAACTCTTCTCAATCCCGTACGATTCCTTCCTTAATTGTCTTTTCACCAAATAAATCCAAAGGATGGTTGTTACTAATAATATATCTGTTGCAAGTACGGCAAACAGAAAATAGAATCCCTTCGGCCATTCTCTTCCGATTTCTTCCGGTTATCATTTTTATTGTGTTCCCATCTGACCAATCAGTGGCGACAACGGATTGGAACCTGCCAGAGCATCCTCGGAGACCCAGGGGCAGTCAGTCGAGACGAGACGAGAATCGGGACTGGCGTAAAGTTTTCAAGTAAAGCGAGAAGAGCCCCTGGGAACATACCTTTAACGGACGAGTTCCAGAGCGAATTAAATTCTGATTTTCTGATTGGGCGGAAATTTCCGCAATTGTCTTTTTTCCGCCCAATCAGAGAACCTTATACAATGAAGTCAGATCGTGATTCCTTATATCAAGCGATAGATACTACATCAACGGTCGCCATTTTTTTTCTATCGCTCTCCTTGTCTGGCTCGCAAAACACTAACAGACATACCATGCAGCGAAAATTTGGGTCGCAAAGGGACCCGCAAGATGCAAAATTCAACCAATTGTACCTAGAAGATTTTATTACGTGGGGCAGTTATCTGTACATGTGTAAAATCAAAATGTTTGGTCAAAACACCCTCGAAGAGCCGACAAGAAATAAATCAGGAAGAAGACCGATTGCACGGGAAGGTACTAGTCGTCATTTAGTGTTCCGCTTCTCAAATTACCGTCGCGAATTAATTTTGGTATTTGTGTTGCACGGACCAGACATGTCTAAGCATTGCCTTCGGCCTTTTTCAGCATCATAGTTTTAAGAAAACTATTAGAACAAAACTAATTGAAATTCTAGAAACTGAAATCTCTTATGCCGATATAGATACCTTAATTAGCAAGATGAAAAATTAAATTTCCAACTGAGGTTAAGTATAGTCTGTAGTTTTCCTCTTTACATATTGTTCTTTTACCTAAACTGCTTTCTTCTCTTTTTCTCCTACATGTAAGTTCTTCTACTTTCTAAATATTTGAAAGCACAAAGAGTAATGTTTACATGTTGTTGTTGTATGCGAAAAAAAAAAAAAATGTTTAAATAATTTCGTCAACAGTCGGGCTTGCCACGATCAGCTTCTCGCTATTTGCAAGCCTAGCCTAGTAACAACTTAAATTGTTTCTTGTAAATAAATAAAACTTGAACTTGAATAAAGCGTGCATTTGAGCATCACATATAAGCTTACCTGTCTGTCTATAGCGATGTGACGTGACGTCATCCATTGTTATTAATATGCCAACCAGAACCTAATTGGCTGTTGAAACAATGACTTTCTTTGTTCTGTGGTTGGCAAATTTGAATATCAAAAGAAATGTGACGTCAATGTTTGTAAACAAGAAATATCACTATAAGAGGTTAAATTAATATTGTTTATTTTATTTTTGAATGGGGACCAAGGAGATAATTGTTGAAATGAGGCGCATAAAAATCTTGATTCATGCAATGAATATGTAGTAGATAAAATATGAGCGGGAGATCTGTATGGGCGTTCACAATGGCGAGCCGATAGGCGAGTCATTGTAAACATCCATACAGATCGGACGCGAATATTTTTTCCTGCTTGTGAAATGAATACATTAAATTGAATGCAAAGTATTGTTATTTTAATCAGTAGAGATCTGTATCAAAAGTTAATGAATACTAATTAGCTGAGCAGGAGTTTGTATCAAAAGTTAATTCTACTGTTTAATAATTCATCAACCCCAGTTGATTTGTATTGGGGTTTACAGTTGTGTACATGTGATCTGAATACTGTGCTGGGATTGGTTTGCACCCTCATGAATAATTAATGAATTTTACAAGGTCATGTACAGTACTTTTTTTTCTCAATTGCAGAATGCATTATGCAAGTTTTTTGTAGTTATTGTATGCTTTACAAATCTTTCTGTTCACTGTTATCTTATTAACGCGCATTCCGAGTTTTTGAAGTGTTGAAAACCCCTTATTACGATAACAAATTTTCACTTTATTGCAATGTAGAATCTTACTTAAAATCGACAAAAAATTTCAATTGGCTTTGTTCTTTCAAACATCGAGCAACTCTTGTGCAAAAAATCAGATCCTTTGCAGGTATCAGGTATGGTGCAAAGCAGAAACCAACTTTGAAAAGAGTCCCACCAGAGTTAATCTGTAAAGATGGTTTCTCTGTCCATTTTAACATTTTGTGATTACAATAACAGTACTCTGAAGGTTGTATCTTACATTAGAGCTGTATTTGTTATTTAATTACTGGTATAAGTAAACCTTGCAACCTTTCCATACAAGTTAAGATGCAACACATTTAAAGCCTTAAAATTCCACACACAAAAAAAACAATTAGCTAGCAAAAAAAGAAAACAAAGGACATTCCTTGTATGACCAAGAAAGGGCTAAGGACCAACCAGGTGTTGTACAGCTGACATTATACTATTTCGTCCCGTCAACAAAATTCCCCAGTTGTATCAATTGAATCAGGGTCATAAGGTTGCCTTGATTCTAACATCATTGGTCGACACAGTTCTTTTAAAGAGAGTCGGAGCTTCTTTCTGTCACTCATTAATTTTGACAGTTTTTACCATCTAAAGTCTCTTAGATCTTGAGGAGATGTTAACTTCAACACAAAGTAAATATTTATTTTTGAGCAATCTTTGGCCGTCCTTCTTTGGTGCAATTAACAAGCGATTGCTGCAGCTTTTTTGTCGTACAGGCCACACAACTGATTATGTTATGTCAGGAATGAGAACGAGGCTTAATTAAAGGCTAATTTGAAGACTTTTAAGGTCGGATGTCAACTGTCTCAGAATTGCTTTGTATTCCCACATTATAATAACCTGGGAATTAAAAAATGATAATACAACTTTAGTTAATTAGTTACATGCAATGTGTTTTTCACCTGAAAACTTTCAGGAGCCATTATCTTTCTCTCAGTAGAACCGCTTCAGTGTTATTGGTAAGTGTATTTATTTAATATCTTGCTGCAAAAATGGTAAATGTGGATGTATGGTACTAAGTTTGCTATGGAATTAAATGCTTTTATTCCCTTTCATTTTCTTAAAACTGTTCCTCCAAGTTGCACACATAGTTTGCTCTTGTGATAAGTTATGCTTCGTTGTGATTGAACTGTTTAGTACTGCCTGGTGAATTATCATCATTACCATTACCAACAAGGTCGCTAGTAGAATTTGCAAATACTCCTATGATTTGCATTATAAGGTATTGTTGGGTTCACGCGACAATAATGCTGCTGCAATTTATTTAACTGATATGTATGATTTTTGTGATGTTAAACCCTGTCCCTCATTAAAAAATAATAATAAACAAAACCTTAACTTGTGCTATCAATTTTTGGTAGTTATTAAAAAAAAATTATGTTTCAGTTTTAAACACAGAAAAACAATGTTCATGTGTCTACACTGGCTTTTTGCATCCTTTCCATTCAAATATTCCTTTTACCTTTACACATACATTATTTCTTGTACTTGGGCACACTGACAAACAGAGGTTTGGTTGTTTGCTTCACTTTTTTTTTTGTTTTAGATTAATCATCAGGCAATTCAGGCTCAAAAACACATGTCACATGATCCCCCAGCGTTCCACCTTCGTGCTTCAGATACAAGTCTTTAACCTTGGTTTTTTCGTTGTACGACAGTAGCTGTTTCTTTGTCGCTTTGAAAAGATGTCAGGGATGAAACTTCCGCTTCAGTGCTGCTGCAATCGCGTTTTTTTCATGATTTTTCCAAGCATGTTGTACTCGATACTTGCAAGCATCACAAATAGCTTGGGGTTTAGCCTTCCATCGCAGGCTATTGTTTGGCTACACACGTCTCAAAAATTCTTACGAAATCGTCAGCTTAACATTTGTTTCATCGCACTATGCCGCACAGACGGCAACAATTCACAAAAACACTTTTCGGCTGATCCCTGCAAAACTTTATTTAACAGCGAGGCAATACACAAATCCTTTGCATTTAGGTTAAATGCGTAAAGATAAATTTCCCGCGCAAAACAACAAGTTGCAATCTGCGCGGCCGATAGCAATGCTTATACCAAAATTAAATCAAGCCGGTGATATTTAAGAAGCGGAACACAAAAACACGACTAGTACCTTCCCTTGCAATAGTCTAGTCGGCTCTTCGAGGGTGTTTTGACCAAGCATTTTGATTTTACACATGTACAGATAATTGCCCCCACGTAATAAAATCTTCTAGGTACAATTGGTTGAATTTTGCATCTTGCGGGTCCCTTTGCGACCCAAATTTTCGCTGCATGGTATGTCTGTTAGTGTTTTGCGAGCCAGACAAGGAGAGCGATAGAAAAAAAATGGCGACCGTTGATGTAGTATCTATCGCTTGATATAAGGAATCACGATCTGACTTCATTGTATAAGGTTCTCTGATTGGGCGGAAAAAAGACAATTGCGGAAATTTCCGCCCAATCAGAAAATCAGAATTTAATTCGCTCTGGAACTCGTCCGTTAAAGGTATGTTCCCAGGGGCTCTTCTCGCTTTAATTGAAAACTTTACGCCAGTCCCGATTCTCGTCTCGTCTCGACTGACTGCCCCTGGGTCTCCGAGGATGCTGCCAGAGCTTGCCAGAGCTCTCGATCCGAGGCGCTGGCCAAGAGGATCGCAGCTCTGGGAACGAGAATGGGTTCCCCAAAGCTCTTCTCTCCCACAGTCATGCGCAAAAGAGAAGAGCTCTGGGGTCGAGATTGGAAAGAGGGGGAAAACCGTCTTCAATTTCATATAACAATGATTCGCGATAAAACATCGCTGTTCAACAAAATCGAACGGATGTTGAAGCAAATGTTGAAGGCGTTTGCCAGGGCCTTTAGTCAGTATATTACACAACTTTTAAGATCTTTTTCAGGCTCAAATCGAAAAGAAAAGAGCGTTCAGACTCATCCCCAAAATTAAAAGCTCTGTACTCCATTTCTGTCGTTCATAAATGTTTATACCCATCAAGAGAAAATGAGTCTCCTTAATTTTCCTTTGCTACCTAGCGTAAAATGTTAAAACTGATGTAAAATTGTAGCTCAGAGATTATATACAAATAAAATGTGATAAACTTCATTAGAATAATGAGCGTTCATTGTTATTGGTGTTTAACGTGTCAGTTCGTGCAGTATATGTTTAAATAAATACTTTTGCACGTATTATTCATTATTCTAATGAAGTTTATCACATTTTATTTGTATATAATCTCTGAGCTACAATTTTACATCAGTTTTAACATTCTACTTGATAATGAGGTCATGGAGACTTCGAAACGTCGTAGTTTTTTACCGTTAATTTTTATTATCAAATGTATTTCTAAACGTTCTCTGCGTTAAATACGCCTAGAGATTTCAGCATTAGCTCCCACCCCGGCTAAGTTTTATTTGAGTCAATTCCGTTAGTAAGGATTTTTACCAGATCTCGTGTGTTAATTAATAATAAAGATTTCGATACAGAGAAACCGAAACGTCGGACTGTTTTTTGGGATTTGTTTTTTATTTTTCCGAGTCTTATCATAAACAATCCTAGTTAGCTTTTAATCTGACCCGAATGATTCCTGTAGTGAAACAATGATATCAGATCCAGAAGAACGTTTAAGTGGAAGGACTTTGGAACTGGAGGGCCGGAAGTAAATACATTATATTAATCTACCGATTGAGCTTAGTCCAAAGAAGGGAACAATGGTAAGCGATTTTTTGTAAAATTTAAATTTGCAAACTTGAAACGGATGTCAAGACGTGTACAATGGGTTTTGCTCCACTTAAGTTAAGTTGTGATAAATTTAATCCGTTTTTCTTTTGTGTATTGGTAACGTGCTTATTCAGAAGGTCGTTTGTTAACCCGTAATACCCAATCGTGCAAGAAAATACCTCATTATTCTTCTTATAGACCACTTTCATAAATGGCGACCACCCTTACTTTCTTTATTATTTATGTGAATTAGACCTACCGCCCTCATTTTGAAACAAATATTCTTTTGAAATTTGTTCGTCGTAGCAAGGCTAGAAAGTCTTATTAGCATTAAAACAGAAAAGTATTTTATTTTGTCGCCATTATGATAGAGGTCTGTAAAGCTGAGAATCTGTTGTTAATTGTACGACAGGAAATGGCCTTTATATGGCCAAGGAATTAACGAAAGGTTTCTGGTTTATCCGGCCATTTCTCTATGGAGAACGATTGATAGATATTACACAGAACTACAAACCAACTCAGACTCTGCGTCACTTCTATTGCTTACTTCAAGTGCTTACGACACTGCGTTGTGGCCGCAGTAACCCAGGTTCAAATCCTGGTCCCGGCAATGTCATCCAAAGTTTTTTTTTTTTTATAGTTTCCAAGAGTATTATTAGCAAGTTAACTCACCCCCCGATTTTCCTTACATCAACACAACAAAGCCGCGATCGTCTAGTGGTTAGGACACTACGTTGTGGCCGCAGTAACCCAGGTTTAAATCCTGGTCCCGGCAATTTAATCATATGATTTTTTTTTTCCCCTTAAATATCAAGTTAGTTAGCCCGATTTTCTTTATCTCAACACAACAAAGCTGCGATCGTCTAGTGGTTAGAACACTGCGTTGTGGCCGCAGTAACCCAGGTTGAAATCCTGGTCCCGGCAATTTAATCATATGATTCTTTTTTCCCTTAAATATCATTAGCATTTTAATTAGCCCGATTTTCTTTATCTCAAGACAACAAAGCCGCGATCGTCCAGTGGTTAGGACACTGCGTTGTGTATTCCAGGTTTGAATCCTGGCCCCGGCATTTTTGATCTTCTAATAGAGGAGCTACGAGTAGTCAAGGGGTTAGTCTTTTAGCGGCTCGTCAATCTGTTTCACTGATCTGTGGTTGGTTTTGTCCATCGAGTGTGTTTCGTTATTTATGCTAGTTTTAAAGGACATTGTTCTTTAGTTTTTCTCGTTTTTAAGCTAAGTGATCGTTGAGAAGTCGTCAAGTGAAAGAGTTAAGGGGGGAGACTCTTAACTACAAAGCTGTTGCTATGTAAAACTTTTACCCGCCATATCTTTGATGTCTGAATATCAAAGAACAATCCCTTTGGACACAGATGTTCTATAGAAGGTCTCTTGTACTTTTTCGAACGACAGCCATATTTGGCAAGTCACGTGACCACGGCAGAAAAACCACTAAAACTCAAATTATTAACTTTTTACGATAATGAATACAATGCCAATGTTCTGAGAGCATTGTTTGGCACGTCTTGACGTAAGGATTTGTCGAAATTGTGCTTATGACAAAAATTACCCTGCTTTGAAGGGAGTTTTTAACACATTTTGTTTGATTGCGTTTGTGTTGAGAGATAAAACGGAAAATCGATACGTGGGATTATAGAGAATGTTTTGATCTTTCCTCTTCGCCCAAAAAACATCACCGAAGAAGTTGCTCCATCGAGTTTTAGGCTTTTTTCGTTCTTTTTGACCGTTTGGGACTGGTAACTATCAGCGCATGCGTCGTAATCTAATTTTCCGCCATCTTTTTTGCGTTCCGCTGGACAAGAGCAACGACGGCTACGAGGACGAGATTGCGATGAAATGTTCGGACATGTGATATCATTGGCCTTCAAAAAGGGCGATCGGACTCTGCTGAAGAATTGGAGACCAATCACTCTTCTTGACCAAGGCGCTTGCCAACAGGCTTCATTGTGTGCTCCCATCTGTGATACATTCTGATCAGACGGCCTCGGTGAGAGGAAGAACCACTTGCTCTCATCATCGTTGACCAACTAAAAGCTTTTGACAGAGTTTCGCAAGAGTTTTTGTTCGAGACCTTAGTGACTTTTGGCCTTGGGCCTAATTTCATTCGATGGATCCGCGTTATTTAAAATTCCGTTTCTAGTTCTGTTAAAACGAATGGTTAGCTTACAGCATTTATAGCATTAGAACGAGGCCTGAGGCAGGGATGTGCTTTATCTATGCCCCTCTATGTGCTAACAGCGAAAACTCTGGCGATGAATATGAGAGAGACTCCTCTAATTAACGGCGTTCCCCCACCTAACTTGAATGCGAAGGAAAAGTTGTCCCAATTTGCCGACGATACCACTCTGGTGCTTATTGATGACAAGTCTATAACTGAGTCTTTTCGTACATTTGACAAATATGAGCAAGCCTCGGGTGCAAAGATAAATCTCAGCAAATGTAAGGGTTTTTGGTGTGGAACTTTTGCTTGGCGTACGGATTAGGTTTTTGGCTTTGATTGGTTCAATGACTACATCCCAGATAAAATCCTCGGTCAGTTTTTGGGCAATGTTGACTGCACTAAATTAAATTGGGACTGTAAAGTTAAGAAGATTACTAATATCATTAAAGCTTGGAGCCACAGAGATCTGAATCATAAGGGAAGACACTAGTCATCAATGGACCTCACTCTCCATACCACCTTGGGCGGTCACGCAAATTGAACAGCTTTTTCAGCTTTTTCTCTTACAGCTTTTTCTGGTCTGGACAAAAAACCGCTTGTGAACAGGGATATTTTGGCTCTACCACTTAAGAAAGGAGGCTTTAATATAGCGAGACTCGACTCTAAAATTCATGTCCTCAGACTTAATACTCTACGTAGAATGCTAACTGGAGAGGAGGCACACTTTACTGCTTACCTTTTGAGAGTGTCAGGTATGAGACCTGGCAAGTTATCTCTTGCACTTGATTACAAAGCGCGAGATATCGACCGTGATATTCCATCCTTTCACAACGAACTTTTAACCGTCTGGTGTAAACACGGTCCCCACTGATCATTCACGCAGCAATCCACCAGTTTTTAGAACAGATATTCTCAAAGAGCCGCTTTTCCGTAAGAGAATCTGATTTCTCAACAACAGGTCACCCTTTTATAGAGTCTGGGTGGAAAGTAATCTGATTCAGCTCAAGGACATCTGTTATGAAGTTATCCCTGGTTTCCTGCCGGAGACAGCTATACATGAGATCTTGTCCGAACATGAAGAGAATAGGGATCGTACCTTTCAACAGTCCGTGAGATTAGATGTGCTGTACCCGCAAGGAGTGGAAGTTAAGTATCACGCAGATGCAAGAACCGCAACCGAGCACGCTGCAACCGAGCTTCGTTAACCCCACAGACACACCTGGAAATCCGTCAGTGGATATAATCAGTTGCAATACTCGTAAGTTTTATAAACAGCATCGGAAAGATTTTCAGGCCGCTATCCCTGCTCTGGATCTACAACCCAAACCGGCGTTTAATTCTCGTTTTTGGAGAAATGTCTAATTGCCTCTGTTCACGAACAAGTTGGGGGACTTAAATTGGAAAATTGTCCACAGAGTACTTCACACGGCTCTCTCCCTTGATCGTATGGGAGTATTTGATGTTCCGATTTGTCATAAGTGTGGAGAGAATTTGCTGGTTCACGGTATCACCTTGGATATATTTTGGAGCCAGGTGCAGATTTATGTTGACAAGATTACTAGTTCTAGTTGTTTAACCATTACAAACTATATTAAGCTCCTAGGATGGATTCCGGGCGAAAAGGAGCAGGTTCCTAAAAGGATAATTAATTTAGTTAATTGGACTCTTACTTTTGCGCGATATGCTATCTATAGCTCAGCCGCAGATTTCAGCCGTTGTTTTCTATCAGATAGAAAGTTAATGATCCAAGGGATCAGACAAAGTCTAACGTTAAGGTTAATAAGCTTTTGGACAAGGATGTTATAACCAACACGGTCAAAAGCTTTTGAAAAGTCCAAAAAGCAGACTCGGAGATGTTCATTAGGACTGTCTAGCTGTAAAAGCCAATTATGGACCATATCTAACAGACAGTAAGATGTGGATGTTCCTTTCAAGCAGCCAGACTGCATAGGGTCAATTTTATCCCTGACATCCTCAATCAACCATGAAACCACAAAGTCTTCTAAAACCTTTGAAAGGCAGGGTGTGAGTGAGATTGGTCTTATATCACTCTCCCATGTGGGCTTTGTGACTTTAGGGATTGGGATGATATTAGATTCCTTCCACGAAATCGGCATAACCCCAGACAACAAAGATACATTAAAAATAGTAGCAGCGGGGGTTGATAGTTCAAAAGCAAACTCTTTAAAAATTCTGCTAGGAATATTATCGGGCCAATGGGCCTTATGGGGCTTAATTGAAGTAAGTTTTTTACATACTTCATAAGGTTGTACCATGGGCAACGTATCGCCCGTGCGGGGGAAAGCGGGCAGCAAAGACAAATCAAGCGGGGGGATGTCCGAACTTACAGATGTAAAGAAATTATTAAGCGTATTGGCTAATTCAGGATCAGATAAGGTCTTACCATCACACTCTAATAAGAGGTGTCTGGACTTCTCAGATCTACCCGACATCTTATTAACTATCCCCCACCATTTACGACAGTTATCTTTCTTTAGATCTAGTCCTGTTCCGGGACTCCCTCTTACCCCGCCCTGAAAATGGGCCTGGAACCCAGGCGGGAAAAGAGAGAGTCCTGTATTACTTGCAGGCGCATGCTCGGAATGAGCCAATCATATTGCATTAGATGCCAGACTGGATATGTAAATAAAGGGAACATTGAAACTCCGACAAAAAAAATATATTATATGAAAATTACTGTGTGATTCGCAGTGTCAGGAAAGAGAACATCTAAATTATGCCTCGTCGTGACCAAACGAGGAGAAAAAACCCCGATCGCAGTGATGTTGGAAAATTATTGCCCAGTAAATGTAACGACTGAGAGAAGATCGCAATAAATCGATGCAAAGGCTGAACTAGTTAATATAGCATAGGATTTCACTAAGCGACAAAACAGCTCGGGGTCAGAATTTCATATTATTTATTTTTTATTTTTATTTTATTTAAAGATTCACCCCAAGGTGGGTGTTAAATACAATAGGACACTAAGTCCCCTACAAGGTATTTACACCCAAAAACCCGACCCCTCAAAACTAGAACACCCAACCTAGCCCAAGATGAAAAAATATATATGAAAAAAGTATTACAATATCAACAAGAGCAAACAGAGAAAATATTAACTTTGCGACATTTAGGACAGATTAATTTAAAAGTACGAACATTATCTCCATCAAAAATCTGGTATGACCTAACAAAATATATAGAAAGACTTAAGCTTAGCTTTAAAAGATGGCAAAGTAGTTTCTGCTTTGATATCACCAGGAACAGCATTCCAAATATTGGAAAGTCTGATAAAAAACGAATCCCTGAAAAGTGAGGTTTTAAAATAAGCTGTTGTTAGATAAAGTCCAGAGGAACCACGGCAGTACTTTACATCTAACAATGAGTTTCAGAAGGAAAGTGCTTTTAAGTAGCAACAATAAAAGCAAGGTGACACACGCTTTTAAGAAGCATTTTTCATTCTATTAATTAATATTCACGAACAAATTTTGACCAGAAAAAAAAAATCGTGACAATTAACGTCCGGAATAATCGATGTTTGACTATGCATAAGAAACATTATTGCTTCATCATTGCGTTATCAACACAAACTGGTATGCAGAGAAACGAATAGTCCAGGTTGTGATTCAATCTCACTTAATTAACTTTTTATCTAACTTTATCAGGAATAATGCTCTGTCATGCAATCGTCTTTTAGTTTTTCTGATGTAAAAATCATTGCAGTCTCAAAACGCAGCTCTACATAAAACCTTAGCCATTTGGCCACGGCCTTAAGTCTGTCCTTGTAAGGAAAGAAAGATTTAATGCGACAAGTGCTTTGAAAAATTATTTGAAGGAAAAATTAATAGTCTGAGTAAATTACTCTACTCTAATTACTCAAAAAAAAAAAACTTTGTTTTTCACCGGTGTTTGTGTATTACTCCTGATAAAACTGAGAGTATTTACGACATTTTTTACTTGACTGTTTTATATTGGGTATCCAAACAATTTGTCCCCGATTTAAAAAAAAAAAAAAAGGTAAGCCTAAATTCCTGAAGCAATCACAGTTTCAATAATTACTGTGCAACTCAAATATATGTTCACTGGATCAGTGCAATTATCACATAAGTAGATCGACAGAAGTAATGAACAATAAATAAGAGTTCAAGCAGGAGATTTATTAGTCTTCGTTGAGCGATTCACATCCACGACCTACATACAGTATATTTGTTACTTTCAAGGAGTCTCGGGAGAGCAATTAAATCAAAATTTGATATTTTTCTGCGCCAACATCATGCAGCTGTTCAGTTGGGTTTCAGGCACGAAATTCCATACTTTCATATGTCACCCATCTGATCTTCCACGATTGGGACTCACGACAAGAAGGACTGATCGCAAACATACTAAAGGAACAACCATGTAGCAAATAGACTTGCCAAATCCTGTTGCAGGTTTAACAAAACCATCATTACCGGTAACGACTGCATGAATAGCTTGCAGTTGTTCCGCCTTAGGCACAAAGGAAAAGTGGCATTTCTTAAACGCGAGATCAATTGCCTCTAGAAACTTGTCGTTATAATTTCCTTTCACATTATTCCCATGTATCCAGTGTAAAAGCACTCGGAATAAACCATGTCCAAATAAGGAATCTTTTTCCAAATATGGTTTTTCCCCCAGTTTTGGGGGGAAAAAATGGCGTCATTCCGAGCATGCGCCTGCAAGTAATACAGGACTCTCTCTTTTCCCGCCTGGGTTCCAGGCCCATTTTCAGGGCGGGGTGAGAGGAAGTCCCGGAACAGGACTATCTTTAGATCTGGAACTTTGGTTTGATAAAAAGATCGTTTGCGTTCAGCGATCGTCTGCTGGACTTTGTAACGTATGGATTTCCAAAGGGGGGTATTCTGTGAATGGAAAGCCTTTTGGCGTTCTTTGACAAGCATTTTAATTGATGGAGTTATCCATGGTTTATCTGAGAGGTGGAATTTCATAGACTTCAAAGGGAAGAAACAATCTACTGCACTTGTTAAATCTGCCGTGAAAGAGCTAACAAGCTTGTCCATAGATGGATTAATCAAATCCAAACCACTAAACCAGTTATGGGTAGATACCCACCTCCCAAAAGCGTTGACAGCATGACGAGGGAAAAGTCGGACAGGACGTTTAGCAGTGCCCTGGCTATGATTTTTTCTTCTAAGATTTACCCTGGGTAACCATCTAACGGAATTATGATCACTAGTTCCTAGAGGGGCCAAAACGTGAGGTTTCTCATAGAGGTGAAACAGGTTAGTAATTATAAGATCAAGTATAGATGTTGCCCTAGTAGGTTGATCACCAACCTGTTTCAGACTATGACAAGCTAATAAATTTGATATGTTAAAGTCATTAAAGTCCCCAAGGAGTACAATTCCACAATCAGGGTATTGGTTACGTAGTGTATCGATAGTACTAACCAGGTAGTCGTTTAGATCTTGGTGGTCCTTAGCGCTTAGTCCAGGTGGATGGTAGACAACACAAACCATAATGCAAGATAGTGGTCTAGGAAGGCGTGTTGGGCGTAAAGAGAACCACAAACACTCAAAATTAGGATCTTCGATGTCAGGCCTACGCTTAGCGGAAATATCATCAGATATAAATACACAAATTCCGCCACCACGGTGGACAGATCGGTCTTTACGGAAGATTTTGCCATGAATATTATCAGCAAATTAACTCTCCCAGTTTCCTATACCTCAATACAGCAAGCCGCGATCTTCTAGTGGTTAGAACATTGCGTTGTGGCCGCAGTAACCCAGGTTCGAATCCTGGTCCCGGCAATGTAATCCAATGATTTCTGTTATTATTTGCCATGAATATTATCAGCAAATTAACTCTCCCAGTTTCCTATACCTCAATGCAGCAAGCCGCGATCTTCTAGTGGTTAGAACACTGCGTTGTGGCCGCAGTAACCCAGGTTCGAATCCTGGTCCCGGCAATGTCATCCAATGATTTCTTTAATTTGTTATTTGCCAGGAATATTATGAGCAAATTAACTCTCCCAGTTTCCTATACCTCAATACAGCAAGCCGCGATCTTCTAGTGGTTAGAACATTGCGTTGTGGCCGCAGTAACCCAGGTTCGAATCCTGGTCCCGGCAATGTAATCCAATGATTTCTGTTATTATTTGCCATGAATATTATCAGCAAATTAACTCTCCCAGTTTCCTATACCTCAATGCAGCAAGCCGCGATCTTCTAGTGGTTAGGACCCTGCGTTGTGGCCGCAGTAACCCAGGTTCGAATCCTGGTCCCGGCAATATCATCTAATGATTTCTTTTATTATTTGCCATGAACATTATCAGCAAAGTAAATCCCTCGATTTTCTTTACATCAATACAGCAAGCCGCGATCGTCTAGTAGTTAGGACACTGCGTTGTGGCCGCAGTAACCCAGGATCGAATCCTGGTCCCGACAATATCATCTAATGATTTCTTTTATTATTTGCCATGAATATTATCAGCAAAGTAAATCCCCCGATTTTCTTTACATCAATACAGCAAGCCGCGATCGTCTAGTGGTTAGGACCCTGCGTTGTGGCCGCAGTAACCCAGGTTCGAATCCTGATCCCGACAATATCATCCAATGATTTCTTTTATTATTTGCCATGAATATTATCAGCAAAGTAAATCCCCCAATTTTCTTTACATCAATACAGCAAGCCGGGATCGTCTAGTGGTTAGGACCCTGCGTTGTGGCCGCAGTAACCCAGGTTCGAATCCTGGTCCCGGCAATATCATCTAATGATTTCTTTTATTATTTGCCATGAATATTATCAGCAAAGTAAATCCCCCAATTTTCTTTACATCAATACAGCAAGCCGGGATCGTCTAGTGGTTAGGACCCTGCGTTGTGGCCGCAGTAACCCAGTTTCGAATCCTGGTCCCGGCAATATCATCTAATGATTTCTTTTATTATTTGCCATGAATATTATCATCAAAGTAAATCCCCCGATTTTCTTTACCTCAATACAGCAAGCCGCGATCCTCTAGTGGTTAGGACCCTGCGTTGTGGCCGCAGTAACCCAGGTTCGAATCCTGGTCCCGGCAATATCATCCAATGATTTCTTTTATTATTTGCCATGAACATTATCAGCAAAGTAAATCCCCCGATTTTCTTTACATCAATACAGCAAGCCGCGATCGTCTAGTGGTTAGGACCCTGCGTTGTGGCCGCAGTAACCCAGGTTCGAATCCTGGTCCCGGCAATATCATCCAATGATTTCTTTTATTATTTGCCATGAACATTATCACCAAAGTAAATCCCCCAATTTTCTTTACATCAATACAGCAAGCCGCGATCGTCTAGTGGTTAGGACCCTGCGTTGTGGCCGCAGTAACCCAGGTTCGAATCCTGGTCCCCGCAATATCATCTAATGATTTCTTTTATTATTTGCCATGAACATTATCAGCAAAGTAAATCCCCCGATTTTCTTTACATCAATACAGCAAGCCGGGATCGTCTAGTGGTTAGGACCCTGCGTTGTGGCCGCAGTAACCTAGGTTCGAATCCTGGTCCCGGCAATATCATCTAATGATTTCTTTTATTATTTGCCATGAATATTATCAGCAAAGTAAATCCCCCGATTTTCTGTACATCAATACAGCAAGCCGCGATCGTCTAGTGGTTAGGACCCTGCGTTGTGGCCGCAGTAACCCAGGTTCGAATCCTGGTCCCGGCAATATCATCTAATGATTTCTTTTATTATTTGCCATGAATATTATTGCCGGGATCGTCTAGTGGTTAGGACCCTGCGTTGTGGCCGCAGTAACCTAGGTTCGAATCCTGGTCCCGGCAATATCATCTAATGATTTCTTTTATTATTTGCCATGAATATTATCAGCAAAGTAAATCCCTCAATTTTCTTTACATCAATACAACAAGCCGGGATCGTCTAGTGGTTAGGAACCTGCGTTGTGGCCGCAGTAACCCAGGTTCGCATCTTGGTCCCGGCAATATCATCCAATGATTTCTTTTATTATTTGCCATGAATATTATCAGCAAAGTAAATCCCCCGATTTTCTTTACATCAATACAGCAAGCCGCGATCGTCTAGTGGTTAGGACCCTGCGTTGTGGCCGCAGTAACCCAGGTTCGAGTCCTGGTCCCGGCAATATCATCCAATGATTTCTTTTATTATTTTCCATGAATATTATCAGCAAAGTAAATCCCCCGATTTTCTTTACATCAATACAGGAAGCCGCGATCGTCTAGTGATTAGGACACTTCGTTGTGGCTGCAGTAAACCAGGTTCAAATCCTGCTCTCGCTAATGTAATCGAATAATTTCTTTTATTATTTGCCATGAATATTATCAGCAAAGTAAATCCCCCGATTTTCTCTACATCAATACAGCAAGCCGCGATCGTCTAGTGGTTAGGACCCTGCGTTGTGGCCGCAGTAACCCAGGTTCGAATCCTGGTCCCGGCAATATCATCTAAAGATTTCTTTTATTATTTGCCATGAATATTATCAGCAAAGTAAATCCCCCGATTTTCTTTACATCAATACAGCAAGCCGCGATCGTCTAGTGGTTAGGACCCTGCGTTGTGGCCGCAGTAACCCAGGTTCGAATCCTGGTCCCGGCAATATCATCCAATGATTTCTTTTATTATTTGCCATGAATATTATCAGCAAAGTAAATCCCCCGATTTTCTTTACATCAATACAGGAAGCCGCGATCGTCTAGTGATTAGGACACTTCGTTGTGGCTGCAGTAAACCAGGTTCAAATCCTGGTCTCGCCAATGTAATCGAATAATTTCTTTTATTATTTGCCATGAATATTATCAGCAAAGTAAATCCCCCGATTTTCTCTACATCAGTACAGCAAGCCGCGATCGTCTAGTGGTTAGGACCCTGCGTTGTGGCCGCAGTAACCCAGGTTCGAATCCTGGTCCCGGCAATATCATCTAATGATTTCTTTTATTATTTGCCATGAATATTATCATCAAAGTAAATCCCCCGATTTTCTTTACCTCAATACAGCAAGCCGCGATCGTCTAGTGGTTAGGACCCTGCGTTGTGGCCGCAGTAACCCAGGTTCGAATCCTGGTCCCGGCAATATCATCCAATGATTTCTTTTATTATTTGCCATGAATATTATCAGCAAAGTAAATCCCCCGATTTTCTTTACATCAATACAGCAAGCCGCGATCGTCTAGTGGTTAGGACCCTGCGTTGTGGCCGCAGTAACCCAGGTTCGAATCCTGGTCCCGGCAATATCATCCAATGATTTCTTTTATTATTTGCCATGAATATTATCAGCAAAGTAAATCCCCCGATTTTCTTTACATCAATACAGGAAGCCGCGATCGTCTAGTGATTAGGACACTTCGTTGTGGCTGCAGTAAACCAGGTTCAAATCCTGGTCTCGCTAATGTAATCGAATAATTTCTTTTATTATTTGCCATGAATATTATCAGCAAAGTAAATCCCCCGATTTTCTTTACATGAATACAGCAAGCCGCGATCGTCTAGTGGTTAGGACCCTGCGTTGAGGCCGCAGTAACCCAGGTTCGAATCCTGATCCCGGCAATATCATCCAATGATTTCTTTTATTTGCCATGAATATTATCAGCAAAGTAAATACCCCGATTTTCTCTACATCAATACAGCAAGCCGCGATCGTCTAGTGGTTAGGACCCTGCGTTGTGGCCGCAGTAACCCAGGTTCGAATCCTGGTCCCGGCAATATCATCTAATGATTTCTTTTATTATTTGCCATGAACATTATCAGCAAAGTAAATCCCCCAATTTTCTCTACATCAATACAGCAAGCCGCGATCGTCTAGTGGTTAGGACCCTGCGTTGTGGCCGCAGTAACCCAGGTTCGAATCCTGGTCCCGGCAATATCATCTAATGATTTCTTTTATTATTTGCCATGAACATTATCAGCAAAGTAAATCCCCCAATTTTCTCTACATCAATACAGCAAGCCGCGATCGTCTAGTGGTTAGGACCCTGCGTTGTGGCCGCAGTAACCCAGGTTCGAATCCTGGTCCCGGCAATATCATCTAATGATTTCTTTTATTATTTGCCATGAACATTATCAGCAAAGTAAATCCCCCAATTTTCTCTACATCAATACAGCAAGCCGCGATCGTCTAGTGGTTAGGACCCTGCGTTGTGGCCGCAGTAACCCAGGTTCGAATCCTGGTCCCGGCAATATCATCTAATGATTTCTTTTATTATTTGGCATGAATATTATCAGCAAAGTAAATCCCCCGATTTTCTTTACATCAATACAGCAAGCCGCGATCGTCTAGTGGTTAGGACACTGCGTTGTGGCCGCAGTAACCCAGGTTCGAGTCCTGGTCCCGGCAATATCATCTAATGATTTCTTTTATTATTTGCCATGAATATTATCAGCAAAGTAAATCCCCCGATTTTCTTTACATCAATACAGCAAGCCGCGATCGTCTAGTGGTTAAAACACTGCGTTTTAGCAGTGCGACTTCACTTTCCATACCATCTTGGGCGGTCACGCAAATTGAACAGGGAATTTACCGCTTTTTTTGGTCTGGCAAAAAACCGCTTGTAAACAGGGACATTTTGGTTCTACCTCTTAAGGAAGGAGGATTTAACATTGCGAGACTCGACTCTAAAATTCAGGCACTTAGACTTAATACTCTACGTAGAATGTTAACTGGTGAGGAAGCACATTGGAAACACTTTACTGCTTTTTTTTTGAGTGTCAGGTATGAGCCTTGGCAAGTTAACTCTTGCACTTGATTACAGACCGCGGGATATTGACAATGATATTCCATCCTTTCACAAGGAACTTTTAACCGCCTGGTGTCAACACGGTCCCCATCATTCACGTAGCAATCCACCAGTTTGTAGGACAGATATTCTCAAGGAGCCGCTTTTCCGTAATAATCTGATATCTACCAGCAACAGGTCACCCTTTTATAGAGACTGGGTGGCAAGTAATCTGATTCAGCTCAAGGATATCTGTTATGAAGTTATCCCTGGCTTTCTGCCGGAGACTGCGATACATGAGATCTTATCCGAATATGAAGAGAGTGGAGATCGTACCTTTCAACAAACCGTGAGGGAGTTTCGTGAGATTAGATGTGCGGTACCCGAGGAGTGGATGTTAAGTATCGCGCAGATGCAAGAACCGCAACCGAACACGCTGCAACCGAGCTTCGTTTCCCCCTTCAGACACACCTGGAAATCCGCCAGTGGATATAATTAGTTGCAATACCCGTACGTTTTATAAACAGCTTCGGAAAGATGTTCAGGCCACTATCCCTGCTCTGGATTATTGGAAGCGGTCTCTACAACCTCAACCGGTGTTTAATTCTCGTTTTTGGAGAAATATCTACTCGCCTCTGGTCACGAACAAGTTGGGTGACTTAAACTGGAAAATTGTCCACAGAGTTCTTCACACGGCTCTCTCCCTTAATCGGATGGAGGTATTGGATGTACCAATATGTCATAAGTGTGGAGCTATCGAGAATCTGGAGCATTTGCTGGTAGACTGTATTACCTTGGATGTTTTTTGGAGCCAGGTGCAGATTTATGTTAACAAGATAACCAACTCTAATGTAATAATTTCAAACTATGTCAAGCTCCTAGGATGGATTCCGGGCGAAAAAGAACAGGTTCCTACGAGGATAGTTAATTTAGTTAATTGGTCGATTACTATTGCACGTTATGCTATTTATAGATCGGCCGTAGATTTCAGTTAAATCTCGGTCAGAAATAACTTCGGTGCTTGCAATTTTTCGAGCGGTTGTAAAAGCCCACATACGTTTTCAATATAAGCTCTATTTTCATCGAGGAAAACAGCCAGAGTTTTTACAAGTTTAGTGTATAGGGCAAGCTTTTGCCAATGTTGAAAATAATAGGTTAGTTTTCATGCATGTGCATGTCAATCTCAGAAATAGTATAAAGAAGAAATTGTTGTAAACCTTTTTAATTGTAAATAAAAAGCTCACTTTGAGCCTTTTTAGACAGAAAAAAAAAAAACACTGCGTTGTGGCCGCAGTAACCCAGGTTCAAATCATGGTCCCGGCGATGTAATCCAATAATTTCTTTTATAATATTATCAGCAAAGTAAATCCCCCGATTTTCTTTACATCAATACAGCAAGCCGCGATCGTCTAGTGGTTAGGACACTGCGTTGTGGCCGCAGTAACCCAGGTTCAAATCCTGGTCCCGGCAATGTAATCCAAGGATTACTTTTATTATTTGACATGAATATTATCAGCAAAGTAAATGCCCCGATTTTCTTTACATCAATACAGCCAGCCGCGATCGTCTAGTGGTTAGGACACTGCGTTGTGGCCGCACCAGTGGCCAGGTTCGAATCCTGGTCCCGGCAATGTCATCCAATGATCTCCTCTTGATTTTTGTGTTTCACAGACTAGTTTCGTTACGATGTTTTGTGTATTTGGGAAACTAAATTCCCGAACTATGCTAATGTTATTGTTGTTGTGTAACAATTTAAGTCAATTAAATATCATCGGGCGAATCGTCGGGCGAACAGGCTTTCGGGCGAAACATCCGGATACCTTGAGTGTTAATACTTCAAAAAATCAGCCAATGTTCAATAATTTTCACTTAAGCAGTTCTTTTTTTGCTTTCGTTTAAAAAATAAGTCGATGAAGGCGAATGCCCTTTCCGCCTCCAAAACAAACTGAGTCGGTGACCCCCTCCAATTCTTACTCCATTTGGAAGAAGTAACTCATACGTTAACTCTAGGCATAGTTAGTGGAGGGGGACTGGTTGGGAAACCCGGCGGACATCAGAGGAAGAGGTTATTGTTTGATTTTATAACCATCACCGTGACGTGACAATGACCGTGCAGTACCTTTTTCAAAATGGCGTCGGAGATCACTTGAAGTTGTTCAGTGAGTCACGAGAGTATCTACAATAGGTTATCTTTCTTTCAAAATAGTTTAAATCGTTATCAAACTAGTTGCTTGTATATGCAAAATACCAGGTGACAATTTTGCCGTATTCGGTTCCGAATCATGCCGAAATTCCAAAGTAATCGGCATATGGAAGTTCCCAGCTTCGAGAAACGACGCATATAAACAGTGGCGACAACAGTGGCTGAATGACCTGACAAAAGCACGAGAAGTGGATAAAGACTTCCAAAGGTTAATTGACAATTCCCCCTCCACTAACTATGCTCTAGGTGAGAAATTAAAAAAGTTCCACTATGGAAAGATCTTATCGTGAATGTTTTAAAGCAAATATGGTGGTGGGAGATGTAGACGCCTTTTAAGAGTCAATTGGCTTTTGTAAAGAAGAAATCAAAAGAAAGCGTTTCAAGTTAAAGGTGGTCAAACACCGTTTTTCGGTCTTGAAATATATATATCGCTTTATACTTACCACAAAAGACTCCAACAACAGCGCAAAGAAATCGACTATTTTGTTCTGGGTAATTTTGCGTGCAATGTCGTGACGCATGCATCATTTCCGTTGAAGCCAATTAAAATCACACCACTAAGTTACACATCTCAAGGGAGCATGTTGAAGTCAATGAAATCGTAGAACGCAGTCACTGTCCTATAGTCTACTATGGGAATTCAATTTCTAACCGCGAGGATCGACCGACTTTATAACTGAGCAAGGGGTAGCCCAGTAAAAAAGAACGACAGGTCTTCTAGTACCACAAAGCTCCCGCACGCATTTAGTGAAGAGCCCTACCCATATATCACATGTATCATACATCTATACATGGTATCTTGGTTTGCAGTTCAGATATTTCAGCTGTCACTAAAACTAATAGTTCGGGAATATAGCCTGTGACCTCAGGCATATAGTTGATTTTATAAATTGCTTATTTTAATATTTAATGAGTTGGCCAGCTAACATAAGTTTTTTTCCTTTAACATTTTCTGGCTGACGGTCAGGAGAAAAAAAGGCCTCTGCAGTTCAACGCGCAGCAGGATGAAAAACGAAAGAAGATGTCGGTAATGCCATCTGCTATTTTAGAAGGCAGCGCAAAGTTATGGACGTTGATTTACGTTGGTTAAACGGTTCAGCGTTTTCACTCGTAAACGACGCGAGTGCATTTCGTGATTCATGAAGACGAGCGGTGGTTTGAAAGCACTTGCGAAGTCGAGTGCAATTCGAAAACTTTCAAAACAGGACGAGTGACCATAATATTAAAAAGCACGAGCAAATTCACATGATTTTTTAAATTTCTTATATAATCAAAAACATTACTCCATTGCTGTGTTTTCATAGCAACTTCCTTTGCACAGCCCATTTATGCATTCGTCATTAACCAATCTGAAACGTGATATTTTGTTGAATATATAACAAAACGAGGTTACCAACTGAAGAATTTACTGGTGAATTACACCTGGCTATGAAAAAATGGCGGCGTGATACTTCATTACTGTCTGAATATTTGGAATCTCCCTGGCCTTACCACCAACTCGGACTAGTGGAGTTCAGAACAAGTAGCACTCTGGCCCTTTTTAATTTTGACAAAAGACAGGAATAGGAAAGATGTTAATTGTCACCTAGCACCTTGTGGAAAATGATAATGTCGAAGATGGGATTCTATCACACGCCTCTGTCCCAGCTTTTGTAGCCTATCAGAGCACGTTCACACAAAAGCCAAGGATTTAACGCTTTCATTTTTAATTTGAAATGAAGAGAACTGAATGACACTTGCAGACCACATTTAAATAACCTCTTTTTTACACGTTATCTAAAGACCTCTAAATATACACAGCTGCATTAAGACTCCATAACTTGGTTAACTGGTTCAAAACACTGAACATTCCCCCAAGATTTGTCAGAATGGCAGTGTTTTCTTCCTACCATAAATCTAAGTCAGCTTTTAATGTCACATTATGGACTCTGCAAGAGATGATCGTGGTTGCGGGGATTATTCAAAATGCACTCATTTTATTCATTGTACTCAAGAACAAGACTATGCAAACAACAACCAACTACCTCCTTGCGAACCTGGCAGCGTCGGATTTGGTATCTTTAATCTTCTGTCCGATCCGCATGGCTTTAGATATTACGGACAATCACATCGGTGGGATGGCCGGACAAGTCATTTGTAAAGCGTTCACTGGGAATTTCCTTCCCAAACTTGCAAAATGTGCAGGGTTTACATCCTTAATTTTCCTAGCTACTGATCGATATAATGCCATCGCCACTCCCTTTATAATTCGCTATAGACTCACGAAAAAGAACATTGGTTTCGCTATAGGCCTAACATGGGCCTTGGCAGTGACTTTCTGTCTGCCATTTGTTATTTGGAGCGACTTCAACGAAAAAACAAAACGATGTCTCGATCCCTGGTCGATTGAAAAAGGAGCATCAATGAAAATTTACATCATGGCGATTAATATAGTGTTTCTTGGCGGTGCTTGCCTATTGATGTTCTGCTATGTGCAGATTTTAAGAGGAATCTTCATTACAAGAACGGTTTGTTCAGGAAACATAGCTTGTGGTGACCATGCACAGATAGCGGCAAAGAAAAAATTAGCGCGAACTTCGTTAGTGGTCAGTGTCAGCTTCTGCACCTGTTATAGTCCATCCTTGTTTTTTCAATTGTATTTGGCACTTACTGCCCCTGAAACAGTGAACCAAAATTATGAAACAATGTACGTTGTTCATAGCCTGGCGAGCTTTATTTTGCTTCTTGGTTCGTGTTTGAATCCGTTATTATACGCATTTCAAAGCTCCAATTATCGAGAAAATTTGAAACGTATTTTCACGAAGAAAACGAGAAGGTGCACTGTGGGACCAGCGACGGTTGGCTGAGAATTTATTAAAAATGCCAGCGTGAAGTGCAATAGAAGACAGCTGCCCGGTATTTTTCCGGTAACAGGCTGTTGAGAATGTTCCGTCTTTCCTCGATTCTTAAGTTTTTAATTTAGATAATGAACGTATTAAAATTGCAAGGAGCGATCGCAGAAGTACAAGTCAATAACTTATTGTTGGCTCAAGAAAAGCGTATTATTGGAAAACAGGAACGTTACCCACATTATGACAACACCTGCTGTTCAAAGTTCGTAACAACATGCCAGCCATTAATTTTGCGTTAATATTGGCAGTGAAACTGAATCGAAAGTAAAGCCTCAAATAACACAAAAACAGGAGAGTTCGAAAATCGACAGAGATGGGGCCTGATGTGAAATGAAACGAAACAACCAACCCTAACATGAATAACGGCGGCTATTTATCCTCCAGGGGGAGAAAAAAGGGGAAGGCTCGAGTTTGAGGATTTATCTAAGCTAAAAGATATCCAATACACCATCAGTGAGATAAAAAGTCACAATGTACTGCTGGTCCCCTTAGACCACAAATATTCACGTCAAGTTTATTTATAATGGAGATCCCTTTCAGTAGAAAAACCAAAGCCAGCTAATTTCCATAAGAGGAGACTTTGAATATCCGAAACCGTCGGCCCCGAGTTACCAACTTCCGTTGCCGATTCATATACACTTTTTTTTATAAGAAGTTTGAGGTTGAGATTAATCAAAATTTTAGGAATATACTAAGAACAAACCCAGGGACGATTTGTTACTCTAAAAATGTGATTTCAGTTTATTGCATGATATACTGAAGAACAACTCAGTTTGTAGTCGAACTTTACTACACAACTTTAAGAACATTGCTGAGAACGTCTTCAGGCTCAAATCGCAAAAAAAAAAGGAAAAAAACCCACTTAGAAACAAGTACCGGTTGCAGACGACATCTGGGGCCAGTTGTTCAAACGTTGGATAGCGCTATCCAGCGGATAAATCACTATCCAGCGGATAAACACTAGCAAAACCAATAGAGTTATCCAGTGGATAGCGCTATCCATCGTTTGAACAACTGGGGCCTGTTGTTTACACGTACACGTTGTTTTTTCTGGATTTTTGAACCAGCGACAATTAACAGAACTGGTGACTTAGATGAATCTAAAGAATGTTGTATGGTTTCTGCACCAAATATAAATAGCAACTTGATCATTTCGCCGTCTGTCCAAGTACCAGTTCCTGCTTTCCTTGCTCTTTCTCCGCCATTTTGTCAAAGCGGGATTGAGGAGTAACACGCACCCCAAGGTACGGTAAACAACTGATGAGGAGCAGCACAGGCTCAGAAAAAGTGTTCCAAATCGGTACCGAAAAAAATGCGAGCGTCTACACATTGACAAGGAAACAAAAATGTGGGTACGGAGACGGTTTTTATCCGTTCCGTTCCGAGAAAGGTCCATAGGCACCTATGGACCTGTTTTGGAACAGAACGGGTCAAGTACATTAAGAAGTAAAATTTTATCCGAGCCGTTCCAATTTTTTTCGGGCGGGTAAACGAGCCTTTAGTACACAGAAACCGGTTTCCCACAGTTGTGAATAAAATTAGAGGAAAATCGAAGAGTTCGTTAAATTCGAAAAATTTCGGTGTTAGCTCCCACCCCGGCTCAGTTTTATTTGAGTCAATTCCGTCAGTAAGGATTTACCAGATCTCGTGTGTTAATCAATAATAACGATTTCGATACACAGTTCTAAAAACAAAATATGAGTCCGAAACGTCGGGTTCTTTTTTGGGTTTTTTTTTTCCGAGTTTCTTATTATAAAGAATTCTATTTAGCTTTAATCTGACTCGAACGATTCCTGCAGTGAAAGAGTGATTTCAGATCCAGAAAAGCGTTTATGCAGAAGATCTTTGGCATTGGAAGGAAGCAAATAGATTTTATTAATCTACCGACTGAGCTAGGTCCAAAGAAGGGAACAACGGTTTAAGCGATAGTGTAAAATTTAAATTTGCAGAACTTGAAATGGATGTCAAGCCGTGTACAATGGGTTTTGCGCCACTTAAGTTTCTACCATGTAGTAAATTTAATCCGTAATTCTTGAGTATTGGTAACCTGTTTATTCAGAGGCCGTTTGCTAAAAGGCCACCGAAGTTGAAGGCTATTTTTGCCTAGGATTGTCTTTAAGGTGATTCCTTAGTAATAGAAGTTGTCGTAAGATTTTTTTAGAACTTTTCTCGATTGTTCCCTACATTATGGTGACTCGAAATGTGCAATTAAAAAAATAGGTCACTAAGCTCGTTTGCGAGATATAACTTGCTCAAGTTACTCATTTAATCATTGTGGAGGCCTTCCAAAGGGGTTTCTGATGTCGCTTTGTCGCTCATTCAGTCCAGCCCACCTGTCGCCTATTTGGCTAGAGATAATATATTAAATTCTCTTGTAGTATTACATACTAATTTATCGAACTAGAATATGGGATGTTATAAAAATATAAAATCTATATAAAATCATGTACAATATACAAGCAAAATAAAATATTTGCACAAAATATATAAACATAAAAAGTTCTCAGTTCGTTTGGTTTTACACTTTTCACAATATACAAGAAAAAAAATATATTTACACAAAATATTTAAACATAAAAAAAATCCTCAGTTCGTTTAGTTTACGCTTTTCACAGTTTCTAAATAAATAAATATGGTCTTTCAAGTTCCTTAGGCCATATGGGCAATTGGAGCCAACCGGCCTAGGTAGCAAATTATATAAGGGGTGACCCATAAGTCGGATTTTGTCCATGTATTTAACACACAGTTGGTGGCGTCTAGTAGATAAGCTGGCTATTTGAGCACGTTGAAGAGCATTGTTGTAACTTTCAGCTGGGTATATGATCTTGAGAGCACGTCTCTGTACTGACTCTAGTTTGTCAGAAAAGGAAACAGGTATATTGATTGCCACACTGGAACGGCATACTCCATGATTGGTCTAATAGTTGTCAGGTATACCCTCAGGATACTTTCTCGATCAACACCAGCACGTCTTAGAATTCTCAAAGAATAGAGCCTTTTACAGGCTTTCTTGTGCATATAGTCGACATGAATGTCCCATTTCAAATCTTCCTGTAAGTGCACTCCAAAAATCTTGTAGCTTGGTACTCTTTCTACTATATTTTCTCCTATATTGATGGGTCTGATAGTAAAGTTCGGTTCGATCATGAAGTTGATAAGCATTTCTTAGGATTGAGTCTCATCCTGTGTGCCATGGCAAACCTGTGGGTATCACTAACAGCGGTATTGAGATAGGTTAATGAATTGCTTGATATTATCTATAAAGCAGTTGAGTCGTCTACAAATTTAATTCTCAGGTGCCAATCTAAGAGTAGTCTATTTGTCATTACAGTAAACTGCACGACACCGAGTCTTGTTCCCTGGGGTATACCTCCCTTAAGTGAGAGCCAGTTTGATATCTTATCGCCTATCTTGACTGCCTGTAGTCGATCACTTAAGAAGCCCGCTATCCAGCTGAGTAAAGCAGGAGATACTTCCAGCTGTATAAGTTCGTCCATTAATATATTGTGATCGATAAGGTCGAAGCCTTTGGAAAAATCTGCGAAGAAGATTCGTGCTCCTGCATTGCCGCCGTCTACGGCTTCATAGATAGCTTGAAGCATGTACAAAAGCGCATCTGTTGTCGAGTGCCCCTTGCGTGCATAATGTCCCAGGTCAATCTTTCCGTCAAGCTGTGATAATAATCTTGAACAAGTAAAACCCTCCAAGACTTTAGCCAGAGTACATATTAACGATATAGGTCTCAAGTCAGACTCAATAAGATTTGGTGGATTAACTTTAGGAACTGGTGTAACGATTGATGATTTCAAAAGAGAAGGGAACGCCCCTTCTCTTAAGGACTGGTTGTATAAGTCCTCTATGAGTGGCGCCAGCTCGTAGGCAAATTCTTTCAACGGCCTGTTAGGTAAGCATTCTGGTCCTATGGCTTTGGACACATTCACTGATGAGAGAGATCTAAAGACCTCATCAACTGTTACATACAACTCTTCAGGGACAGGTTGAGGGCCAGTGTGGACTATTGGTGAAAAGTGGTCTGTAAGACTCACAAAGAACTTATTAATATCATCTGCCAGAGTTTTTGTGTCCATATTCGGTTCCAGGAATTGAAGATACCATTCCTTCGGTGCAGCTTGGCCAGCTAACATTTTGATTTGCCTCCATCAAGTTCTTGCATTAGTGTTCTGTACATCTGCCACCTTGTTGCGATAGTAGAACAGCTTCGCTGACTTGATTTCACGCTGGACTTTGTTTCGCCAAAGTTTAAATGGGAAAGAGACTTTTCCATGGTTGAAAAATGCCGCCTGTCGTTTGCGTATCCATGACTTGATCTTACTTGTTATCCATGGGCGGTCTGTGGGATGTTTCTTTACAGTCCGTACAGGAAGGAATATATTAACTCCTGAGGTTAGCTAAGACATAAGTAGATTATATTTTTCCTCACATAATGGAGCGTCCAGAACGGATTGCCAATCATTTTGGGTCATCCAGCGGGCTAGTGCAAGCCACGCACTATCGCGCATATCACGGGTCTTAGATTTGATGACTGTATGCTTTATCGTCGGAGCTATTGGTCTTGCTAGTATAGCGTAGTGGTCTGAAGAACAAATTTTAGGTAGTTGGAAAATGTCGCTGTCGTTTTTTCGCTGCAATACAATTGTCGCTGTCGCTTTTTCGCTAGAATACAAATGTTCCCTAAACGTGCTTACTTTTTGAGTCGTGTAATTTTGTTTAATTTGTATCGATAATCAAATGGTGACAAGTGAATTTAGGGAATATAAAGATTCGGGAAATTATTGGATTTTGGACAAAATGCGCGTGAACTTATTATCTAATTTCATGAGTAGACCATTTGATTAGCTATTAAATATCATGGGCGACAAATTACGTTCATAAGACGCCATTTTGCCACTGCAGGAAAAGTTGCCATGGATGCATTGTAATTTCACATGTGAAATCATTAATTAACGCTGAAATTTCACGCCAAACATAAGGAGTAATTTGACACCCATGTTATTAAAAGAGTAAGCGCCCGTAAAAACTTCCTTACTTACAAGATCAACCACTTTAATTTATAATAAGTCTAATGACTAGATAGCCTCTCACGCAGACTCTCTTAGGGATTCATCACGCGTTCATCCCCCACGAGCGTCTGCTGAAACGAGCCTTCCTTTCCTTTGTTTAATAAGAA
>OX421445.1:19957772-19962772 GCA_949126865.1 Montipora capitata
TGTCGCTGTCGCAAATTGTCGTTTTTTTCCCGTTAGGTTCTGTCGGCTGTCGGTGTTCTAGAACAAGATTGTCGCTACATTTTTTGCAATTTTGGAGCGATGTCGCTTGTCGCCATAAACCCTTGGAAGGCCTCATTGCGACTTCATCTATCAAGGACAAGTTTGTTCCACCCTACGTTTTGCAGGAACAGGAAGCACAGTTTTGACGTAATTCTTGAAATAACAAAACAGGTGAATTGTATTGTTCAAAAGGAACTATTTAATGTTTGTTTTATGGCTCAGGTACACATCTTGAAAAGGCACTGATTATAAATATTCCTCGACGGTGCGTGATCATGATGAATCAATTTTGTGTCCACGAGTGATGGCTACGAATACTTTTTTTCCTGTAACTTTTTCTTCTAACGTAAATTTTTTAATTTTACAGCACAAAGAGGATGAGTAAGATAATAAAATTATGCCAAAAAAAAGATAGGTCACCAACCTCGTTTAGGAGAAAACAGAAAGCAAACCAAGCTCGACCCCTCGACAACACGTCTCCCCGATAGCGTGGTTTCACTTTCACTGTCGGACTGAAATGACACTTTAGCATCATCAAGGCTATCACTCGACTTTTTGTTTTGCGAGTCCAAAATGTTTCTTGTTTTGCTCTTTACTGCTGTGCTCTGAAATGGCCATTATTCTTTCTAGCGAGCTTTCCCGCACGAATTTCGAAAGGTCGCCATTTTGAAATGTTTTTGGCCACGTTCGATATATCCGTCAATATTTACAAATGGCAACGAGTCTTTATGGTTAAATTTAAACATTGTTTTGTTTAGAAATATCCGTTGAGACAAAGAAAACAGAACTGAGCTGTGAAATTTGACCATAAAGCCTCTTAGCCATGCCTGAATACGAACGTGGCCTACGCTGTGTTATGCGCAGTGCAATACTAGGGAATCACCTTAATTTAGCTCCTTAATTGAAGAATTCCAAATACATTCAGTAAATGGTAAATACGTCATTATACTTCTTATAAAGCCGAGATTCCGTTCTTCTTTTGTACAGCAGTTGTTCTCATTTTAAAAGGAAATGGCTTTTATATAGCCAAGGAATAAAAGATTTATGGCTTATCCGGCCATTTCTCCATGAAGAACGAATGATACATACTATACATAACTACAGAAAACTCAAACTCTGAGCCAGTTGTATTCCTTGTTCTATTTTTTTTTTTTGCTTCGTAACCATTAAAAGGTGGATCAAAATTCACATTTAAAAAAGTGCTGATGGCACATAACTGCCAAAATTGATACTCTGATAAACTTTTTCATTCTAAAGGAAGATGAGGAAAATTTGTAACCTGTGCAAAAATGTGTTGAAAGATAAGAATAAAGGACCCTTCATTTATCTGAAAAGTTTTTGTGAACTTGTAGTATTTACAACAGCTAAAAGCGTCATTTTCGAGTCATCTGGAATTCAGTACTCAACGTACGCGTAATACTTAAGTTCACGGTCTTATAGAATAAGAGAGTCATAAGGTACCGATTCCTTAAAATAAACGGACCTCTTATCCTCAAAATGGTAAAGAGTAAGACTGGGCAGTATACGGATGAAAAGAAAAGGATAAAGCTTGTTTGAATATCACATTAAAAATACTCAACACTGCAATGGGCTAGGTAATTGGGCCGAAAAGAGAGATTTAAAAACACGTTTAGGGCAAACGTTAAGCCCAAATTTGAGTAACTTAATCTCATTTCTTGCATCAACTAAAGCTTTCGTACAGGTTGTCAAACTAGAGAAACAAGTTACTGAATGAGAATAAAAACAAAAAATGTATAACGGGCAGAAGCACGTGGCCTTTGCCGTCAGCCGCAAACGAGTTCCTTATCTCTCTAAAAATATAGTTCACATTTCGCTGACATATTTGTGGGTTAATAAATTCTACTGTGATGAATCTGAAAAAAAGTATAATTATTTATGGTTTGCCTATTCTCTCATAAAAGACAGAAGAGACCTTGCTTGAACGGAATAACCGTAGAAGTCCATTTAAGTTTTTAGGAAAGATATAAACTCTTTGAAATAACCAAGATATTCAATTTTAGAAGAGAGGTAAGGTAGCCAACCACATAAGTCAAGTAAATCTAATTTGCTTCTGAGCCTCTCGAAACTTCAGACGCCTAAAGTATGTCGACGCACACACAAGGGTTAAGCGTCTAAGAGGGCGACTCATGACCCAAAGGAAGTGACAGACGTTTGGAGACATCAGATAATAGCTGGATAGTGTTAGTAGTAGGCGTTTCCATTGAAACAGCACGGTTTAAGTCCACAAGTTTTACGAGTGGCGTAGTAATTTTCAATTGCGCAGAGCCGGGATCTTGTGAGAACATTTGCGGGTTGGTTACATAATGTGGAACTTGAATCGATAAGGCCTGCTGCACGGGAATTCCACTGACTGCGTTGCCCGCCTGATTTTTAATCACCACAAGCTGGGATTCCGCTGGCGTCACCAAGGGCGTGGCAGCAACAACTTGTTGATTTTCAACTATGGAGGAGACCTGGGACGAGTCCAAATGACCAGGCTCTGGAGTTGGAGTAAGAGACCTGGGACTGTACAACAATGGGGTGTTTACAGCTGGTGCCGTTATCCTAATCAGCTGATCAGGTGAAGGTGTAGAGTTACCTGAGGGAGGGGTAGGCGTTGCCCATAGGACAGAGGATCCATTGCTTGCCTGGTTGGGAATGTGCAAAAACAATGCATTTCCTGAACATGCATTGCCAACTTGAGATTGCGGTTTCTCGGAAGCAGGTAGAATTGGAATCGGTGAAAGCGCGTGCGGGTTGGATAGAGAATTGGCTGTTGATCCTGCCGCTGTCTGGAATTGCACAGGTGATGGCGTCAGGGAAGCTTGACTAGAACTTTGTAAGGAGTCTGAGTTATGCCAAAGCGGTTTTACCTTTCGATAATAGCTAAGGGGTTTAAGCGGACTAACGTCATCAATGAGGCTGGCTTGAATGGCGACTGAAGACTGTTCCACAAGCGCATCATATGGTAATGGTGATGAAGACTGGTGGACCATCATGGGCCGGCCTGGACCACTCTTAGGAAAGGCTTTCTCCAGTTCGCGTTCGATTCGTTTCCACCGTTCGTCCTGAGAATCAAACCCTTGCTGCTCTTCTAACAGTTTCTGCTGCTTTTGTCTTTCCAATAGAATCTTTTGCTCGGGAGAGGGCAAATGAATTTTTACACAAGAATTCACAAGGACTGGACTTTTCGGCTTCTTATCGTTATTTATGCTTTTGAATGGTGAAGATATCGAGTGAAAGAAACTACCGTTGCCATCGCTCTTGATCGATGAAACATCGTCAGCACTTCGCCTTCGTTTCGGCAATGGAGAACCTGCGGGTTCCGCGTCCCCTGGAATGAACAGAGACCGCCGGCTCTTTTTGGCGTCGCAATCGTCCGACTGTCTGCAGGCAGATAGCAACTGCGACATGCGTGAAAATAAATTAAGGGTAAACAACTATTCGAACAACAAAGACATCGGGAGCAAAGTAAATGAACATCCCATCTTCGTGCTGTATTCAAGATTAAAACCGTGCTCGTCGCATCAAAGCTTTGGAAACAGACTTAGAGGCATGCCGAGAACCCCAGTATTTTAGTGCGGTATCTCGGCATTCGTTTGATTAAGTACGGGCACATATTCGTCCTCTTTCCGAGGACAAGAAAATTTCCAAAACAAAACCAAAGGCAAAATTTTGAATAGCTTTTAAGACGTTGCGGCTTAATTTGTCACATTTTATCTGAACCCCGACTTTAGTACCTTAAATTAGCAGTTCATTATTTTTATTGGGGAGCAGGCGCCTCAATAGAATTTTCGATAACGATTTTTTTGCACACATTGTTTTTTCTGTTGTGCTTGGCCAGTGAACGCGAAGAGCTCACCACACGGACAAAACTGGCGTAAAGACAGGAATTTAAAGGTATGCGGAGAAATAAAAATTGAACAAAAGGATATGATCTGGGTACTGCTGTTGGAGTTTATGTAGTTCCGCGCGAAATTTCACTTCCGTCGGACTACCAGTTGACAGATCAGCACCTGAGAATCAATGAGAAAAAAAAGCGAATTGAGGGAAACAGTTAAAGACTCACGGAAAGGTTTAACACTCATGCTTGACTGACCTAGTGGGTGATTGAAGCACGACAAATTAAGAAACAAAAGAATGGCACGGCACGTTTCGGTATCCCGGTTAGACCGAACCGAAACGGACCTTTCCATTTAACTTCACAGGGCTCGAAATTGCGACTCACTGGTCGCCAATGCGACCAAAATCAAAACTTGAGTGCTGCCGACTAGATTTTGAGAACTGGTCGCCAGCTGGGGAATCACGTTTTGTCTGGTAACCCAGAATAAACAGTAGACAACTTCTGTACATTTGAATCTTTATATGATGAAATCATTCGGAACTGGTAGCTAGAACACGACTCACCTTTCTTTTCCCACTAAAATAATGTCCAAATACAAAAAGAAAATAGGTTCCACACACAGTTAATTGATAGCGCACACATGCATTGCACGTCATTTTCTCCTCGATCCAGCTCTCTCTAAAGTTAGTAATGGCAGACCATTAAACAGGAAAATTCCAGTTCTCAATAAACAGGTGTCTTTTTGAAATCAAGACATAAAACGTCGTAAAAAAGGTTGCTGTTAAAACTTCGATCAGTTACTGTTTAGTTAGCATAGTTTTGAAATCCAAAGATAAATATTTTTTTGGGTCGTAGTAGCACTTTAACGTAAAGTAGGCTGGAGAACTTGTCCCCTCTGTTAGAAGGCGGACAACTGCAAAATTGACTACACAAGTTGGTTAATAAAAGGAGATGAAAATCGGTAGAAAAGTACTTTAAGAAACCAAGTTCCTCTGATTCTAGAGGCTACTGAAACCGTACGAGCATTGCGGTTGTGTGGGGGCCGAGGGCGAGCAACTGTAGTATTGCGCTTACTCGCGAGCCTACGAAAGCTATA
>OX421445.1:19967772-19972772 GCA_949126865.1 Montipora capitata
ACAATATCATAAATACGCCTTCTTTCCACACCTGTAAAATATTAAAATATACATTACTTTTGATCCACCGGAAAAAAAATGCCGAGGGGGATATATTTGACATGTTGAGTGAATCAGCAGTGAAGTATCTTGCGCATTGATCAAGCTATCAAAAATATATTTTCATATCAATTCACTACATTTTATTTATTGATGTTGATTGCTGAGTTAATTTCCCATCGCTGGGGGTTTTGATAATTATTTCTGTAAAAATAGCAAATCAGATGATCTCGATCCATGAGTAGGTGCCTGTTAACCTATGTTAAAACAACAGAAAAAAGTTTCCTTACTAAGATCTCTTGCAACATCATCCAGTCCAATCTCTATGAATTCATTCACCTTGGGGTATTCAGGGTACTTTGATAGAAACCTGTTAAAGAGAAAGACAAATGTGCAAGCTTAACAAGCTCTTATGTGTGAAAGCAGACCTTAAATATCAAAGGTCAGAGGTAATCCTTGAATATCTCTAGGGACACAAGGAACAATATAAACAGAATAGGCTAGTGAGAAGTCTATTGTTTTTTTTTTAATTTTTGCACCTACACGGCGGTGCTGATGTAACATGCAAATAATGCACTTGGATCAAACTTGCATCAAATGTGGTCAGTACGTGACCACATCCAATACAGCTATAGGAAGTAACGCAATGTCTGCTATATACATGTATGTAAAATATTTTCAGTTTAAATTTAGATTTGCTGTCTAAACGTCCTGGTCTTTACTAGTTGAAAATGAAACGAGTAAAAGAGCGACATTTACTTATAAAGATGCCACAAGAGAACCAAATTTTTGGCGCGTATTGATTTTTGATCATAAATTCAAACATTGCCACGTCTCGCCGAATTTGGCGCTAAACGGTTTCCACGCTTGTACTTCAAACTTTCCACTTACTTCTGACACAAAAGTCCTAGTGACTTGTCTTTTCGGCTTATTGTTATCTTGTTTCCACCAGTATCCATCGGGGATGAATTCTCGTTAACACAGTTTTCGTCTTCAAGTGATCCAGGTCGGTTTGAATTTAAAACGAGGTTGGTTACGGCGGCTGTATGAAGAGCTTCGAAGGTGTTGGAATTTCGACCAGGAAAAAGTTCCCTTTTCTTTGTATCTCGATCACGAATTATAGGGCTGGCAGCGCTAACGAGCATTTTAAGATTCGCTGTAGGAGTCAGTGGATCGTCCCCGCTTTGATTTGTGCTGGTCTTTGCAGAGTCGGCCGCCTTCGGCGGAGTAGCGGGAAGGTCTTGATTCCAAATACTAGTAGTTTGATTGTATCTGCAACTTTCGGCTTTGGGTGCAGGCATCGCCGTCTTTTCTTCTTCGAGTAATACTTGAGAAACAGCATTAGAGGTTTCACATCTTATAGCTACCGTAGAAAGCTCGTCTAAGGACGGATAGCGCATCAAAGGAATGGACTGTGATGAGCTATCACACTCGAGTTCGCTTTCCGTATCATCGCAACGACCGCTAACATCTTGGTTAATTTGGTCATCTCTCACATCCCAGCCTTCGGGTGTTTCCATAACGCGCTAAAAATGATTTAAAACGAAACCTTAAAAATTGAGAGTATAAAAAACGACTGAAATGTACAATGGAAAGAAAAGAGATTAACCAATAGCCACACACACACACACACATCTTCAGCTGTAGTCCTTGGAGTTTAGTAACGATACGTTCATGGTTTTCACAGCTTTGGAAATTTCTGATAACAATATGATAATCGATATCGGACGATATTCGATAGAAAATAAAAATAAAATACTTAAACAAGGCAAAATAAGGCAAATTAAAACAGCCGAAAGGTAAGATCAGGTGAGATGTGGGAGATCACGAAGCTACGGTCTGTGTCGATCGAGATGATCACGCTACTCTATCGTGTACTAACTTACCACTTGTTCAAAAGAAATCGTCAACTTCTCCTCGTAGACAACTCAGAGCCGTCACTTGCACGATTCATGAAGGTGAAAATTCATCTGCGGCTCAGCTAGAGATAACAACGGAGGAAATAGTCGCGTCGCCTTTCTTTACAAACAGTGAGATAAGCGGTTGTGAGTTTTTGGCGCGTTCAATTTTACGCGGGGATTTGGTAGATCACCCAACCTCCACCTTTTAACCAATGATATTCTCTTATGTGAATCATGTGATACAGTGCGACTATTCTGGCCAGGTAGCTAAGCATGTTCCAAGCTCCCGTGGGAGCCTATTGAGGACCTGGCTGCTAAGTGATCACGCTCACAGCAAGCCACCAAAATGGCGGCTGCGAAAGGAGGTATTATATCAGGTCTTCATTTATTCAGGCTGTTTTTGTAATGAAATTAAGAGGTTGTATTTTTTTGTTCAGGAATATGGAGACCGTACAAGGAGCTTCAAGCTACTGTGGAGCGATCGCTTTTCAAAAAAAGACCAGACGTCTACCATGAACTAGAAGTTGCGTTGAAAACATTTAAACCGGACTTGATCTCTTTATTGAAAAATCCAGTAAGTGAAATACTTTTAAAGAAAAAAAGTAATGTGTCTGGTATCTGAATACATTATTCAGTCAATTTGGGTGTAATTGTAGTTTTTGGCGTAGTGTTGATTTGTCGCTTGTGCATCCAAATTCGATTTGGGATATCCTAGGGTTTAAAGGAAGTGTTTATTTTATTGACTAAAATTAATATGTAGCGGCCTCTGAATACAACCTTGCATGAAGAGGCTCTTTTCTTTAATTTTTGGCCAACTGTCCAGTTTTCCTCAAATTGGAGCTCAATTCGAAAAATCTGGATTTTTTCAAGGAACCAATCAAATATCAAGGAATAGCCCACTTCGGAAAATACCATAATACTCCTTGTTTGTCCCCCCAAATTTTGCATAAGCATTGTTCCCAGTTTCTCTTGGGACTTACAATAGTCCCAAGAGAAAACAAAAACAATGCTTATGCAAAATTTGGGGGGACAAACAAAAAGTATTATGGTATTATCCCAAGTGGACTATACACGTACAATGGAGCTGAATATTGGCCAATCAGTTAGACATGACTAGGTACCCTGTCAGTATCATCAACGATAAACAATTTGAATTGATGAGGAAGTCTTCAGGCAAAACAAAAAGAGCTGAAAAAAGCAGCTGAAACCACCAAAAAAAGGAAGATGGGGCGAATTGACGAGTCCGACTCAGATTAAACTTACAAGTTATATTTTGCATCCTGTGCTTGCTGTAATGTTGATTTCTAATGTAAACGCCATTTACATAAGTTAAATCTTTTATGAGCTTGTGCAAATTGTCATTAAAATAAGAACTTAAATCTCAGTATGCGTAATAATTATAATAAACATAATATGCCATGAAAAGTGTGCCCAAATGATATTTACATACTCGCTGGGTTGTATCAGAAATCTCACTCGTTCGATTTCTGACACTCACCAACTCGTGCTAAAAATCCTTTGAACAAAGTGTCTTCTACCCATAACCTCTTGATTAATATAAAATTTCAAGTTATAATGACAATAATATGGTCATCTTGCAGCCAAAAAACACAGACCACAGAGATCAAATAAAGAGAGCACCAACCACTGGCTTACAACTTGCTGGTCACACAGAAAAACAAAAACTTCCAGAACAATTTGTCCAGGAAACCTTGATTCTGAGTGATATCCTTCAACTGAACGAATTTGTGTGTATTGATTTGCTTCTTGCTGGGGAGCAGCAACAGCCTAACTTTCCTGGTTTGACAAGGGGTTTGGTAGCTGTACTTCTGTATCATGATGGCCGCAGGTGTCTGGTCAGTGCATTGAAAACATTGATCCAGTCCCGTGAAGGAATCACATGGACCCTAGGACTCTATGAGGACCTGTCTCGATTAGTGACAAAGTTCACAGATGAACTCTTGGAAGAGGGTACATTTTTTAGTTTTGCATATAGGTGAAATGAAGGGATAAACCTCATTAATCAGTACTGTTAAGTGTACAGTCATGTCGACTTGTAGTTACATCAAGTTTTTTCCTACATGTATGTAGCACAGGTCAGAAATAAGCTACCAAACATGTGCAAAACAAACACTCTTCTGTTTTTTGTGTTAATACAATGTACAACTTCATTTTTGTTAAAAGCATTTCAAACTTACGTGTGTTTGAAGCAAATCAATGCAAACATTCATTTCTGACCTCTACTATACCTGTCTATATCATTAACAATAATTTTTATTTATGACCACATTTTAAAAAGTTGCTTATTTAAAAGAATTTCGGGATTTCCGGTTAAATTTTTTTTTTCATAATATTTTTCAACTCAAGGGAATCCTTCAAAAAGGTACATGCAATTTGGGGACTAATGGTTTCAAGTCCTGGAGTAGCAAAGTGAGCTTACACAATTTTGTGAAAAATGCAGTTGACAAGCTATTGTATTAAAATGAGAAAGAGAAATAGCAAGATTATCACACTTTTAATTTTTTCGTCCAGTTTCAAAATACATGTATTTGTCAGCTATTACAACCCCCCCCCCCATTAATTTTTGCACGACTTTAAAAAATATATATTATGAAGAATCGTACAGTACCTTACCATAATATTTATTGTTGGTTACAGCATCGCACCAGTATTGTGAGGTCGCAGGTTCAAACCCTGTCGAAGTCCTGAATTTTTCAGGCTTCTCTACGCAATTGCATACATGTACAATGTAACTGCATTTCATATATCATTTTATTCATTAATAATAATTATTTATTGTTTCATTGGATTTTAGGATTAATAACAACAATTCTTCAACAACTTGATGAACTTGATGTGCAAAAGGAACTTGACAAGCTGGAGAGAGGTCAAGGTATTGGAGATGAACGTCACAAGCAGCAACTCATTGACTTTATTACAGATCAAAGACAACTCCTGGCAGAATGTTTGTACTGCTTTGCATGTCAGTCACCTTTTCCTAAAAGAGAATCTCTGCAACTTTTGTCCTCCCTAAAGAAGTGTCCTTCAACTGATGCTGAT
>OX421445.1:19977772-19990272 GCA_949126865.1 Montipora capitata
GAATTAAAGGCACTTGTTATAATTTTTTTGGCACCCACAAACAAGTAAACATTGTTGCAGAAACAATGTTTCCCAAAATGTTTCCTCTGCATGCAAACAAGGAAACATTTGCTGAGGAAGCAAAATGTTTCTGAACAAGTTCTGAAACATTTTTGCTTCTAGGGAAGCAAATTTTGCTTCTGCAACAAATGTTTCCTGGGGCCACAAACGGGGAAACATTTCCTTCAGCAACAATGTTTCGGCAATTAACCCTTACTCTCCAAAGAATGATACTCTTAGACTAACAGCAGACACTCCAGACAGTGGAGAAAAGTGTAGTAAAATCGGGTTATGCCCTTTTGTGGTAGGGCTTGGCTCTCTCTTAAATGACAAGGGTATCTACAATGGTGGTTAAAATTCTTGGGACCTTTTGTGGCATGAAAATGAATCTATGCCACCCCTTCCCCTTCCCCCCTCCTCCTCCTCTTCCCCCGAAACAACGTTGAATTTTCTGCACCGTACGTTCTAAACTTCCTGTATGTTAACTGTTTCCTTTTAACAACATTGTACGAGGGCAAAGTGGGGAGGGCAGTGAACACAACACCCCCTGTTATGGCAAAATAAGCTGTTCTCACTCAGTTTACATAAACAATGTTTTTTTGTATTTCCTCAACTGTGCCAAGGAATTTTTTACCCCATTGTACTTAGCTATGCATGCTGCATCACCCTTAATCCTACATGTATAAGCTTTACATGTAGATTAACAATTGAACTCTTTGTAGTGGTGAACCATATGATTGATGCATTTGGTGATCTAGACAGTAGACACCTGAATTGGCTATTGTTGACTCTTATATACATGTACATCTATATTGTTCTGTTGATGAAACAGAGATCCTGAAGGTTTTGAAAACAACCACAGTGACTATAAAATGGATCCTGGCCAGCAAATGGTCATGATTACTAGAATTGAGAGGGCATTAAATTAAATTCAATTCTTTATTCACACTATCCAAAGCATTTACACACAATTTATAATTATAAATAATAAACAAAAAAAAGAGAGGAAGAATGATATTAGGCCATAATATAAACAGTTAATAGGTGTACATGCAGAGTTCAAAGGAGTATCTAGAGCTTTCTAGATGCATGGACACCACCATAGCTATGTAAATATATTAAGTAATGGTAGCAACATAAGCATAGATAAAATTAAATTAGCTTAATGATTAATGGAGTGTAAGTAAAGTAAAGTGAGATGAAATTTATTAGGTATATCTTTAAGTTTAGAAGCAGGAGGGAGTCAGTCGAGATTATTTTATTCAGCATCAAGCCAGCTGTAAACTAAGCTTTGGTTAATCAAAAGACGACATTTCCATTTCTTTTCTGGGGCACAGATTCCCATATCTTGGATCGAGCAAAATTGAAAGACGATTTTCCAGAATTGGTTGCACTCTAAAAAAGATTGAGTTTACTAGCAAATCTTGTACTATACCTATGGTACTAGATGCGGGGTCAGGATATCACAGAAGTTACTGTTACTGTATTTTATAATGTACATGGCTTTTCTAGAAAATTGGACTCATTCAATGTGGGATTTCTTTCTTTTTTCTACATAATAATTTAAAAAGCCGCAAAGAATGCTGATGCAATTACACATACTCCTTAGCTACACTTGCTGTTTTACAGTGTGTATGTACTTACAAACCACGATAGAGTACACAATCATGTAATTCTTTCAATTACATGTGGATACAGTGTAGTTCAACTAATAAGAGATGATGTGGTTGTTCATTCATGCTCTTAGGTAGTAATAAGTTTTATTTCTGGTTAATAGGTGAAGGAACTGCGTAATCATGGTGATGAAGCTTCGCGCATTATTCAAGCACACCTGCAAGATGGTGTTGAGCCGCCAGCTGGTCTACCTAGACATTTTGAAGACTTCATGAAAATGGTGAGCATTATTTGTTGATAATTCTAATAATTGTCATAACTGCTGCAGTGATAACAATTAATAGCTATAAACAGTGACAAAATTAATAGCAATTAATAATATCAATTAATGAGTAATTAATTAAAAATTAATTAATTAATAATTAGCACTAATGACTAGTAGTATCACCCAACTAGTGGATTAATGCCCATCCTGCATTTTGATTGGCTATGCTACTAGAGGACTATTAGTAATAGTCCTCGAGTAGCGAAAAGCGTGACGTTTTCTTTCGTTTTATTTCCAAATAAATATTTCTTCAACTTGCATTTGCTAAACTATATTATTGCATTTTCTGTCCGACTAGTTGGGTGATACTAAAACAATTAGATCCTTCGCCCTCAAGGGCCACGGGTCAATAGCCCTTTCGGCTTCGCCTCATGGCCTCATGGTCTAATTGTTAAGTATTTACAAGGCTAAAAATGTTGAAAACTTTCGGTCTTTCACTTTTTAAAATTTTTAGCCTTGTAAATACGTCATTTTTACTGAGCGAATATTATGGTCAATTAACACTAGTATTATTAACACTTAATAAATAATTAAATAAATAATTAAGTAATAATTAATAACATAGCAATTAAACAGTGACAAAATTGATAGCAATTAATACAAATGTAGCAGCTATGAACAGTGACTAAATTGCCATGCACTCCACATTGTATACTTCTGATTGTGCGACAATCTTTTTGACCTGTATAAATAAGGAGATAGAGGATTGTTAAGTACGTATCCCTAAAAAAAGAAGGACTCTGCCTATGTCCAGATTTATCAGATAATGGTTGGTACATGTATTAAAATGTAAGGATATTTTTATTTTGTGGCAGATTGGAGGGCTGTATGATAAGGATCCCTGTGGTCTGGAGCTCGCAGCAGATTTCTGGTGTCCAATGGATACAGGTTCCTTCACTTCTTTCTCACCTTACGATACAGGAATGTCACCTGCATTGCGACAACGTGCATCTCAGAAGCAAGTGAGTATTCTTGATGTCAAAGTGCTGCAAGGGCAAAAATGTTGCAAAATACTTGCCAGTCAACCATGATTTGTACTTTCCATCAACCTTTGTTTATTTCAAAAGATTTAATTATTTGTATTTAATGGTCTGCTATAACCCCCAGAGCTGTCTCTAAAAGCAACATCAGTTTACAGTGGAACTTAGCCAGTGAGTTTAGACAATCCTACGTGTAAACCATTGTGGTTGGGTTGAATTATAGGCAAGAAGGAGATCTCTTTCAGCTTATTAATTAAACAGGGTTTTCAATGAGAGCCTGCTGCTGGCAAAATTGGCAGGGTTTTACACATCAACTCACGCGCTATTTTTCCTTAGAAATTACAGTAAATTTTACAAATAACTTGAGAAACATTTGCACAGGACATGATCCTCAGATCCTCAAAGTCATGAAAAACAAAAGAGACGCCTGAATTCTGAGCAATTATTTTGGCGGCGATTTCTCTTTCCCTGTCCATGTCAAAGGCGGTGATCAAAGATCAAGCACTAATTCTATCTGTGGAAGAAGTCGTTCAAAAACCATTATCTGACACTGAAAACTTGTGCATGCTAGCCTGTGAATGGATGGTCACATGATTATCTTTTATAAGCAAAGTAACAAACTTAAAATTATAATTTATTGTCTTTCCTAGGTTAGCTTGAACAAATTTCTACGTCTGGCTGGCGATCTGTTGCTTCCTCCACTGTTTGTCCCGTATTTGGACATGTTGACGGGACTTGCCAATAGCCCTGAAGCTGCTCACCATTGTTTTAATCTACTGAAGTCTGCTGCCAATGGACCTTTGTCCTGGGATCACTTCTTTGGCTCATTCAAACAATATTACATGGATTTGAGGCAAGATGGTGGCCACTCAGGTAACTTCTTTTTATTGAATGTGGTGAAGATAGAAATACTAGTTGCTAGGAATTTTCTGAAAAACAGTCAAATTGCCTTACAATCTGGAAAATACATATACATGTATGCTAGGAGAAGACCATACATTACACATCCTCAGAGGTGGAAAAGGAATAATTGGATCACAGTTATTTTTTATTAATTATTCCATATTGAAATTTTTGTTCGATATTCATTTTTCTGTATTCCTTGTTCTTTAACAGAAAACCGTAAAATTCCTTTTTCTGAATGTTCGAACCCTAAATGTTCCTTATTCTTTTCCTTTTTTGAGCCATTATTCATTATTCATTATTCCACTTCCAACCCCGAACATCCTGTCATATTTCATTTCAGGTCACATGTACAACTGTAATTTATATGATGTTTGTTGCCATTATTATCACATGGCTACCATGCATTGTGAGAATTTTAATATCTCCTGTAAGATAATTTGGGAGGCGCGGTGGCCTCATGGTTAGTGTGCTCGACTCCGGAACGAGTGGTCCGGGTTCGGGTCCTGGCCGGGGACATTGTGTTGTGTTCTTGGACAAGACACTTCACTCCCATGGTGCCTCTCTCCACCCAGGTGTATAAATGGGTACCGGCGAAATGCTGGGGGTAACCCTGCGATGGACTGGCATCCCATCCAGGGGGGCATTAAAAAAATACTCCTAGTCGCTTCATCCCACAGAAACCAGGATAAGCTCCGGCTCCGATGGGCCACTTGGCTCGTAAACAGACTTTTAAGATAATTATATGTCATTTGTTCATTTTTGCCTCAGTGCTGATGTATGGCAGTTTAACAAGGGAGATTGGTCGTGACCATAGGCCAGACTTGTCAAATTACAATATAACAGCAGAAGAGTTGGAAGGCCTGGAAGCAGTGCTGAGATTGACAGAAAGAGTGGCTGACAAAGTGAGTTAGTTAAAGAGGAATAATAAAGTGTATTTTCATTGTTTCCTAAAAGCCATTGATTCCTGCACCACCCCTCCCCCTATTGATGAGTAAAATCGTCTGGCATTAGGCGAAGTAAATTCTATCAAGTCTCACTCCCAGGACTCAATGGGTTAAACTTAAAGACGCAGTTTCTTGGGTCTCTACTCTGCACCGAGAGGTTTTCTCCAGGTACTTCAGTTTCCCCTCTACTCAAAAACCAACATTTGACTTGATTTGCGTTAATTGTTAATTTCAGTTTACAGTGTCCCCCAATTAGCGCTCAAGCACTAGAAGGACTAGACACTTAAATAAAGTTCCTTTCCTTTCCTTTCATAATCTCAAATCTGTGTCAATAAACTTACTGTAAAGTCAGAAATTGCCAAATTGTGTATTGGTCCCGACTTTATGCTGCACTGGGGGCTAAGTGATTCTGCATGTACGTACTCTGGATGGTGATTGGTTATCTTTTTTCACATGCGAAGAATGCTATAGGTAAAGCTGATTGGACGTATCACTTTCTTCAGAATAATGTGAAATATACCAATAAGAATTCTATTTGCAAGGTTTATCGTATAAATTGATTCCCGCTATACATGTGATAAATACATGTACTATAATTATAGTAGAGAACTTGAATTCATTTTTATAATCTTGAGACTTTTTCAGGTGTGTATTTGAGGATAATTGTAATGTTTAATTTAATGTTACAATAGGGCAGCTGACAAGTATTGATTACATTTACTTTGATCTGATCTCTTGTCTGTAGGATGAAAAGGCCCGTTTGGCAATGTGTGAAAGTCAAGCCTGGCTGCCCATTGCATCCCTGTTTGGTTTGCTTGGATGTCCAGTGCCAGTGAGACTTAAGGCTCAGATTCTTTCTACCCTGGCCGCATTTGCAAAGTCTCCTGAAATAGCCTCTTCAATGTGGCACACCTTGGAACTATCACAGGTCCATTGCTTAGTGTTTTTTTTCTTGCATATAAGCTGTGTTTCTTTCAACTTGAACATTGTTTATTAGAGATTGTAGTTGTACAAGCAAGTTTGGATCAAAGTTCTGACTATAAGAGCTACATGTCCATGTGCACTGTTTACATGACACCATTGTAATCAAGTAATTGAACATGCAGTGGTGTTATAAATATCTTTATTTCATAGGTACTGAGATTTATCCACGAAAATCATAGTGAATAAAATTTGTGTTGATTCTAAATGTAACCAATCATTAACACGAACAACAAAATTTCACTGTGAAGAAATATTGTTCGTCCAATCAGCAACGCGAACGACGAAATTTCACTGGTGATGAATGAACGTATCGAATGGAACAGCTGTTGCACAAAAACCACGTGCTTTAAAAAATAACGGAGGGAATGTTTGCTTCTGTTTGCTCAGTTGATTAATTTATTTTAGAACAAGAAAGCAAAAATACTAATAAAAAACTGAAGTATATGTAAGATTGCTTGAAACGAAGGTCAAAGACAGGAAAATGGAAGTTATTCTGGCGGTTAAGCAGAGCACATCAACAAATTTATTTCTGGCCACAGTCCACTCTAAAGATTACAATAAGTACGAGCTGACTTCCCTTCGAAATTTAGTGGCTAGCTTCGAATGACTCCTGAAGAAGAAGGGCTGGCCATTCTGCAAGCATTAACAAACAAATTGGGATTTGGGAAAACCAGAAAAGTTCTTCAGTTCAAACAAAAAAAAACTAAAGAAGCAAGGAAAGGAAAATAAACTCAAAGCATCAGTAGCTTTGACAAGTGACGAATTAAAAATATTGTACGAGAAGAGTGGCTCGGTTTGTGTACTCCCTTGGCACTCTTAAACACACTGGCTAAACAACACTCTTCACTTTGGACGACTTTGGAATACTTTAAACACAGTAAGTGTTGTAAATTTTATTAACTTAAATAAGTTGTCGGTTGAGCGATTTTAAACCATTTTTCATTGCTTCATCGCCCCACTCCATTTGTGGGAAATAAATTTGTCTCAATATCCACTGCACGAAAAAAATCTGAGTACCTATGAAATCAACTCATTAAAAACACTTTGTACAATTTTTAATCACTTGTTGATTCGTATCAGAAAACTCACCCCTTCGCTGCGCTCTTTCATTTATTTTCTGATACTACTCAACCCAAGAATAAAAATCGTATGGTCACATTTTCCATGAAGTAATCTCTATCTTTTTTCATGGTACAACTGTACATGTAAGTCTTAAAACGTTACTCCATGGTTGTAAAATAAGCTAAGTAACAGCTGTTATAAAAGCTGTACAAACTAATTTTTCATCAATCTGGTTCCAGTAGTATGCAAACTACTTGTAAGGTTCATAGCATCAACAAAATGTATTATTATTATTATTTTTAAATTAATAGTAATAGTTTCACACCATCACGTGCACCATTTTGCAGTTTACAAGTCGATTTTCTGTAGTTCCAAAGTCTCTCTTGTGGAAAATGTGAGGGAATTTTGAATGATTATCTTGTCTTACTTAATTTATGTGTAGATTCTTCAAACTGTAACCCCATCTGGTCAAGCTGTGCAACAAGGAGGAATACAGGTACAGTAACAGGATTACTTTAACAGTCTTGTTCTTATGCATACTGTAAAGTATTAAAGGAAGGAGGTACATTCAGGGCTGTCATTGGAACAGAGAGATATGTCCAGCTTGCTTGCACGTTCAATTTGCATGTTTAATACCTGCACTTCTTATTTCTTATACTGCACGCTCACAAGAATCTTCTTATTAGAAGGAGGTGGGCCGCACGGTAAGAATTAGAAGAAGTAGAAGAAATGCATGGAATTAGATGCGTGTGGATTTCAATAAGCATCGCGCAGTGTCCCCTTACTCTTTTCTATAACTTCAGCATCACTTGTGTCTCAGAATACAGACAATTAACATCACAAAGTGTCCCCCAGATGCTGCTTCCCAGGTAACGATAAGCTGTTGCATTTACCCTATTGACCTAAAATACAACGTTAACCTTAACCCTTAACTTATTGCTACAAATAGGTAGCAAAGGCTTAAGCCGTGGCTACATGAGCGATTTTTTGCTCGCGTTGGTGATGCAATGTTTTTCAAATAATTTTGTCGCGTCACCAGTGCGCGATGAAAGACACACTTGAAGCCACCCTTGAACTGGCGACGCGACAGGTGAAAAAATCGCAAGAAAAAAGTTGCCAGAGTTGAAGCTTTTGCGACAAAATCACAGGGTTGCTTCCCCTTGTAGCCACCCTACAACTTTTTGCCCACACTTGCGACGTGACTATAAAAGAGTATTTAGCCAATGAAATTAAAGGAGGAATGTCTGTTCATAGTGCCCAGCTCTCTTGAAGTAATTTGTCGCCAAAATTTGTCACAAGTGTAACCACCCTTGTGCGCAGGCAACGTGACAAAATTTGCCTTTGTAGCCGCGGCTTTAGACTTAAAGGGACACTTTGTGTTGGATGTCAAAATTGGGCAAGTTGCATCTAATTACGTGCATTTCTGGACGTAAGTGAGAACAGAGATCTCAACAATAATTTTAAGATCATTTTGGTAACAGGTCAGTGATAAAAGACAACGTTTTCAAGTCATCATGACTTCATTTTCAAATGAATCAAATAACGATCATTTGAAATTATAAATTAAGGGTCTGCATTGTACATGTGCAGCATATAATGAATCAGTGTGTACGTGGTGAAGTGTTTTATGTGAACATTTTTTGCTTGAATTGACTAATGGAGTGAGTGTTCAATTTTGGTTTCCTCTGACAAATGAATAACGTCATTTCAAAAATCAAACACTCCGGTTTTTACTTGCAGTTCTTCAATTTGCAAATTCAATATGAAACCTGAAATGATATTTGAACAAGTTTTGTATTATACAATTCATTAAATTTTTGCAACACATTGTCCAAAATAATGCAACCATCAAGCTAACCTTCTTATTTTTAATCTTGTTTTCCTTGTATTTTAGGTTGAATTAAATGAACTTGAATCACGCAGTGAAACATACCCAGAAACAAGGGCCTTTATAAAGCTACTGGATCATCTTACAGACATCCCTCTTCCTTCTGCCTTGGGGTCAGGATATCGGGTGCCGGGCTTTGAGCCATACCTGAGATTCTTAAGAGATGATGTATTTCTTAAGTTTAGTTCAAGAGGATACCAAAACCCTGATGAAAAGGTGCTTGTAGATCAATACGATTATTTTAATTTAAAGTAATAGAGACCTTTAGATGCACGTTTACGGATAACCGCAAACTGAGGTTTGAGGTTTGCGGTTTGGCGTTAGAAGTTTTGATAGTTCGTGCATTTAGATTTAAATAAACCAGCACAAAGCTGCGGAGGCCGCCATATTGAATTTCCTCAATGCTCAGCGTTGATGTTTCAGTCAACGAAATAAATAAAACCATGGCTCTTTTGATTGTTTAGTTCACATGGAATGAAAGATAAAAAGTTGCTTTCTATATCTGCCCCGTTCATACGTGGTATAACGTAACTTCCATGCCATAAAGAGCTGAGGTAAATTACTTACGTGAAAACCTACCTTAGCCTCGAACGTTATGGCAAGCGCTAGTCACGTGACTTCCAGCAATTTGAGGTTAGCCTTAAACGTGGATCTAAAATTCTCTATTTTCTTGTTGTCCTGACTTGCACCTGTAACCTCCATTAGTTTCATGCCAAACGTGATGCTCATTTAGTATAGTTCAAAAGACAAAGGTAATTTCTTTTTTTGTTGATTATTTCTTTTCTGTCAACAGTGGACTGTTGCTAAGGATGTTCTTCAAGTCCTATTCAAGTTGCTCGAAGGTTACATCCCAAAACCAGAAGATTTTGTTGACCAATTTGTTGAGCTGCAAGGTGGGGAGAGAGCAGTTGTCCCCAAACCTCCTGGGTGTAGCCTCATGATTCACTTGTTAAAAGATACACCGACATTTAGAATGGTGAGTTGTATAGAGCGCTTACTGAGTTTTGGGTGGGCTACATGCTATTGTAAAACCCAAAGAATCATTCTTTTTCAGTAGGTAGAGATGACTGTGAACATTTAAAACTAAACTACCCTGTTGTACTAGAGCGGTTTTCAAATGAGTGTTGTAAAACCAAGACCAAAGTAATTACTTTGGCCAATCAAAAAGGATGGAGACAATCCAGTAAACCAATCCAAATTCGAAGTAATTACACGTATCCGACACAAAGCGCAGGAAAATGTGCACGTGCAAGCCACGATTGGTTTTGGTGTCACTTCTGATTGGTTGAAAAAGTAGCGTGAGAACTTTGAACCAATCACTGAGTGAAGTAATCATAAACCAAAGTAATTCGCTAATAACTTTCGATACGCAATTGAAAATCGCTCTAACAAAACAGTTTCAAAATATGTCAGTGATCTTCACCCTTACTTAGACATTTAAAGCAATTTTCTCATAAAGACACTTAAAGAATTCAGATGGTTTCAACTGGATTCGAACCCATGACCTCTGCGATTCTGGTGCAATGCTCTACCAACTGGTCTATGAAGCCACTTTGTTGCAAGCAGGTCAAGTTGTTAGGCTCATGTGTTCCTGGGAGCAGGTCATGGGTTTGAATCCCGTTGAACGCCGCCTGAATTTTTCAGGTGTCTTGATAACAGACAATTGCTTTTTTAAAAATTGTGCAGATAATTGTGAGGTCAGGATTACTTCTATCTTTCTTCTACATTTATAAAATTTATTGTAACTCGCACTTCAAATGTAATTTATACCTTTATTTCAAAACAAGCCTTCATCAATTTTGGTAGTGTATCTGTAAATGTATCTTAACTATAATACGTGTTTTCCATATCCTTAGCTTTTGAATGTTATTGACGGTGCATCATCTGCATTGGAACATCTCTCCATCACTTCAGGTATTAAATTTGCTCCCTCTCTTCTGAAATGTGGCCTTATCCAAGAAGACTCAATTTCATGCACTGTCTTTGTGCTGATGCTAAAATTATAGAACCCACAAAAAAACAATTTTCGTTTTGAGTTGCATACAAGGCATCCTTTCTCGGGCCAAATCTCACTTGTTCGGAAAAATAAAATGGTCATTTGACAATTTTTGGAGTCAACCCATTCAATTTTAAGGCTGCTTTGCCAAGCATGTTCTGACATTGCAGAGGAATTGACCTTTGGTGTATGCAACGTGTGTTGTGTTCACTGACATCATGAAATGGAACAAAGACTTTTAGTTTGTTGTTTCCACAATTCTGGATTCGTAGGATCAAAAGACATTACTTAAAATTCTTTCCATTTGACAGAACAGACCGGCCAGATTCAACGTTAAAATTTTGGAAGGACTAACTCTTCAACGCATTCAAATTAACACACTTCAAGGATGATACATACTCCTCCAGAAGAATGCAAGGGATTATCATGCAAATGTTCTTTAAATTTTTGCATGTTCTTTTCAAAATGATGGGTCTGGCCAGTCATCTCTGACAAAAGGAAAGCGCCCTTAATATAATTTCTGGACCTAAGGTTTTGGGGCAACGTTGTGGCAGCAAAAAATTGTCAGATGTTTGGTGGGTTTGTGAATCCTAATTATGTACATGTAAGGTACATTTCAGAGCCTGATCATCAAACCATCTCTTATGGTCCTCCTGGCTGCAATGTGAACTTAAACTTACTACAGAATAATAAGTAAATCTTCTTCTTTTATAGATGGAAGAGGAGAGCTTGAAAAGGCTGCTCTGCTCTGCCTAAGAATGGTCGAAACGGCTCTGGAGAAACAAGAGCAATTTGTGAACACATTTCGCAGTATTATGCAGCAGTCGTCTGTCATGGTGTCACGTTTAGAGGACCTGCTCTTGAGCATCAACCCACAATCAAGTGCCCCTGATTACCTCATGAAGATAATGAGGTAGAATGTAAAGATGAAATTAAAAATTATGAGATTAGGTGTTATGAAAAAAGAAACAGGTCTCAGTTCAAATCTTGCTTGTATCAGACTTGTGAAAGAAAGAAAAGTTATTATATTGTAGACCCCACAGTGCTGATCCCTGCTTGATCCCAATCACATTCGCTGTTGATGTGCCGTCCCTAAAGGATACCTGGAATGGCTCCCCAGTAAAGCTTCTTGGCCTAAATATAAGCTTGCATTGTAACTGACCCTTTTTGTCATTTTGAAACGCTATAGCCAGATGCCTTTCCAAAACTGACAAAAGGAATTAAGATTAAAATGCAACACAAAGAATTGTTTTCATCCTCTTGCTTTCGTTTTGTAATTTAATTATGGGATATTGCTCAATTGGTGAAAATTGTTGTGGAAACTTGCAAAAGGTACTCAAGCTACATGTATAATTCCACTTGATGACTTTCTGTCCTTTCCTCTGGCTCTCCACAGCCAGGTAGTGTTGCACCTGGTCACTGATTATTTGTTTATTTCAGATACGTTTGTCATCTTCACACCGGAGCAGAGCTAAGCCTGTCTGTAGTGAAAATCTTGTGTTTGGTTTGCCAATCCACCTCAGTTCAGCAACACCTTATCAGTCTTTTGATTGCTAATCAGGTGCGCACAAACATTGTGGTCTACAGACCTTTCTTTAAAGGAGAAACGTTTGCATAGTGTTTTTATTTTTCGGTTGTTTGTTTTTTCCTTATCTATTATTACTTCAAACAGTAATTGGTGTTATTTAATTCAGCTTTTGAGCACTCCATTGTCTGCCAACAAATCCATAAAGTATTGTACATATTGAAACTTCAGTTCATT
>OX421445.1:19992772-20005272 GCA_949126865.1 Montipora capitata
GGCAATTGAACTTCGGATGACTGCGCAGGGACGTCAAAGATCCCACGCACAGAGACTTCTGGGGCTCTTAATGGGAGAGCCTTCGGCACAGCGGGCAGTCTTGGCGGGTATGACGCAGATACCGGAATTGGTGCCTAGGCGACTCGAAGAAGACTTCACGGCGGCTGACACCAGCCAGGCAATTTTTCCTGACATGGGGCAGTCACATACGCGGCGCAAGCTCTTAGCCATCTTGGAATCTTTAGAATTTACACAAGATGTCCCTCCACCACTGCAATTGAATTATTTTGATGCGTCAGTCACTGAGAAGGCCATCGCTTCGTGTGAACAGAAGGCTGAGGATATTAGTGTGATGTTTTGTAATGTTCCTGTTCTGCACAAGTTGTTGATGGGTGAGATAACAGGGGTGCAAGGAAATGCAACAGCTGGCCAGAGAAACTTTTTGTTACAGGTTTGTTCCAGTAGTGTTTCTACATGCATGTTGCACCTTGGCACTGCTCTCGTAAACGACTATGCAAATAAATAAATAAATAAATAAATAAATGATGCATTTCAGAGCCTTGGGCATCTGAAAATGTAATTTTTAGTGCTATATGATTATTTTTCCCAAGGCTGTAACTTATTGTCGTGGGCGAGTTTTCCCCACGACCATCTGACCTTGAAACCAGTTTTTACAGTTGCTGTTAAAAGTAAATGAAGCCAACCTTATTGGTACGATAAATATTCGACCATTAGAATTTGAGCAGAGTGATAAGCATTATTGTTGAAGGAGGTCTCAAATTTTTGTGACGCTAAGTATATATCTTTCTTTCGTAGGAAGTCCGAGACATTCTTCAAAATGTTGTTCTTCGTAACATGATGCGAGAAAGTTTGCATATCAAGAAAGAGGCATTTGAGGCGTGGAGGCGCGTGATAGAAGTGGCATTGGCGTCATGTCCTGTAGAGATTTTGCCAAGAGACACAAGGCAAACTGTCATAGCAGAAGTACTGCAGGATATGCTCTGCAGGGTATGTTATTTTTTACATTTAAGTTCCCCTCATGGTAGTTGGAGCTACATAGGAGAGCGTGGCTCCAATTATGATGTGCCCTGCACCCTGATGTGTCCCGCTCCTCTCATTGTATAATGCCTCGTTCCTTTGAAAACTGAATTAATTTTTCGCAATCCCGCACTTCACTCAAATGACGCTAATAGCCCTTATCGGACTTATCAGCGGTTTTGCCGCATGAGCGAGGCTAAGGGGTCATTTTGTATCGAATTGACCCGTAAGCCTCTTTCGCATGTAGTTTTAAACAGAAGAAAATGTGCCTGCGGGCTCAACTCCAATAAGGCCTATTAGTGAGCATATAAAAGGACTCGTGTAACTGCTTTAGATCACCCCTGACGAAATTACTAGGCAAGAGTTTCGAACGTCGAGTATTGAATCGTAACTTTTTAAGTTGCATTCATTTTAAGCCGGAGTAGCGTGAAACTGTTTGATTGTCCAGCTGGCTGCTTTGTGAACTGTAATCTACCAGGTCTGTTCTATTTCTGCATATTGGATTGACCAACTGGCTGTAAAGTGGACACGTATTATTATTATTATTATTATTATTATTATTATTATTATTATTATTATTATTATTTGTAAACAGTTTTATTCGAATTAAAAATAAAGTTATTCATATTAATACTACTAATAATAATAATAATAATAATAATAATAATAACATGTGCATATATATTTTTGTTTTTTTTGTTTTTGTTTGCTTGTGTAAATGAACAATGAACTTGAACTGTTTTTTATAATTGGAACAGAATATTTTTTTATGTTGTTAATAATTTCTGTATTAACTGACTGATTTTCAATAAAGGTTTTTCTATTATTATTATTATTATTATTATTATTATTATTATTATTATTATTATTATTATTATTATTATTATTATTTCCAGTCGTTGACTGTTCCTGACTTCCATTAGATATCGGATGAGAATGCAAGATCTGAACTGACATCACCAGTATCAGGGGTCATTTTATCTCTCATGGCACATCTCAGACAGTGCACCATTTCCTTGAACTCCGACATCACGCCCATGCCACTTTCGGACAGCTCGGTAGGAAGCAGATCCCTCCAACAAGCTGGTGCCTCTCTCCCTGTTGGTGCGTCAGTGGCCATCCTGAAGGGGTTAATTGAGACTGTACTGCGATCTGGAGGGGGTCTTCAGCGTGTTCGAGCCAACTTGTACGCTGCTCTGTTGTACTTCATGCAGACTGCGCCGGAAACACAACAAACAAAGGGAAGAGGTGCACGAGCAGAACTTCCTTTTTGTTTTTTTAGAAATCCTTTATGAGTGCAGAACTGTATCGCTGGTTTTTTTTTAACTTTGCAAAAGTCACATTTTTCAGGTATCGTGTCATACGGCCTCATTTGTTGGAGAGAATACACCAGACCATAACACAGTGGCCTACTCTTTGCGAACAGTTTATAGGTTCTTTAATGTTCACAGAATTTTACGAACAACGATTGTGAGATAGGGCGTATGTGCGGTTTATAATCCCCCTCTGGAAATGCTTGAAAGTCCAACCTTTTGCAGCTTTTCTCCCTAGTTATTCAAGAACCCCGACCGCAGATCGAGCCTGCGATCTCCCACAGTAAAGTGCAGTGCGTTCTCATTCACTTTTTGTGGGACTGGAACGATGTATCTTCTCACGGTACAATAGGTATCTCGATATAAGGCCACGATACCATGCACGATACCAGGAAGCTCCACTCTGGAAATCAACACTAACCATCAACGTCGCTGACTTTTTTTAAACACTATATTTTCCATGTTTAAATTTTAAAAAAAAACGAATAACACACCATCAATAATTCGATGTTTAAAAATTCCAAAAAAAAAAAAAGCGAATAACAGCATAAAAAATTTGTTTGTAAGCCTTGTTGTTCTCCATATTGGGTATTACGTTTCTTGTGTCCAGAATTGTTAGTCATGAGATGCGCACTCTATTTTGACAAACGTCGAAAAGTGTCCCGTTGAGTCTAACTAAGCGTTAACATTTCGTGTTATGTATTCATAAGTTGGAATCTATATAAATTATGTGTTTCTGTTTGGTTGAGGGAGCAAGGTTCCCTTTCACTCCCGTGATCTAAAAGTTAATTCTCTTAAGTAGCGCCATAGATTTCTTTGTTGGCTAGTTATGAGAAGTTGGTGTTATATCAAAATTATATCCCTGAACTGATATTAGTATAAATACACAGGTGATTATACTAAATCGCGCGGTCTCATTGGCTCGCTATCTCGGATTATCAGCCGATAATCACCTCGACGGACAAAATGGCTGCCAGTAGTCGTTTTGCCACTGTAAATGAAGATGATTTCGCGTTTTTTTTTTCTCTTTTTTGAAATAATCACCTGTGTATTTATACTAAAACAATTATTCGCCTCAGACTCAGTGATTATCGGTGAATATTCACCGAGAATCACTTTGCCTTCGGCGAATAATTGTTAAATAGTCTTCATTTCAATACTTGTTTACCGGACAGTGTTTGAAAATTGTTAGGATAATTAACATATAGATTACTCCTTGGTGTCAAAGGGTTTTAAGGAGCACTTCGTCCCCATTATTACGCCTTACCTTGAGAAAGGTAATTTTATTCTCTTAGGTGTGATGGAAAACGTTCTTTCTCTTTACCCTGGCCAATCATGGGACACCAGTATTCTCCCAGTTTTGTCAAGTTACGGTGAACCATTCATGGATGCTGTCTGCAGGGACTCTTGTGATGGGCATGATGTAGGCCGAGTAAGTTGCTGCACCTTACAATATTTTTTTCTGGAGATTGCATGCGTCAGGGGTCTATCAAGCCGGACCAACACGGTTGAACCTCTGACGGGTTTTCTTTCTTAAATAAACTTGTGCTGCGTTGGTGGGTGAGAGGAAGCTGACGTTTCGAGCGTTAGCCCTTCGTCAGCAGCGAAGGTCAAACGCGCGAAAACGTCAGCTTCAAAATCTCAACGCGGTATTCAATTTACCCCTGTCAACTCGTTCAAAACGAAAATTGGGTGAACTTGAACGTGAATGCATATGGCACTTCAAATTCATCAAAACGTATTTAACGCATTTGCTTCATGCTGCTCCATGCAGATGCTGGCGTTCTCTCTTCTGGATGCAATTATTGCCGTTGACTGGCAACAGAGATGGTTAAACTATCTCAGCCTCAAAGGATATCTTAGGCACATGATCGAGGCACTACCTCACGAGGACCACATTCTGCAATCCATGCTGGACCCTTCACCTGAGCCCCTCAAGGTAATGTTTATTCTTTTGAGTACAACGACTTCTTTAACTTGAAATGAAAGGTTTAACAGTGTTAAATCGTTGCATATACTCTGCCGCCGCTTTAGCACTTTTGCGCTTGATAATGGGGGTACACTTTAGCGGAGAGAGGTGGCTTCATGGAGCATAATAGAGTAGTAATATCTTCGACTAAAGACGAATGAAGGAGGCATTTAAATAAGGTAATTGTAGCGCAAAACTAATGTAATATGCAACCAGCGAACAAGCGTGCGAGCAAATCACAGTATATTTTTGTTGTTGTTTTTTTTTCTTTTAACCGTTGATTGGCAGAGTATGTCCGGTTGGCCAAAATTTTTAATGCAGTCGAAACTGCCAGTCGTAGCAGAATAGGCCATGCAAAGCAAAATAGAAGCAAGGGCAAATAAAATCAATGCGCAAGTTTAATAATGAATTTTATTTGTCAACTGTGTTTATTGAGGCCTTATGTGCCACATGGCACGAAGAAGATAGGTAACAGGTATTTATCGCTTCCGCACTAATTTGGGACACTGTACTGAAATCAAGTCAACTCGTATCAAATCCGACGTACATTTCTTTTTGATGAGAGGGAAAACCCGGAGTACCCGGGGAAACCTCTCGGAGCAGAGTAGAGAACCAACAAAAGTAACCCACATGTGACGTCTGGGAATCGAATCCGCGGGCCACATTGGTGAGAGGCGAGTGCTCTCACCGCTGCACCATCCCTGCTCTTTCGTTCCCTTTGATCAAATCAAACATTAACGATTCTTCCAAGGGTTTTAAGCAGTAGTGTCTTTTCTGCAGGCTTTGTACAACTATGAGTCAAAGATGGCGTTGTTTACACGCATTGCTCAGTCCTTTGAAGGCGCCAAAGTGCTTCTTCAAGCAGGCTTGCTATCTCGTCTGGCAGAATGCGCCTTCCTTGATCAAAGACCAGAACAGGAAAGGGCAGCTCTATCCAGCGGTCTGTATGGTTACGATCAGGACATGAGTGATGTTTTGCAGGATTCGTTTGTGCCGTCGGTTATTGAGCGATACAGACAGTTGCTAATGCCCGCTCTGAAAGTCGTACAGGCCATATTAACATCCCTGGGATCTCAACACAAAGAAGCTTCTGTTAAGGTAATTTGTCAATGGTTGAATTGTATGGAAATGTTTATGACTTCACGCGACGAGAACTGATTGTAGTTTGGTAGTGTGTTGTCCATTTTGTATTCATTCAGTTATTCATTACTTATTTATAAATTTGCCACCTAAGCTACGCATAAATGAGTAAGATTCTTAATAAAATACTCGATAAAATGAGACCATAAAAAACCGCAAGGCTTATGTTAGATGAATCTCAAAAAACTTAAGAAAAAAATTAGAAAAAGCTGGGTGAACGATATCGAACTCGGTTCAATAGCTGAAGAACAAACGCATTTATCCACTACACTACCGAGATCACCACTCCTAACAACGCACTTTTAAAGTATTTAAATGAAGCTAACCCTAACAATTCATTGAAAGCTAACCGAATAAAAAGGCTTGGTTAATAAAAATGGCATCGACCGTCGAAACGTTTACGAAACGGAAATTAGCGTCGGTGGTAGACTGGGTCACAGGAAACACTTTAAGATCCAACGTGATTTAACTCTAAATTTTGTGTACGCTCGGAAAAAGAGGCAGCACAGGCGGTGACCATTAATTAAGGTAACAGTCGCGACAGCGACATTTGAGAAGATCGGATCCTTCTATACGGGATTGGTGTTTTGTGTGTAAACCACCAAAACGAATCCGGTTATCAAAATGTTCCGGATTGGTCACAAATTTGGCAGTTTTGCTCGAGTGTACGCTCTCTGAATTCTAAATACTCAAACGGCATGGTAATAGCCCAGTCATCCATTTTTCTAATTTTTGCAAAGGGCAGTTGAATACTTTTGTTGAAAAAGTGAGATAAAAAATTCGTTGTTGATATAATTTAGCATAACTCTGAAAGCAGAGCCCCATAATTGTGTCATTTATGATAGCTGGTATCATGATCTATAGTCTTTGTGGAACGTTATTGAGATACCATAATAAACTGAAATCGAAATTTTTTTACAGTAGTAAATATGCCCTCTATTTCACTTTATGGGGTGATCTATTGCATCCAAATTGTCAGGAGAAGGGAAGGAGGTCCATTTTTTGACGTAGACGCCATTACATCCTAGCGAATGCCACATGGTGACTAAAATGGCTTTTGTCCAATGCAGGTGCTGCACTTTGTGGTGTCCCACGTGGATGTTTTCTTGAGCGTTCTTCAAGATCGCCAAACGGTACACACATCCGGATCACTGCAGGAGCTGGGCCTCGCCACCGGCATCATTTGTAACATGAGACTGACGGAAGCCAATCTGATGGTTGATGAGGAACTGGGGCAAGAGCAAGTCCAACTCAGAGGACCCCTGGCAAGGATCCAACGTCTCATGATTGGCTTATTACCGAGATATTCTACCAGTGAAAACTGGGAGAAGGTTTGTTGAGTAGTTCATCCTTTCCACGTCAAATTTTGTTGCTCTGATAAATCGTTGTCACTTTACTGGACCGAAGACTTAAAGTGCCCATCACTTCAACGAACGCTTCCATTCTGCTCATTCTCCTAAATTGTCCCAAATATATTTTGTTGTTTTACTACTTTTTATCGAAAAGTCAGTTTTCTTTTGGGGAAAAGTGGTCCCAGTTTGAGCCATGACTGAGCCAATGAAGGGAAATGGGTTCGATATGTGGTGACGTCACATATTGCTTTGCATCGCCGTTTTCAAATAACCCTCCCAATGCAAAGTTGTCTGTGACGGCAAGCCGGTATTAAACCAATTCTTCTTCCTTGCGCGGTGGTAGATCAAATTTCAACTACTTTCTCCACTTCTTAGGAACCTCTAAAACATTGAATTCGAAGGAGACAGTTTAGCGAACGAAATAATTAGTTTTAGACAACTTGAGTGCAGAGAATTATTGAGGGGAAAGGGTTTTTGAAGTGATGGACACTTTAAGTTGAGGGGTTGAAACTTTTTTTTACTTTGTAAATCTTGTTAATCGTTTGGCTTAAGAAATAGTGCATCCTCCGGTAATTGGTGCACGGGTCTCGGGCTTGGGGAATTGTGCTAACCCAGGGGTCTTAAAAGAAGCGGGGACAACGTTGTTGACATCCACCAAAAGAGATGAATGCTCACTATAAGGACGAAGATCCGTCCGGCCTGTAACATAAGAATTCAAGTAGTTATTTTTGAAGGAAATATAAACAACAGTTTGTTTCCAGAGACGTCCACATGGGCAGTATGCACGCTCTGCCGCAAGAAATGTGAATGCAATTTTTCGCGTTTCCATTGATATCAGTATCATGAAGTGGTGGACGTCAAGAGGAAGCGACTTCCCTTCTCAAAAATTATTACTTGCGTAAATTTCACCAAAGTTGGTGAATATAACTGCGTCTCAGGACTTTTCCCCTCGCTCTATTTCTCTTGCATTTGCAAAAAAAGCTAGAGCTCTTAGTCTTCTTGGATAAAAACGACGAACCGCATACCTCTTTTCACGACAGAAGAATATGTAAGTAATAAATTGGAACTGTGGTTGTGAAACGATTTTCCAGGCGAAAGATCGTCACAGTTAAGAATCAATTATTTGCCGGTTACATTTCCCAAGATTTGGGACTTCTACTTTGTTCAGCTGGCCTTTTCATAAAAAATTGTCGACAATTTAGGATGCAACCTCAACTGTTGCAAAGAAGTGTGTTTAAAAATATGTCTTGAATCTTTCTTATCAAGCGTGGCTTGTATTTGTTCTATTTGTGTGAGGAAAATCGGTAGAAAGTGACATTCGTTTTCAATGTTCAGATCATCAAATCCGTGATGGAACAGCACAACGAGGAACCTGGTGCCAAGTACAGTTTGATTGCTATGGAAACTACAGAAAAATTGCAACGAATCTGTTCCAACATTGTTGGCTTCTGCAAGACAGTCATGAATGCGACAGGTTGGTGCCCAAATAAAAGGCTTGAGATCGTAAAAAATCTTTTAAGGGTTACCATATTAGAACAAGGGGGGATTGCACAGTCTTAGTTCGCTTGCCGTGTGGTCTTCGTGTGGTGTAACTGCGTGTTTTGACCAGCGAAATATGGGAGCAAGAATTGCGTGATGTTCTAGCTTTCGCAATCCGTTTTGGTGAGGCATTTTCCCGTTTTCCCATTTTCTCCCGTTCCTCCTTTTCCTAATTTTTTGTGTCATGCTCGAGGGACTAGGCAAATTTACGTTGTTGCTTTAACTAATAATTTCGTAATGTCTTCCGCTTGTCAACCAAGTCTGCCATCCGAGACCATGGCGAGGTCTGCTGCTAAGACAAAGTACATTCTCATTTTTTATTTAAATATTTCTTGTATTGTTGTACGTATGTTTTTGCCTGGACGGCAATTTTGGACCAAAGCATTTACGCTGTCCAGGTCCAGCTTTTTCTTTTTTCTGTAAAAACGAAACTTTTCGAGACCCTGGTAGCAGAAATCCATTGGTGTAGAGTTTTGACTCCAACATTCGTGTTTTTTAAATTAAATGCCTTCCACCATAGAGCGGTTTTCAAATGAGTGCCGTAAAACCACAACCAAAACCAAAGTAATTACTTTGGCCAACCAAAAAGGACGGAGACAACTCAGTAAACCAATCAAAACATGTAGCGGACACAAATCGCGGGAAAGTGTGCACGCGCGAGCCACGATTGGTTTTGCTTCCACTTTTGATTGGTTTAAAAAGAGGCGCGAGAACTTTGAACCAATCACTGAGTGAAGTAATGCAAAACCAAAGTAATTCGCTAATTACTTTCGACACTCAATTGAAAACCGCTCTATTAACTCCAATAAAAGCTCTAACTTGTCCTCGTTTCAATTTTCGTCTCTTTCGCCAGGCTCAGTCGCCTCTCATCGTCATGTGCTATTCGCACCCAGTTTGACCGAGTCTTTGTCTCGGGATTCCCGCTCAAACAGGGAAGGTAAGAAAGTGGGAGATAATCGGCGGTGTGTTCCATTAACAAGGGCGACTGCAATCTTAGACAAAAAGATTTAATGACTTGGGCATTTCTCGAACGTTTGCACCGTAGACTAACAATGCCCCACTTCACCCCACCCCCAAGACAATGTTGCTCAGAACAAAGTGCAAATAATGCAGCCGCGTCTCAACTTTGTTTTTGGTGGGGGAGGGGTGCCGTAATGTTATATTTTACGTCATCATAAAGAGTTTTTTCAGTGATGGAATAGGAAGTAAATATGAATCAACAATTTTGTCAAGGCTTTGCTCTTACTATCGGCTGGATTTTTCTTCAGTGGCCGCGAATGACCACGGTGTTCAGTCGGTATTTTTTTCCATTATTTCCAAGTCACCATCGACAAATACTTTATTTAAGTTATTTTGGGAACAGAAGTACGCATTTTGAATATCCCAACACCACAGTTAACACTAACGTATAATTTCAAGTAATAGTAAGCCTTTTTGCTCCCTTCAAAAAAGTTTGGAGACCGACGTGAGTCTACTCAGGTGGGCGGTGAGTACCTTTTACCCAAGGCGCGTGTGAATCGATGGACAGACTTCACATACCATTTACAAAGGAAATGCTTATTTGCCAAGCTGTGAAATCCGAGGCTAGTTGTTAAATACTTTATTCTTTTTTTTTTAAAGGCCGTGTATTCGGATTCCTAAGTCTTGTTTCGTTTGTTTCTTGTTAGTTGCTCGTCCCGTGGCTGCACTGTCCGCATACCGACCGATTAGTCTTGGTCTGCCTGTGTCATTCGTGAAAAAATGCAGTGATCAGATTCTACAGACAGCTGAGTTATGTTCGCAGACGCAGTTGAAGCTGCAGAACCTGACTGAGCTATCCAGCGATGAACTGAGAGAAGTATGGATTTTTTAATCGTCTTCTATAGCCCAAAAGAGAGTTGCGTTAAATGTAGTTTCGTTTATGAGGCATCAGTGCCAATAAAACTTTAAACATGTAAGCTTTTAAAAAATGTCGTCTTTTGTCAATGGCGAAGAAGCTGTCCATTAACCCATTCACGCTAAAGGCCGTTAGTAAATTTTCAGCTCCGACTATTGCATTTCTAGCTTTTTGATTGGCTAAAAAACTCCAACTATGAGCCAATAGTCGAAGTTTTACGTCATATGGAAAATAGTGCGCCAAGATGCTCTTTCCGGACGCTTTGTAAAATTGTGGATATAAAAATCGGCGGTAAAACCCGGTTTGAGAATTTACTAAAACAATTATTCCATTCGCCCTTGTTGGATATGAAGTGATTATAACCAACTCGCGCTACGCGCTCGTTGGTCATTTTATCACTTTATATCCAACTCGGGCTCATGGAATAATTGTTATTTAGACAGCCTACAATCCAGTCTCACTCTCAGCTTATTGGAACTCGTTTCATTAACGGTCAGATTTTAACGAAAGTCAATGTTGACGCTTCTTCTAATTGCATTATAAAGCCATGTAAATTTCCCTCTTATTATCGGTTCTTTGTCAGAGTTGCATGTGTATAAAATCCTCTGCTTTTAGCAAATGTCTGGCTCGTTAGAGCCAATACTGAATTCGCTTTGACGAAGGGTCAACGCTCGAAACGTCAGCTTACAGATCTTTCTCGCTTACGGTGATTAATTTTCCTATATCAAGTGAACTTGCTTGATAAAATTGAATTTTTGTGGTCTATTCTCTAGCGCTGCGCTCAGCCTTGTAGAAAACATTTCCCATATAAACACTGGAGGAAATAGGTGCAATCTTACGCTACCTTTAACACTCGTGAAGTTTATCTAAGGATCGATGTAACGACCGAGGAAAAAAAACTACCAGGAGTAAAGTGACCGAGATGGATGGTTGGCGTCAAGTGAATGTTACAAATCATAGAGTGTGTTCATATGACGTTAAGGAGGCCATGTTAGAGGAGTGAAACAAAGAAACAGTATTCTTTTGGGAATTGAACTCCATTTTTGTGCAAATTCTTCCATTTGTTTTACTATTCAAATATGGCTGCTGCATGGCCACATGAGCGAAAACACTCTATAAATAGCTGACAGGTCCAAATACCAAACATAGCAACAATGCGTGTACCCATGGGAAGTACATTTCCCCCTCATCTTGGCCGTTTGTTTTCTGTGCTACACGTGATTTGGAGTTTTGGGGTTAGAATCACCGTTGGGAATTGTTTTTTAAGATCATGACCCGGGACAACTCTTCAGCCACACTTTTACAGTACCAAAGCTCGCGCCTTCTTCCTGCAAGGGGCTAACTTAATTTTGACGACGTGTTATCTTTTTCAGCTGAGCCAAGCTGAGTTCAACCGCGGAGCTGTCCAGGAGAGACTCTCCACTCAGCAGAGACATCAACTGGCGCAAAAATGCCTCACACAGATCGTACGTTTTAAGGAAAACGAGATTTCCTCTCTCTTGTGTATCTTTTGATCTGAACGTAAGCTTTATGCAACGGGAACCCTGCTTTCTCCATAGTCAAAAGTAGGAAGAGGAAGTTGGCCGTAGTTTCTCTTTCCGAATTCTCTAAATCGATGGTGCGGTGCTTCAGAAGTTGAAGTAAAAGCTTTCAAACTCGTTTATCTTAAGAAGAACCTTTGCAACGACATGTTTGTCTAAGCTTATTAAACGTTCTCCGCGTTTTCGTGCGTTGAAATAGAATCTCTGTTAGTCGGTCAAAGGGAAACGATCGTAATTCAGTCGCTCGGATTGAAATAACTGTTTTCAAACGAGAACAAGAATTTACCCTTGACTCTGGCAACAGACATTATTGAGAATTATTTGTTCATCATCTGGCATCACCTGGATTTCTACTTCTTACATTGCATCCCGTCAGACGAGGAACGACGCATGCGTGGTGGTCCTACGCTGACAGACAGTCGAATGAGACGACTGCAAGGTATTCTGGGGGAAATGGTTTTGTTATCCACAGGAATCTTTAAGTGAACTCAGCAAACGAGCACAAATAGTAAGGGATATGGGATATTTCGTTATTTGTTCTGTTGGTTATATATACCGTTGCAAATCCGATCACATTTTCTTATTTATTTATTTATTTATTTATTTATTTATTTATTTATTTATTTATTTATTTATTTATTCCATTTTCACTGCATTAGAGAAAACAATTCATACTACATACTATATACTACATACTAAAAGAGAAAAAAAAATACTGCAGTGGGGAAGGAC
>OX421445.1:20007772-20015272 GCA_949126865.1 Montipora capitata
CATCATCGCTCGCAAGCAAAATGTCACTCAGTACAAACCAGTTACAATAAACGAATTAAATTGTTCTTGTTTGCCATATAATAAACATCTTGTTAACCGAGCTTAGTCAGTCTGCATGGGAGAATCTTGACCGAGGTCAAGATTCTCCCATACAGACCTCCTTCTCGGTTAATAAGAGCTAAGTCTAGGGAGTCGTATGAACGCAAGTGCATTTCGTGATTTATGGGCACAATTGATGTTTTTGGCGCGTGCAATTTGAGAAATGCACAAGCAAGTTCATACCATTTTTTTCATATCTTACATACTCAACAAAATTACACCATCGCTGTGTTTCCATAGCAACTGTATTGCACTCTGTAACCTCCATTGCACTCCGTAACCTATTTATGCATTACATTTCGTCATTGACAATCAGAAACACAGTATGCTGCTATTGACCAATCAGAAACACAATCTGACCATATAATAAATGTTTGTTACCTTTAGTAACAAGGGGTGGTACTTACCTCTAAAAGGAAGGAAAGGAACTTTGTTGAAGTGTCTGGTCGTTCTAGTGCTGGAGCACTTATTGCGGACACTGGTTTACATAGTTTGAGACGTAGTAAGGCTCTTTTGCAAACTACGTGGCCATGACAGATCACTCATTAAACCATTGAAAAGCACCGTGTATTCAATTTCTAAGGTCTTCATTTTGTTGTTTGCGAAAACCTGACCACAAATCTCCATAGGCAAGCCTGCCTTTTTTAGCGTACTCTGCTATTTCGCTTAAAATCGTTATTTGTCTTATGTTGTTGTTGTAGCTGAAAAGAGAGTCAACCAGCACGCTGACGGAACCCTTTTTTAAGAAACTTGTTGAAATCGAACAGGTATCCAAGAAGTAGTCTTGAAGGAGATTTTTAATTAACTAGATGATGAAGTTGGCCTTGGATGTAGTTTGAGGAGTAGCCGAAATTCAAAGGGAAAGATTCACATTCCCCTTTGAGTCATATTTCCAAATTTTGTTTTCGAAAAATGAACAACAAGGATCCCAAAAGATTAATGTCTCGCATTCTTATGTGTGAGTACTTACTGGCCAATCAGACGCCAGGGAAGGCCGTCTTCGGCTTGTAATTGGATAACGATGAAATGATTTATGGAATGAATCATTTATTGAAGTGCGGATATGGAACGAAGTGAAGCTAGGATCCTCGCAGTTACGGACGCAATTTTGGCAAATGCGTAGAGAAGCCTGAAAAAGTCAGTTCAGTATATGATTCATTTCGTATATCATTTCATCGTTGATTCATTCATCACGGAAACTTTGGAACCCACGAATGACCTGCTTCCAACTTCAGTGGCTTCATAGCTCAGTTAGTTAGAGCGTCGCACCGGTATCACGAGGTCAAGGGCTCAAACCCGGTGGAGTCCTAAATTTTTCAGTCCTCTCTACGCAATTTCTAAAATTGCGTTCATAACTGCGAGGATCATAGCTTCAATTGATGTAATTGGATAGTCTGCTGACTAAGTCACCCGGCTTTCATAATTTAAATGCAGAACAATCGTCCGGGTGAGTGTAGTCCTGAGAAGGTTTGTTCGGGATGACATTGACTGACATTTCGACCTGACATCCATCATAACATCACGACTTCGTAGACCAATCACATCAGTGACCGGAGTATTTATATACCATCTACTGTTGTTATACAGATTTACTTGACTCTGAAGACGACTGCCGCTCAGGTTGTCGAAACCTCAGTCAATGACATTTGATGCCAACAACCAAAGAATATCATGTTATTGTACTCTTAGTAAAGCTAATGGACTGCAGTGGTCTTGCCAAAGTCAGGCATTCTTTCTCTGTCCTTAGGCGCACGGGAAGGGACGCTCCAGACTCAGTTTTCTTCAAGTTATTGTGCGCCGCATTAAAGGGCTCTTGACAATACACGGGACGTCTGCACGCAATGAAGATATTACCAGCGGATTACGATGAGACTTGAGATCAGTGTCTGGAGACGAGGATCGCTTCCGCATTTGTGGAGACTGGACAAGAATATCGCTGGATACTTGACACGTACCAAACTTGGTTGGCATAATATGGCCTTTTGTTACCCTTAATGTCGACGTGCTAGGTTCTTTGATCCCGTATCCAATGAGAGCGGAATAAATAACCTAAGCTTCTCGGTCAGTAACAAAACGACGGCGACGAAAACCAAAGCTTCGTCAATGCTACTGTAGATACTTCAGTTTCCAATTGAAGGAGCATTGAAAGATAGACAATAATAAATTATTCATCGTCATGTGTTCGCATTGGCTGCGGAAGACTGAGTAGGATTTGTAATTTGATGTCGTCGTTTTGTAGAGGGCGACCAAGAAATAAGCAGAGCTATTTACTTCGTCTCACTGCCATTACCATACAGGCAAAAGGGAACAGAAAATCTCCAAGCTGGTAACGACTTAGTGTTCTTAGAAAACTGTCCGGCTTTCTCTTTGTGACCGTGTAATTTGTGTATTCCTGCCGTTTCCCTAATCGAGTTTGACCTTGTATTGAGTATCATTCATCGCCTAGTGTATTACAGCAATGGATTTCTGTTAAAGCTCCTTATCTCCGTTTGACGGGGAGTGAAGGAATGTAGTTTTGGTCTTCATTTTGTAACTCTTGGTAAAGCGAGAATATAGATGTCAAGTGTTCACAGCCGTTTGTCGCCTGACTCTGCTCACGGGTAAACGCAGACTACAAAACTGTAGTATTATTTTGGTTTGCTCCCATCAAAGTCAGGAGCGAGTAGGAAATTGACAAGTGTTACTATGAAGAGATTTTTAACTCTCTCTTTCTCTCTCTCTCTCTCTCTCTAGTCTTACGTTTGTATTTTTCGCATTCTCCCGACCCTTTGAAAATTCGCACATTTGTAGCAACGCAAGAATTCGTCAAATTTCGAGATACGGTGAATAAGTGATGAATATTCGAAGTTCGATGTCGTGGCTGCATGATTCCTCGTGAAACTAGAGGCGACAGTGAGTTTCAATCAAAGCCAAATATCTGGACGTCCAGCAAGACCTTGAACATCTGGCACAAAGTTTCCTTGCTTCGAGTTTCATTTCCTGTGTTCATTTTCATTGGTTTAGTGATCGAACAACACAAAACACAAGCTCTAGTCATTGTTTCCGTCTTTTTGTTATACACCTAGACTTTCACGTGGCAACAAAACGAGCATAGTGATTAGTTGATTCGTCGGCACGTGCCCCTGATCAACTGTGTCCCTTCTGGGATACAATTTCGCAGTTGTTGCGCGCGCGGAAAGTCTAAATATATAACAAACTTTATGTATGGTCCCTCGGTAGGCCTTTACACAAATATCCGGATATTTTTTTAGACATTCAGAAGTTTCCGAGATTTTTAGAATATTTTAAAAAAATTTAAGATATTTAGAAAATGTTGGGTATGTTTTCAATACAGAGAAAGAGAAGTAGTTTCGCTGCTGGACCCGCTGAGATCGCCAGCTGCAAGTGAGTTGTCAAGAAAAAGAAAGCTTTCGGTCAACTCCGTCAACTCGCCTGGAAATCGTCGGTCGCAGACCATTGTGTCGAGAGAGGCAAATGAGCGTATGAAAGTTTCTGCAAGTCAAAGAGTGCAAGAGTTTAAAGAAGAGTCCTTTATTGTTAACCGGAATGATGCATTGTTCTGCCAATCTTGCCGGGAAGAGCTAAATTTAATTGCTTATCGAGGAAAAGAAGCAGACGTGTCTCTCCCTCACCCGCCATGTTCTTACCTCTAGCTCCACCGACGTCAAGACCTTTCAGCGTTTATCTGGGAAGTACATGTCCTTTGCTCTTGCAGTTCCGGGGGCTCGACTGTTCATTAATGAGATCAATATTGCCATTGCAAAAGGTCTCCGCTCTTCTCGCCCAATTTCTGTTTCGGGTTCTTTGAAAGAAGAAAGTCGACATTGGTTGTTCGTTGAGTCCTGGATGGGTTTCCTTCCTTGGCGCCAAGAACTACATCATCAAATTAGGTTATGCTCTGATAGTTCTTCCTTCGCTTGGGCTTGCACCCTTGGTCCCAACTCTCATGACGCCATCGTACGCGATTACTGACCTCCGGAACAGCGCAGTCTTCACATAAATGTTAACCCTTGTCAATGCCCTAGAGGCCTTATCGTTCCGTAACAGCTGGGTAGACTTATTTACTGATAGCCAAGTTCTCATTAGGGCCTGGCAGTCTCAAGGTGCAAGGTCACATACCCTTTCTAACTCTCAGAAGAAGCTGTTTTGGGTTGTCACCAAAACTAATATTCATCTTAACCTTTGTTATATCCCCTCTGCTGTTAATCCTGCGGATCCTGCAGAGGTAAAACTCGCGATGGGAGTTGCCAAGCTATCCCCGTCTGCCCAGTTTGGTCACTCCGCGGATTTGATGGCTTTGCCGTCGAATGTGCAATGCGCTTTGGGTGGCTCTACTTAGCGGAAGAAGTTACTCCACAAATTCATTCCTTGGGCGCTAAACCGTTTGTTACTTTTTAAAGTGGATGCGTATTTTTAAAAGGTGGTTTAATCGGTTCTTCCTTTGTTCAGAAATGACAATTGAATTTTTATTGTCAACTAGAATTAAATAACAATTATCTGTACTGTTTTGGACATAAAGAAAAAGTTAATTTGTTTGTTTGTTTGTTTGTTTGTTTGTTTGTTTGTTTGTTTGTTTGTTTTGCTCTAAAATGCGAGCGAACAAGGCCTTTTTTAATCCGTTTTCCCAACTGGTTTTCGTTGTGCCTCGACAGTGACAAGAAAATTTTTCCCTTATGTTATAAACACGTAATCGCAATAAGTTCTCGTAAAATTAGGGGGAGATCTCACTAGTTTGTGGTTTTAGAAGTTTGTTTAAGGCACCTAAACGCTATTGAAGTGTTGGAGCGGATCTTGTTTGAAGTTCGTCCTTTCTTGGTTGCCTTGCCGTATTTTGCCGATTCTTGTTCCAAGCCAACCTGGCGTGTTTCTATGAAATACATCAAAAATGTGGATGATTTCGTTTTCAGAGATAAAGTGGAATAAAGTACATCAGTAAAACTCTTCTTTTGACCTTGAACTGACAAAAAAACATTTACGGCTTCTAATTTTAGCGTGATTCCTGTTCGATGGCTATTGACAGTTGACCCTGAAATGGCATTTTCCTTTTCCATGCTCGTTAAGGGTGTACTTGTATTTTAAAACTCATGCGGTTCAAGAAAAATTCATTGCCAAACTGATGAATTCCAAAGTGAATTTCACTCGAAAAGCCGATATCATACTCATCGCTTCGTGATTCATGGGATATCGGTTTTTAGCGTAAAATTTACCGTGGAATTCACTAGTTAGGCAATGGATTTTTCTATAGAAAAAAGCAAAGAAAGTGAGTTAATTATTAAAGCAGTAACCGGAAACATCAAAACGTGGACAATTCGAAACCTTTTATTTTCACTGACCCTACAGGCAGTAAGAATAAATAACCAGGGAGCTCCGCTTTTAGCCTTGGCTAAATCTATATATTAATTTCTTGTGGTAGCAAAACGAAGAAAATGAAATTATGTATTCAGCGAAATAAGGTTTCATTTTGTTGTGTAATAGATTTGGTTTTGCCTTATTCGTGTTCGCAATTCCTATTTCCTCCTTCAGGGCCTTCCCCCTGTCCCTCGCTTGTTTGTTCCTGCCGTGTCTTGCCCGACTTGCCATTATGCCAATGATCATACCTTCCGGTTTTGCAAGAATTGTGGTTATTCCAGCTGAGGTGTTAACGCCCCCGTTCCGGCGCCGGTTACCTTTAACCTAATTGCTATTGACGATCGTATTAAGTTCCTCCAGTCAAACCACTTGTCAACAGCTTATTCCAAGCAGAAGAAATCCTTAAAGACTGAATTTGAAAGCTTCCTTTTGGCCTTGCCAAGCGAAAAAAACGCTTTCTGAGGCCAGCCCCCTGGATGTTTGTAGTTTTCTGGTGTTTAAGGATTCCAAAGGCACGGACGCCCTTATCTTGGCCGAACGAGCATCTCTCCTTACCAATGTCCTTTACTTCTTGCGTATTCCACAGTGGATTCCTATATCTGATGTTGGACGCCAAGGAGACTGGAACTGAACACTTCTGCTCGGGTAATCCAGCCACTGATCTTCTGGTCAAGCAGTACCTAAAGGAAGCTTCAGGCTCGGGTTACTCCCAAGCAGGCCTCTCCCATTTTCTTGGACAAGCTCCTCTTACTTTTACGTCATCTTGAGAAGCGTCTTCTCCTCTCATCCCTTACGCCGTCTGATATTTTTGTTACTGCTACAGATATAGCATTCTTCAAGACCCTATTCTTCTCCGGAGATAGGGGAGGTGACCTAGGGCAGGTCAAGACTCCTGAAATTGCCCGCTTCCCAGATGATAATGGTTTTTTGTTCAATCACATTTGGGGAAAGACTCTGAGAGATGGTTCCTCAAACAGTTTTGGAATGCGTCGCCATCCTAATCCCACTTTATGCCCAATTAAGGGAATTGAGACTTAGGTAGCAATCGCTCATGAATTGGGAATTATTCTTTCCAGTGGCTATTTGTTTCGTGCTACTAATCAGCAGGACCACGTTGTCGATAAGCCCCTTTTAAGCACTACGGCTGAATCCCTTAAAAAGTACCTCCGAGATGCCCAGATTGATCGTTCCGGCTGTGCTATTACCCTAGCATTGTCGGGCTCTCCACTGGCAGATGTCATGTCCCATGTTGGTTGGTCGAACTCAAAAACGGCGTTGTATTACCTTAAGTTAGCCGATGTCCTTTGGGCTGGGGCCCCCTCTGAACTTCTTGCCTCAAATACCTTTTTGCCTCAGTCTCAGGCAGCCTCGCGCGTTCATGGCGATTTTAATAACCTAAAGAATTTCGTAACGGCGGTCTGCTCCATCCTCTTCTAAACGTCTACTTCCTTCTTAAATTTTTTTTTGTTTTCTCCCTTTTGTGCCCCCTTTGCAGTTTTGGGTTTTAGCTTTGAAGATTTTTCTTTTGAGACTGGGTATGTTGGATGGTTTGTATATTCTATGATGCCTTGTGTTCTAGTATTATTCCTGTATGGCCGCCAGACCTCCATGCCTCAGTAGGAGTCTGGGTAGGATCGGTGTAAATAGGTTACTATTTACAGCGGTCTTACCCAAGCGAGTATAACAGGTACCGCCTACATCAGTTCATTATCATTTCGATAGAAGGCTCTAGCATTTTCTGTAAGGCGTCCTCTATTTCCTTCTACATTTTCTTGCCTGTACTTCTTTCCAATGGCCACCTTCGGATCACCTTTGTCCTCCCTCTCCTCCCAATTTGTCAGGGTACTTACTGTTCTGTATATCGTCATCTGAAGGTGGCCACCAGACTTCTATGCCTCAGTAGGACTGCGAGTAAGATCGGCGTAAATAGGTTACTACTAGAGCTACATCTTACGCAAAGACAACTTTAATCTCCTGGAAGACAAAACGCAGCTCAGTTGACAATATGGAATAAAGCGCTGTGTTACTGCACTACCACACGTACGCAATGCG
>OX421445.1:20020272-20025272 GCA_949126865.1 Montipora capitata
ATCTTCGTCGAATAGGCCATTTCCGAGTTCATGTGCGCCTCCTCTTCAAAGCGAGTCTAAGTGCAAAGTTTTTGTGATGGCAATTAGTTCTACTTTACATATGAATGAAAACTAATTTTCATAAGAAAAACTTTGCACTTAGACTCGCTTTGAAGGGGAGGCAGACATGAACTCGGAAATGGCCTATTTGAAAGTATCCGGATTTGACCGTCCATTCGATTCCAAATTCTTCACGTATTCTAAACTTTCCACTACAGAGACCGGATTCAAAAAGTGGCGCATTTGAATGCCGGATTCGCTGGATTCGTGAGGACGGCAGGCGCACCCGCAAAGAAAAAGTTGCGGATTCAAAGGTGTCCGGATACGAGTGGACGGGGCCTAAGAAACGACGATGGCTGCGACGACAACAACAACAACAACAACAACAACGCCGCGAAACAATGTCATTGGTCAAAGGAGGAAAAGTCATGATCGTGCACATATTTTTGCGTTACTCTGCATAAGAACGCGAGGATTCAAATGAAAACCTTTCATTCTCTCAAGTTGATCTGGTGACGTAATTCGGAAATTTTAACGCCGTATCCCACAACCGCGCGCGGTCTTCAATGTTATTTTCGAATTCAATTTTTGCTGCTGTACAGTGAAGTTTCTCGACTGAATACACAAGATCTGAATTTGTACACGAACCCCATAAAATAAAAACCATACTTCACAGATGGTAATATTACACTAAATTAGAACTTTAAAAGGATATGTTTTGGCAAAAATCTCGAATAAGTCTATTTTGTTTGCAAAGTTTTTCTTTAGCTCTAGCATATGTGGAATCCAGGTAAGTTTATCGTCCACGATCATTCCGGCCAAGAATACGAGATTTTGTGACACAGCTTAGTACCGGTAGTGGTAGTGTAGGTAGGTAGTGGTCTTTTGTGCTAATTAACGTAACTTCGCTCTTATCCAGATGAGGTGTTAGGCGGTTCTCTAGGCACCACCTTTAGACCTACCTCTAGTAGCGCCCTGTTCAAAGAAGCAATCGCAGCGTCTGCAGACACTCCGATGCATAAAAGTGATGTATCGTCCGCGTATATAAACAGAGATCCCATGGTTATCGCGGCGGGCAGATCATTAGTAAATAAAGTGAACAGAATAGGGCCTAATACAGATCCCTGCGGTATTCCAGTTGTGACTGGTAATATGTCATATTTAACTCCATTACGCAGCGTGAACTGCATTCTACCGCTCACACTTATCAAACAGAAAACACCCAGGGAAGAACAGAAGCAGGAAAATCATGGCAACAAGTAATCGCACGAATCTTCTTGTGTAAGTCCTCGTTAAATGTTGATTAGGTTCCATTCAGTCACGTGACAAGCGGCCATCTTTGTTTACAAAAAGGAAGAGAAGTATATTTAAATAGCACGATTCTTTGGTGGTTATTTCGAACATTACATCTGTCCAAGTTACCACTTCTGTTTCTGATAAAAAAATAAACGACTAAATAAATAACGTTCTTTCCTCTTGGTGTTTAAGAAAGAGAGAGTTAATTTCAAACCCAAATAATCGAACTTTCTTTCTTTCTTTCCCTCTCTATACCTTATTCCTGTCCCCAGAGCCCGAATTTCGTTTGGTCAGAACCAAGAACACGGACTCTGGCCACGTCCGCGAATCACGGGCTTATGCGTATTTTCAGAAATTCGGGGTAGACTTTCCTAAAATGGCGGCCAAAAGAATATTCTTTTGTTTAAGTGCTAATTAGACTCACTAGCCTCGTTTGCTTGTACAAAATACAAAAGAAATGTTGCTTGAGAGCGAGGCTAGTGAGGCTAATTAGCACATAAACAAAAGAATATTCTTTTGGCCGCCATTTATGCATTCGGTCTATACCGGACTAAAATCGCGGAGGACGAAGGAACCATTGTTATTCCGATAAGGCCTTGCCAATTAGGTATTGTTCTGTTCGCTTTGTTCATTTGTTTATGGACATTAATTATTTCAGATCCGGTATATGAAACACCAGCCGAAATTCGAAACAATAACGGTCGTCTACCGTTCCCGCAACTGTGCGTATTGAGGTCATTCCCCTGAAATAGAACTGACAATAGATTTTCGTACAAACGTTGCCTATTGGTTGTCATCTTAAGGGAATTTAAATTTTGTAATAAAAAAGAAGGGTCCCCACATTTGTTCAGAAGCGGGAGCACCTTGAAATACCCCATAATTCCTTAAAATATGAGCTTCAGAATCCTTATTATTTTAATCGTTCATGCCATGTCTTGTGAGAGGAGAAAAAACTAGGGAGAAAGCAAAACAAGAATATAACTATAGATATACTGTATCAACTTCAAGGAATAATTAAATATATGTTTCATCATAAAAACACTCATTTCCAGTCGACCCTGATTCAACTTGTTACTAGCATGCAGCGATCTCGAGGCCACCATATCTGTTCAATAAGTTCACCTTTTCGCTCATTATTTATTTTTGTGTAATAGAAATTGTTTATATTCCTGTTATTGGAAGAAGGTGCTTGCTAGTCTCAGAAAAAGAGAGAAAAACTATAGGTCACCATACTCGTTTACGAGAAAATGACGATTTATCTCTCTCACGACCCAAGCCGTAAAGAAAACTCCGCCATTTTCTGTATGTGCGCGCGCTAATGACGCAATAAATCGTGCGCAGTAAGGAATGCGCAATGCAATACAGGGGAATGACCTTGGATGTGGCCAGAGTCCGGACTCTGGGGAGGAGAAGGGTCGATTGTGAGGGGCACCAAGAGGCCACGTTCGATATATTAATATTCACACATGGCTACGAGGCTTCACCGTAAATTTGAATATTGTTTTGTTTAGAAATCTCCCTTGAGACTTGTGAGACAAAGAAAACAGAATTGACAAGACAGCCTTGTAGCCATGCATGAATATTGATATATCGAACGTGGCCTATTCACTACATGCACAATCCCATAATACACCTCTATTACCCCCCAAGACTTTTGCATAACCATTGTTTGCAATTTCTCCTGGGACATGAAAATGTCCTGGGACATGAAAATGTCCTAGGACATGAAAATGTCCCAAGAGAAATCGAAAACAATGCCTATGCAGATTTTTGGGGGTAACGAGGTGTCTTATGGGATTTTTGCTAGTTTGCTTGTGACGTCATGGTGGCCATGTTGAATGGCAAGAACAATAACCTGTCTCTCCGCTGGGAACTAAACTTGATTATTTTGCATGCAAATTCTGCGAAAAGAAATTGTACTGTATTGCCATCCAACATGGCCACCGTGTCCCGTGGGTGCAAACAAGGAATATGATTACATGCCTTGTCGTACATACTCAGCTTTAGAAGGAACAACACACATGCCTCACGTATGCTTCACGTTTGGTTTTCTTTGCAATAAATTAATTAGTTACATGTATTGCATATTAATTAGTCTATCATTTAACTTTACGGTTAACGATCACTTCTGATGATGTATGTTGAAGCATACGAAACGTAATGAAAATATAATTTTAAAGGATCTTTTTGTATTGCATGTATTACAAGCCTTATTGAACAAAACCATGCGAAATGACACTGGCAATACATCGGTTGGGGGCGTTAATACTAATGTGAAATGCACATTTAAACTTAGCGACAATGAAATCGCCTAGAAATACTACTTTTGTTTTTTATGAAGTAGAAAGCACAAATATCAAAGAGACTACAAATGACCTACCAAACAAGTTAACACCAAAAATATTCGATTATCACAACTATCAGGCCGGTAATTAGACTTCTACGTGTAAAAGGTGTCAGAGCATGCGCTTAATATGATTTTTTCCCGCAGTCATCTTAGCTTTCAATTTTTTTTTCAATAGAAAGCAAATGCTCATCATTCAAAAACGTTTCAGTGGTTTACCAAAGAAACAAGTTAACATATCGACTTTTTGGTAAACATTCTAATCCTTTCGCATTGCATTCATTGGTGACCGGCTGTCTTTTAACTCTTTAATTAAAAATGATGTTCTTAAATAACGAAAAATGGGAAAAAGAATCGTTTTTTTAACCTTTGCCTGAAAATGTGGATATTCCTTGTTGCGATCATTTGCAAATCAAAATATTTAGGAAAACCTTTATCTTAAACTGCGGCTGCCTTGAGCTACACCACGTCGTATCGGACAACGATCGCGAGTTAAACAAAAGCTAAAATTAAATCAGTCAAGACGTTGTGTCCCCTAACAACGGCATGCATTAGATATTTTATTGTCAAAAAGTGTTTCATCAGCATTTTGTTTGCTTTTTAAAAAGTGTATTTTAAAAGAAGAAAGATCTTTGGGCCGAAGTTCTACGTACTTCGACTCCGAAAATCACCCTCACTGCACCCCACTGCGAGGGCCAGTTCAAACGCGGCTTAATGGTCGTCTCGAAATCTGCAATTCGATGAGAAAATTTCAACATTGCTTAATTAAAGAGGGCAGAATGTTTGTTTATCCCCGATCATATTTAACCTTGTAGATGGTGGGGCCGTGTGTAGAAATAAAAATTAAAACTGATGCACGAAAGGGCCAAATGATCCTCGCGCTTATCTGGACTATTTATGCAATTGTCTCTTATTATTATTATTATTATTATTATTATTATTATTATTATTATTATTATTATTATTATTATTATTATTATTATTATTATTATTTATTTATTTATTTATTTATTTATTTACAGTATCTCCATAAATAGAAAATGGCTCTTCACCTGTAAAAAATTAATTAAATATAACTACAATAAATAACGATGTCTTTAATTCCTAAAATGCTGACAGTGACTAAAACTACTCTAACTAACGCGTTATTATGTACACTATAGTTACAAAAGTCTCTTCTTAGGTATTTTCTTACACTTTGGCAAAACGTGTTGTAGTCAGTGATGTTCGTCATGGCAGCTGGGAGTTCGTTAAATCCTGCAGCTACCGTATGCTGAAAAGTTCCCGACTCTCCGAGGAAGAGTGAGCACCGGTGCTGAAG
>OX421445.1:20045272-20055272 GCA_949126865.1 Montipora capitata
GCTTATATTTCATATATTAACGAGTGAAAGTCCTGAAGAAACAGGAAAATTGGTCGCACACGAACAGATTGAACATTGGCCGAAGTTCAGTGCCAGTGAAGGAACAGATTCGAAATTCATGAGCACTTTGAAAGCTAAAATGGTAGTTGCCTACCAGAAAAGTGCCAATACGTGAGAAATGCTTGTGTCAGCTTGAGAGCGTGAGATTGCATCGAAATGCGTGAGACTCGCGCGCTCAATGCGTGAGACTTGAGACCTCTGCATTTAGACGTTGACTTTTCTCAATTCTTAGATTTTTATAGCCAAAAGGACCGTTACTTACTGAGACATTTTGATACTAAATCGTTAAAACAGAAATATGCCAGGACAAACTTGAACATACTTAAAAACAGTTACTTTTATAGGATTGTGGACGAATGGAACACTTTGCCTTTTGACGTCCGTTCGGCATGCAATGTTGACAAGTTTAAAGCTATTGTTATTAAAATTTGTAACAAACTTGTGAATATTATTGCAGTTTAAGGGAGTTTATTGCAATTTTTATAACTTTTATGAGGTGATTTGTTTTTATGTGATGTTACGTAACTCTTTTGAAAATTATCCTTATGGCTTTTTTTTTTGCTTTTTTTTCTCTTTCATTACTATTTTTTGGCGTTGTTGTAAATATGCCGTTAAATTGTAGCTGGACCCTCCGTGAGGGTACACTGGGTTGCCTGTGGTACGTGCACCGTTCCCGACAATTTTTTTTAAGTTGGGGGGTCATTAAGAAGTCATACCAGACGAGCCCCTTTGGCTCACAGGTCCTCACACGTTCGTACGACGAAACAGATCTGTCCTTGCGTAATATGTAGCCGTAACAGTGCACGATATTGTTTTGGTATTGTCTATCATTGTAGTGCCATGGTAGAAGTCTTGGGTAAATAGTCTGAGAAGACATGTGGTTACTAGCAAAGTACTGAACCTAGAAAGATTGAAGAAAATAAATGGGAAGTGAGAAACATTGGCTTCTGGGCTTGACATGTTGATAAACTTCTTTTGACCACAAGTTTAAGTGTGCCCTCTGAGAGCTGATCTGACAGCTTTGTAATACCAAAGTTCACTGAAGTTAATCCCTGTTAAGCGGGGTTAGTGTTTGGATGGGAGACCAAAATAATATACCCCTCATAAAACAGAAGCATCGGACCGAAAGTACTATTAACGCTAACAAATGCGAACTCAGCAAGGTACAGATTTTGTTAGCTTGCTTTACGCAGAAACAAATATTGATGCAAAAGTAAATAAATATTGATACACAGTTTTTAGAAAGAGCAGAAGGAAGTTTCCAGGACGATCGCTCGAGAATAACATATTTACGACATGAAAACAACATTTATTTTGAACCGTGAATACAGAATATAAACAGTTACGATCAGCGACAAACATTTTGGGGGATTTTTGCAACGTTCAATTTTGTTATTGTAAGTTTTGGCTGCACAAATAAATCGCAAAATCGAAAGTGACATTCCGGAATTCAGCGGGCGCCGTGATTAAGTTACCGCGGCATGTTTACTCGCCAAACAGTGAAGTATCTGTGTCAAATGATGGCAAGATACCGGGTTTTTGAAAGTTTCTTTTTCTGTCAAGTGTTATAAAGTTTGACAATGAAATGAGCGAAGTCAAAACAAAGATCACAATCGCCCAACTCTTGTTTATGCAAAGTCAAAATTTACTCTCCAAGACGCGCACGACGTTATTTATCACCAGGTAATTCCTTCATTTTGGAAATAGCAGCTACTTTATTATTCATCTGCGTCACAATTTTTCACTGATTTTGGGGCTCATTTTGTTGAAACTCAAGCACGCTTCCAACAGGCCTGTAATAAAGAAAAAGAAATAAATAAACTTCTTTCCCATGGCGTAAGGGAGCAGATGGGCAAGACATTTCAGGATTGCTACACAACAAATTATTCTAGGCACCTTAGTAACCGCGGCCTTTTTCGTTTTTCTCTCTCATCTCGCTCCTGCAGTATTAAGTGCATTGCGTTGGTGCCTAAACGACAACACAAGAAATTCTGATTATGTGGCTTTGATGTACTTGGTAAAATCGCCTCTTCTCTCGAGTAAATTGCTCTTACGTGTAACACTGAGTGATGAAATTGACAACTGCGCGCCAAACGCAGAAGGAGCTGATAGTGTACATGTGTCGAAGCTCGAAAAGTGACATTGCCTCAGCTTTACTCGCCAAGTGATCGTTTGGAACAGCCATTAAAACAAATACTTCAAGTAACACCTACGGCTGTGTGATATTTACGTCAAATGAGTTTCTGGAGGACAAATTCTCAACCAGACTCGGACTTGTCTGTCACTGGTAAATCCACTTTTCGTCATCAGAGACCATTGAGTGGTCACCGTGTACGGGGAGGAAGTACGAAGTCACACATTTTTGGTATTTCTGATACTCCCAGTCAAGGGGAACTGACACGAAAAAACGCAAATAGTCTCGAAGGCAACACAGCATCAGCAGCAACAAGTTCAGTTCACATCACCCCAGAGGCACCACGTCCTTCAAGTGGTCACCCACCAAAGATTACAACAGGGTCTAATGCTAATGTAAGAACAATGATGATAGGGAGCTTACGCAACAGGATGGCTGGAAGACTCAGGACGGCAGAATGATGAAAAAATGTTGCGTAAGACCGGGAATGCACAGTCTTGTGCGACATTTTTTCGCCATTGTGCTGTCCTGAGTCTTCCAGCCATCCTGTTGCGTAAGCTCGCTATTGATAGTTTTCACATCACATCATCATTGCCATGTTCGTGGGCAAAAACAACATATCTCTCGTAATCTCCTTTTGTTCGTCCATCAGCAATAAATTTATTGTACATGACACCATTGCAAACAATCTTTATGGTGGTGGAGATGGTAATGATTGATTGGCCTTTTTTATTCTAGAGATGCACAATCCATCCAGATGAACTGTGTCTCTCATGTTATCCGTCTAGTGTAAAGACGGGATGATCTATATCAGATGCATAATTCATCTGGGACAAACCTGTGCAAACATTTTTTCTGCATCTGTTAAATTTGTCTAGTATAAAGACAGGCACAAGATGCATAATGGGTCTGGACGAACTATCCAGTTAAGTGGATACGCTGAAAAAATGTTTGCCTAAGTTTGTCCCAGACGAATTATGCGTCTATAGTATAAAAGCGGACATTGATTCATGAATTTAGTGATTGAGTGATTTTCTTGTCAGGCATTCCAGACAGTTTTTGAAGACAGAATTATAGCAGTGAATTTCATCTCCACTGAGTGTATACTGTAAGAGTCAGTAATGCTGAAATATTGACAATGGGCACTCCTTGAACACTTCACACACTGATTATGCATGGTGCTTATTCAGTGGGTGATCATGAAATTATTCTGTTGTTTCTGTGCAGGTATCTGTGATAAGCAAGTCTCAGTTGGATAATGCTAAAAAGTTAGCTGAGGTTAGTTATTTAAACAGATGTCAAGAATTGACAACAAATATTATCCAGACAACGAAAAATCAAAATTGAACAGGTTTGAAAAAAATTTAAACCAAGAAAACATTTGAACCTTATTTTTACCATGCACAAAATAATTTAAATAAGATTTCCATTCGATGTGTACATGTAACTGGAAGCCTGCTGTTATAAATACCTTAAAGGATGGTGCCTATTAATTCAAAGGTATTTTTGCATGGTTGTATGAATAATTATGGGGGAAAAGCAGACACATTTTTCAAAGATAATTAATCAACAATATTTGTAATAAGCTTTAATTAATTAAATACAAAGCAAAGTTTCCAAATTGAAGCTTAATCAATCACTGTCCCATTAACCATTTACCCCTGCCTAAACCGGCCATACTTGAGTATTTGACTCTGTCTAGCACCAGAGGATTTTACTCGTCAATGGGGAACTGCCAGGAGTCAATGGGTTAATTGTCTCTGAAAAATTCATAGTTGTCCCCGATTTTCTTTTTGGATACCAAGAGCACTCATTAAGTTTGGCTTTCTCCACATAGTTTTAAGCCGGGCAAAAATATCCCTGCATTAGTAAGCACTACCGATAGGAAATCCGAGTATCTGGAGATGCACAGAACGTATGTGCAATAGCAATAGTAGGCACCGTCCTTAATAACATGTAATTATTGTAGTCTAAGCCGTGAAGTGAAACACTACCTTGTATGCTGTTTATTGTGCTTTGCTACAGTAGGCATAGGTGGGTTAATCACTGATTCATGCTAATTAAATTTTGTTATTCACTTTTATATTAAAAGTCACGTTCAAATTATGCTGACCAGCCGGTTGAAGTTCAAGTTTTCTCAAGAAATCAGATGGTGGGAAGAAAGGCACCTAAAGGGTATGTTTATGATAAATTGTTGGAATTTTACCGATAACTACAGTTTTAAAGTTAAAGTCAATTTTCAAGTTTATATTATGCTGACTACTCAGAGTATTACTTTAATAGTATGTACTGTTACACTGTAATGTAGCTACACTGCCTGTGTAATTTATTGACCCCTAGGAATGAGACTTGATAGATTTAGGCAGCGTTTACACGAACGCGGCTTCACATCGACATGGTTTCATGGCTTCAAAACCGTGTCAAAATCGATGCGGTTTGGAAGTGTTTACACAGAACCGCTTTCGCTCGAAACTCCAAGTCGTGATGGTATGAGCAAGCGCTGCACTACGTTCTGAATTCACTATTTTGAATCGAACAATGCAAATTTTGCGCCTAAATGGTAACCGTATTCAAATCGATGCAGTTTCACTGTTTACACGACAAATGAAACCGCATCGTTTTGAAAACGCTTCACTTTTGGCAGCGGTTTCAAATCGACACGGTTTCGGCAACAGTCTCGATCGGTGTCGTGTAAACAGAAGGTACAACCGCATCGAACACGATGCGGTTACAAATGAAACCGCGTTCGTGTAAACGCTGCCTTGGAGTGCATGGCTGAGTGATTATTGTCATTTGTGCCTGTCAGGTACACACATTTGCCTTCACTGCATTCAAAGCCAAAAATACACTACCCTACTACCCTACTATACAATGTACAGTGTACAACCACAAATTTACATGTGCATTACATGTCTGTTTAACTTCCATACCTGTAGATTGTCAACTGGTAAAAGATCGATTTTGTAACCGCTCGTGCCTGAAGCTTAGTGCATCATGCATCTTGCATATCTCGTGTAACTTGAATTTCATGAAGATCGATAAGGTCACGGCATTTAATTAGTTATTTATGGTAAAAAGTAGTTTTCCAGCAATTTCATAGTACTTAACTGTTGTAATATCCTTATTGTGAAAAATAATAATTAAAACCTTATTGCAATCCTATAAGCAGTCTTATAGTTTAAAGTTCACCTTTCATTGAATTCATGTGGTTTTCATTACACTAGGGTGCCACAACTTGATCTGGGTGGCCTTGCAGATGACAATAACCAGGTATGTTGTTATCACCCAAATGAGATTTTACTGCTCTGTCAGTAAGGAAGACATGTTCTTTGTAGTCGGTCGTTCGAGGGCATAAAATCAGTGATCTTGTTGTAAATAAAATGAAGACATAAAGACCTGTCACAGGTCGTTCTTCTTCTTGCCTTCATAATCAGTTTTTCTCTATCATACCATGGGGATTCTCAAGTTGATGGCATGGACTATACTCCTCTCGTGTCATCTTTTTCCGAGTTCCCTTCTGGAATTGGCTCTACAGCGGTTTCTTCATAAACCAAAGCAATCCACCATCTTGTTCACAGGCCAAACTAAAAAGTTCTTGGTGCTAGCACTGCTTTTGCTTGGTGGTGATGTTGAGCTAAATCCTGGACCTACTTACAAATATCCTTGTGGAAAGTGCACGAAACCTGTTAAACTGAATTGGCTCTACAGCGGTTTCTTCATAAACCAAAGCAATCCACCATCTTGTTCACAGGCCAAACTAAAAAGTTCTTGGTGCTAGCACTGCTTTTGCTTGGTGGTGATGTTGAGCTAAATCCTGGACCTACTTACAAATATCCTTGTGGAAAGTGCACGAAACCTGTTAAACTGAATTGGCTCTACAGCGGTTTCTTCATAAACCAAAGCAATCCACCATCTTGTTCACAGGCCAAACTAAAACGTTCTTGGTGCTAGCACTGCTTTTGCTTGGTGGTGATGTTGAGCTAAATCCTGGACCTACTTACAAATATCCTTGTGGAAAGTGCACGAAACCTGTTAAACTGAATCAGCGAGGAGTGTAATGCAATATTTGCGATTTTTGGTTTCCCACCAAATGCATGTTTATTAATTCCGAGACCTACGAAGATCTTGCAAACCTCTCGACTGTATGGCTATGCCCTCTATGTGGAGTAGCAAATTTTACGCATTCCCTTTATTGATCAGGATACATGTATCTCAACGGCACTGTCAAATTATTCTTCAAGCCTATCAATTTCAAACTCATTAGTTGTCGGTCCGGCAAAAATTCAGTTATCATCTACACCAGCATGTTCAGCACCTCAGGAACCTGTATTTCGTTCTTCTTCTTATAGTGAAGCCGCCTCCTTGCAACCTGTTTCCCCCAAAATCCTTATTGCTAATTTCCAAGGCATCAGATCGAAGGTCGCTGAGTGGAGTATTCTTATTGATGCTCATAAAATGGATAGCATCATTGCTTGCAAAACTTACCTTGCACCAGACATCAGAACAATGAACTTTTTCCATCAGATTTCACTGTGTACGGTAAAGATCATAACCACTGTGGTGGAGGTGTTCTGATTGCAGGAAAAAAATCACCTTGCTTCTCTTCCCCACCAGGATCTTGATGCAAACTGCGAGATTGTTTGGGCAGAAGTCATCTTCGGAGGAGAAAGTCTTCTTATTTGTTCCTTCTACCGTCCAGTCCCTCGGCTGAGGAGGCTATATTAAACAAACTTGATATATCCCTGAAGAAAGCCATCCATCTCGCTGGCAACTGCCACATTCTGGTTGGCGGGGACTTAAATCTTCCATCCATTAACTGGAATACTTTATAAGTAGCTGCACAAGCTTGTGATTCCGGTCTGTGTTTTTACTTCCTTTATATCGTACAGGATTCTTATCTTGAACAGCTGGTTCTGGTACCCACCCGTCATGGTGCCACAGCTTGCAATGGTATCCGGAGGTTTCGCCCACAAGGTGATTCGCCCACAATCAAGAGGTTTCGCCCACACTTAAGGTGATTCACCCACACATCTTATGAAGAAAAATGTAATTTCTGATGTTTGAGTGATCTGGTAACGAATTCGGTAGAAATTAGTATTCTGACGGCACGGTTGAGAGTCTTTGGTTTGGTCATGTGATTTGGTTAGTCCTTTTGGTGGCTTGTGTTCAAATTCCAAAGGTGCTTTGGATCAGCAACCTGATACAACGTTCTCTGCTGCGAACCTATCAGAAACACCATGACTAACATGAATGATGAAGGAAAAAAACTAACTGAGCACCATTAAAATTAAGGTGAAGTTGAACGAACTCACAGCTCTCATGAATGATGGCACAGTGGTGAGAGCACTCGCCTTCCACCAATGTGGCCCGGGTTCGATTCCCGGACTCGGCGTCATATGTGGGTTGAGTTTGTTGGTTCTCTACTCTGCACCGAGAGGTTTTCTCCGGGTACTCCGGTTTCCCCTCTCCTCAAAAACCAACATTTGACTTGATTTACTTTCATTGTTAATTTCAGTTTACAGTGTCCCCAATTAGCGCTCCAGCGCTAGAACGACTAGACACTTAAATAAAGTTCCTTTCCTTTCCTTTCCTAAGAACAAAAATAAAACAAGAGTTGCAACTTATTCAAACGTCTCTTTCACTGACTACTACCGCACCAACCCTGTGTGACCCCTAGCTTAGCAAAAATAAAAAGCGACTTCTCAAACACAAAGGAAATAAAAATCAGTACAAAAGAAATAACGATAGATTCATCAAAAATCTGTTGAATATATCTCTTACTGAAAATGACAAAACTTTGCTATCAAAGGGCTTGAAATTTATCCCCACTCCCCCAAAACCAGTATAACACAATAGTCTATTAAAAGACTTAACAACTTCACCAGAAACATGCGCTTGAAATACCACTTTGCTGACCGCGAAAGCAACCCTCACCCGTTCCATGTCAAATCAACATGGCAGCCGCCACTACAACCTACCTGGAACGCACTACAAAGCTACCTGGAACGCACTACAAAGCTACCTGGAACGCACTAAGCTAGAAATTTCTTCAATATCCTTTAGCAATGCTAAAGACAAATTGTCAGCACAAGAACGACAAGCACTATCCGCACTACGTGCAAATAAAAAGGTGAACATTAAAAAAGCTGATGAGGGGACTACAACAGTCGTCATGGATACGCGAGACAAAATCCGAGAGGGCAACGTACAAGTCTCTGACACAAACTTTTACACCCCTCTACAAGATCCTATAGTGCCCTCGACGGCCAAGAAGGTCAGCAACATATTCAATGCCCTGTATACAAACAACCATATTGACGCAATGACTTTCAAATGGCTCAATCAAAGCCAGAACCCATCCAGAATCCTGGAATTCTATACACTGGCAAAAATACATCAACCAAACCCAGTCGGCAGACCAATAGTTTCTCAGTCATCTTTATGGTTCAAATCAAGAAACAACTAACATCCAGCCCTTGTAAACCTATTATCTGGAAAAGATTCATTGATGACATTTTTTCAGTGTGGACCATAAGCAAACACGAAATTAACAGCTTTGTTGATTTTGCTAACCAATTCACCCCACGATCAAATTCACCTGCGAAATGTCATCTGAACGCGCAGTGTTCCTCCATACTGAAGTCTTTAAAGGACCTCTCTTTGCCTTAAACAAAACACTTGATGTCAAAACTTATTTTAAAGCCACAGAAACATTCCAATACATGCATTTCTCTTCATGCCACCCTCTCAGCATTAAGAAGGGTTTCATTAAAGGAGAGACTTTACACCTTAGACCACCTCAAGTTGGAGCCAGAAATGCGTGTGGCATGCAGGCATCAATAGTGAATACTGTTGCAATATTTTATAACTGTTATATTTCGATGGATTCCTTTCCTTCATAAGATGTGTGGGCGAATCATCTTAAGTGTGGGCGAAACCTCTTGATTGTAGGAGAACCACCTTGTGGGCGAATCGTCTTGTGGGCAAAAGCTCTGTAATTCCTTGCAACACTCAGATTGGTCTTCTCCTCACATCCAAGCCTTGGCTTATTAATGATGTGCAAATAATACCTGGCTTAAGGGATTACGACCATGTTACTGCAACTGTAAAGAAGCACGTACAAGCTCTCTCACAGAAAGCAGGAGAATTTACAGTTTTGGAAAGGGTAACCTGGAGGGTTTCCATCACGATATGGCACAACTTTCGGAACATTTCCAACTCAGCTTTCACCTCTGTTCCCTTGACGGAAATTAGTCCCTCTTTAAAAATGCCATACTTTTCTTTGCTGATAATCATTCTCTCTTGAAAGGTGCTCACCCAGCCAAATCAAACCCTTTGTTTAACAAAAGCCTCCGCCGCCTAATTCGCAAGAAACAGAGGCTCTTCAATCGTGCTAAGTCATCAAACTTCCCCCACACCTGGAATGCATATTGAAACCATCGTAAAATTACTCTAGCTACTGTATCCATTGAGGATATCGTTGCGGAAATGGTTTCCAATGTCTTTGTAGCCTTTTGTATGCCTGAACGAGTGGACTCGTCACCTCAAGCGGTTCTACGCCCTCATACTCCCAGTATGGCCTCTCCTTTGGGTCTTTGGAGGACAAAATTATTTTTACACACGTCAGTGAGTACGTAGACCTTGCATTGTTGTTACCCAAATCACTGAATGAGACCCAGACCTCCAAACTTCAGCTAAGATTGGACGATTTGGCCCTAGGCCCCATGGGTTCCCCTTTTACCATGGTCAGGAAGAGAAGACCCACAATTGACTCTTTTCACAAATGGTTGGACGCCTATACGGCAT
>OX421445.1:20062772-20070272 GCA_949126865.1 Montipora capitata
CGAACTACATCATCTGATAGTCGAGTTATGACTAAGTCCAATGTGTGCCCAAAGATATGCGTTGGTTCTTCAACATGCTGTTTGAGTCCCAAAGACTCAATCATATCCATTAGTTTAGTCGCATCGTTGTCATTTGAATTATCCACATGGATGTTAAAATCACCAAGTATAATAATTTCCTCATTTGATAACAAGAGTGTTTCAATATATTCTGAAAATTCATTTAAAAATGTCCCAATCGTAACTTTATGTTCTTCCGAATGAGGCGGTCGGTAGATAATGGCTGTACGTAGGTTGTGATGTTTTGATTGTACTAACCACTCCGAATATTCAAATGATGTTTTCTCCCTGGCTTCGATCTTCTTGGCGGCTAGTGAGTCACGATAAAGCAGAGCAGTGCCGCCTCCACGTCCAGTTGATCGAGGATGATCAGCTAGAATGATAACCTTCAGGACAGGCAGCACATCTAATGGTGTCGTCATTTACGTTAAGCCATGTTTCGGTTATAGCAAATATATCCACATTGGTACTGCATACATAATCAACGAAATCCGATGTTTTGTTTCTTACAGAGCGCACATTTGCCATGCCCATCAGTAGAGCTTTATGCGCCAAAACTCTTGGCTTTTGATCATGATTAGCTAGCGGTCCTGGTTGAGGATGAATATCACCAGCAATTAATAACAGTTGAAAACTAGCAATACTGTTGGAGTAGTAAGCAACTCTTGATTTAGAATATCTTGTCTTCACGCATCTAGAGCATGACGTGCGCCATTGTTTACTATATATGAAAGGCAGTAAGATCGAACAAAAACCATTGTTGACGCCATTGTAGTACGTTAGGTCTTTAGGGACATAAATGGAAATGCAAATTAATAAAATATGGATTGTATTGTGTTACAAAACTCCAGCTGTCCCTGCAGTTTTCCCACTTTGAAAATAAATTGCATAATATATCTTAACTTGTCACACCTATCATCGTCTCAAGTGAAGTGTCTACAAATGCTCTGTGAAGATACACAACTGTCTGATGAATCTGTACAATTATTGATTAATGAAGAATTATGTAAACGACTTCCCAAGAAATAATCATTCAGAACCAGACAATAATGATGGTCAATGATGATGATGGTTGTGGTGGTGATGATTTGTAACACAGATAAAGAAAGTTTATGGCATTAATAAAAGTAAATTTAAAGTAAAAGTAATTTTATAACAGGGACAGTGAGTGTAGTAACTTACCATAGAACACTCCAGCTCATTATTTTTCTTTTTCTCTTGAGCTGGGGTACCCCTCTTCATAGTACAAGATTTCATCCTGTGAGGCCTGGGAAGCCTAAAGGAGGTGATTTGCAAGTGAGTTTCTGGCAGTAATTTTTCTTATAAACTGTTGCACTTATCTAATACAAGGTTAGAATCAGTGGATTGGAATTTTTTGTTAATTTGTATGCAGTATTCTTCGTTGTGTTACATTTTCTTGTTTCTCAGAGAAGGGTTTTACATCAGCTTCAGAGAACTTCACGAATCTATCGCTCGCTGTTTTTCACTGACTGTTTGCTCAAGCAACTATGCAAAGGCAGAAATAAATACCGTCATCAATATCCTCACTAGTGAGGATATGGAAAAGGTGCCACTCGGGTCTCGGATGTAGTTTTGTATGAATTTTATGAGTGGTGTATTTTCCAGTAAAACTCTCCTGCCTATAGCAATGCAATTATAATAATTATTGTGTATGTGGTACGTTGTTAACCCATTGACGAGTAAAATCATCTGGTGTTAGAAAGTAAAATCTGTTACTGGTAAGACCTACTCCAATTAGTCAATGGGTTAACCCATTGACTCCCAGGGGTTCCCCATTGAGGAGTAAAATCATCTGGCGTTAGACAGAGTAAAATACTAAGTCTGGCCGGTTTAGGCCAGTTTGGATGTCAAAGGGTTAATATGCAAACAATGCGGTAGCAATTGTATTAATAAGGCCCCAGTGCCATTGGTAATATTTTGCTGTCTACTTGAATGTGTACTGTGTACCTGAACTTGGTGGTGACTACAGCTGTAGCCCAAATACCAATGGCTTCTCTGGACTCTGCACACTCTCTATGTTCTTCCTTTGGCTGCATATTCAGTCACATAAAAAGGCTAAAGCTTCAAATGCAGTTTACTCGCCCCACACTGCAGGATGAACCTGAGTATGCTGGTATGCAGATCGATCAAGAAGGGTGCTTTCCATTGAGGCCAAAGGGTGAGGCATGCATGCAAACCTCACCTCCAAAGCTTAGGGATATTTTAAACCGCGGAATATTATTTATGGTATGGAATACTTAAGATAATTATTCAGTCTGGCTGGATTGTTTGTTTCTTGTTAATTGAAAAATTTGGGGTATATTTGAGTATACCTTTAATCAGACAGAGTGTAAGTGTAAACTGTCGATACATGTAGTACCCATTAATTTTTATAAACTGTTTAGTCTTTTCAGGTAGGAGCTACATGTATGGGTAATGGTGAGAGGAATGTACATCATGAAAAGCAATTTGAAGAGCTGCAAAGTGAGGTGAGTAATTATTAAGGAAAAAATACCAGTTATTAATAATCAATTTTGTGTCGAAAGTAATTAGCGAATTGCTTTGGTTTTGCACTACTTCACCTAATGATTGGTTCAAAGTTCTCACGCCACTTTTTCAACCAATCAGAAGTAAAACCAAAACTAATAGTGGCTCGCGCGTGCACATTTTCCGGCGCTTTGTGTCAGCTAGATGTAATTATTGGTTTACTGGATTATCTCAGTCTGTTCTTTGTGATTAATTGCCAAAGTTTGTCTCGGTTTTGAAGTGAGTCTTGGTGCTCAACTATTGTAAGGGAAATGAGTTTGATTTGCATAAGAATACGGAACTCATTTCGATTTGAATGGTTGCCTGCACCAGGACTCACTTTGAAACTGAGGCAAGCAGCAACTCAGAAATGGGCTGTTACATTGGGTGTACTTTGGTTTTGGTTTTACGACACCTGATTGAAACTTGCTCTAAAAATGAACGTTATTTTAATTAAGTGTCAACTGTATTTAGCACTGGGGTGCTGTTTGGGGACACTAGCGCAGAAATCAAATCAAATCAAATCAACACATCAAATTGTAGGTTGGTTTTTGAGGAGAGGGAAAAACCAGAGTACCCGTAGTAAAACCTTTATTTGCTCGTGGAGCAATTTAAAGTAGAGAACCAACAAACTCAACCCACACGTGACACCATGTTTGGGAATTGAACCCTGAAACTGCATTGGTGGAGGCAAGTGCTCTCACTGCATGCATGCAGTGCTCAAAATTAGCGGTCGTCCGGTCGTCCCAGACAACCAGAAAGTTTACTTAGTGGGTGACTAGTTTTTGGTATTAAAAATGAAAAGGTTGGTTGCCCAAAGAAAAAACAACAGATTACCTAGCCAAAAATAGAAAATGAATACATATTAAGCAGCACCCGACTTACTCAACGGTTTTCTACTGTCAATGTCTAAAGTGTGAAGTTAGTGAAGTGTGAAGAAGTGTGAAGTGTGAAGTTAGTGTAATGTGAAGTTAACAATTATAATAAAATATAATTAATTTGCTGCAGTTGAGCGTTTCCCATGTTTTGAATATCTGTGGCTTTTACAAAAAAATTTGTCTGATAGGAAAATTCACACTTTGAAAATGCTTGAACTTAAACCCAGACTTCCACAAAAAACCCCCAGGTGCACACTGAGAACTAAGGGGTACTCAAGCTCCAACGCCATGTGATTGCTCAACACAGTGTGCATTTAATCACAAGGGGTTCACAATGGGCAACCAAGCATTTATCAGCCGGCAACCAGGAATGTTTTTAAATTTGAGCACTGTGCATGCATGTTAGATTCTTTTAGTTTTTTAATAAAGGAAAAAAAATAATTAAGTACAGGATTTTCTTAAGCGGGGTTTGAGTAAGCAATGTTTAGGAACATGCACAACCAATGTGCTTTATGCACTGCTGCTCAATAGTAATGTTGTTACTTCTTTCATGTCAAACTGTCAGAAACATTAATTTTGCAAAGATTCCAAATGTTTTGTTTGTGAATAATAAAACTGAATCATGATAACACATGAATGCACCAAGCTGAATGAGAAATACCATCTCTGAATTATACCATTCTTAATACCCCTTACAGAGAAAGAACCTCCATTTCTAATTAAAGTAAATTGTTATTGTCTCCAGCAGGCAAATACTTCTTATCCTGTGGAGAATGCAAACGTGCATAGGTAAACTCGTTAATTGATCTGCTTTTGTTTATTCTCCTTTTCCTAGGTCTCAATTTAAAAAAAGATTTATTTACTAAAATGCACTGCCCAATCTTCTGTTAATTGAGAAGAACTAATTCCATAAGAAATTACAACTACATTGCATTTTGTTATGGAAATATCTTCCTCAATTTACTGCCAAATTGAAAGAAACATCTTGAGGTTATTTCAGATCTGTTTGTTATTTCTGAACAGGGTCAGTGAAAAGCACCCTGACTTAGGCTACGTTCACACGGTACCGGACGAATTTTCTACCGGTTGAAAATTCGTCCATTTAGGGGCTCCGTTCACACGGAACCATGCTAAACGTACGAAAATTTAGACGCCTCGCCGTTCAAAAATGTGAACACCAAAATCGAGGACGAATTTTTAGCCGGTATGGTTGAAAATTTAACCGGCGCGCTGTGAACACCTTGACCGTCTAAATTTTTGCACAGCTAAGGCGTGGTTGCATGGATAAGTGGTAACTCAGCTACTATCCTTAGGCTTTCTCTTTCTTGACGCCAATTTGGATTTCGTAAGGTCGCACTCTGCGCATGAACAGATTGTAAAGCCACTGACAAAGGTTAAACTTTGATCCAGGTTGTCAGTTCTGTGTGAACAGAGCAAAAATGTTGCACGGTTCCGTGCGAACAAAATGTACGGTCAAATTTTCAACCGGTAGAAAATTCGTCCGGTACCGTGTGAACATAGCCTGATACACGTAGGTCTTATAGGGAACCTCCACTCCTTAGCACAGCACGGAATTATTGGAGTTTGGAGGTTTCATTAACAATTAAGTGTGATTGTAGTATTGTGACTCAATTAGCATTTTCTTAATGATGAAAATTAATTAAATGTTGCTTGTAAGTCCTAATTTTGAATTTGGTTTGAATGCTGTTCTTTAATAGTGTGACCGACCAGTATGAAAGGCCTTGGAGCGCACAACCAGCTACTCAGTGGGAACAAGCTCAGTTTAAAAGAAGACAAGAAGAGGTAATAACAGTTACTAAAACTCACTCCATATTCTTCAGAACAGGTTATTACAACTAGAGAATAAAATAATAATTATTATAGTTTTATTTAGTGTGCTGTAGCAAAAGTTAACTTTATGAAGTAGCTAGGATTGTCCTTCTGAAAGTAGTCCGTCAAAAAGGACAGTTGTTGGTGACATTGACTGACATTTTGACAACTTGAGTCGAAGTCATCCTCAGAATCAAGTGATTTGCATAGTGTCAGTGAATGGATTAAGTACTCTCTGAGTGGTGTTTGATATGTTTGGTCAGTAGAATGGTGATGTTAATGGAATCTCTAGTGAGTGGGCTATGATATTGCTGGCTAGGTTCAAGACTGTGATTGGTGTGTGCAATTTCAGGGGTTGCATCAAGTTTTGAAGTAGAAGGGGCCTTGTGATAGAGTAAGCAGGTACCCCTATATATAGTGGCCTTTAATCTTGAGACCTCCTTTGGGCAAAGGTGGGTACTGTACTCAGCAAAGACGGATGCTAGTACCCAGGTCTTGGCTTCTAATAAAACCCTTGCAATTCACACAACACACATCTAGCATTGTGTCTCAATCCATAGACGCTTTGAAGCTCTTGGACTATTAATTTTTTTACTATTCTTGACTGTTGATTTCATTCATTTGTATGGTGCCAGTAGTAGTTGCATGGCTATGGTTCAAAGAGCTTTGTTTTAAGTTTACTTGCTATTATAGTAAACCAGCTTTCTTGTGCAAGTCATTGGTAGAGGGTTATGCATTTACAGGTGGCAGAGTCCTTTTCAATTTTAGGCTTCCAAAAAGTTAAAGACTCTGTAATGAGGTTTACATTAATTTAATTTTTGTTAGCACATTTTAATTTTCTTGTCTAGGAAGTTTTGCACTCTGAGAAGAAGAAAGACTTGATTGTGGAAACAATTCTTGTGGATCAACTTTCTAGGTACCCATATCTAATAGTAAAATTATTATCGGTTTTTATTTTTAGTTTTTGTAAGTTTCATTAAATGCAAGAATCTTGTTTTCATCAACAGCCTATCTTTTCCTATTCCTCATGGAAAGGCAGCAAGTCTATACACTGTATAATAATATTTCAATTAAGCAATATTTAGCGGACCTTTTCTGTGTTTACATAGCCTCATTGCATCTATACAGGAGGGGGAGAACTCCATGAGTGTTTAGATGAGTCTATGTAAACACGGAAAAAAGTCCCTTGCTTTAATAAAATATTTCAAAAAAATGATTCAACAAATGAAGGAAAATGCTGTTTTTTTTACTTCTTGATTGAAACAGAATAACTGATTTTCTTGATGCACGCTCATATTTCCTACCAGCCAATCAAAACATGCATCTAACAACATATAACCATAATGATTCAAAATTTGTGTGATGTCACAGCCGTTTTTACATACTCTCATCTAAACACAGCTATTGACCAATGAGAAAGTGCCTACAATCCTAATAATTATTATAAATTTCATAAATCAAAATGAGGCGGGCATCTAATTTCTGGACATAAGTGGTTTGAAAACTGAGAGGTGAAAATTAAAAAAGAAAAGAGTAATGTTCATCAGCTCTCAAAAAATGAGGTAGGTTAGACTACAAAGTTGTTTGTATTGTTTTGCCGGAAGCCAGCTACTTTTGATGATCCTGCTCTAGATAACATTTTTTTTTGCAGCTAAGTCACAGGTCAATGATTTTTGTCTTTTTGCTGCAGGGCTGCAGTTTCTGATCCTGAAAAAAATGCCAGCTCCATCCCTGCAGATTTAGGACCCAAGGAACGAAAGCAAATGGAATTTTACAACACAAGGTAGACATTCCTGCAGTAGAGAATCGTTGTTTGTAGAAGTATATTTGGTATAGTCACCTTTTATACTACATGTATTTTAATTGGAATACTCTGCTAGAAAGGAGTCTTTTACAGGTTTTACTTTTTTCTCAACAATGAAACTCATTCACAAGCCAATACATACACTTGTTATTGTCATAATTATTTATCTAATATCTTTAATTTCGTTTTTTGTTGTTGATACTTAGTCTAATTCCTTCATACTGAAAGTTAATGCAAACATTTCATTTCTTTTGCACATGTACAGAAGCCCTAACAAAGGCCCAAACACAGAAAATGCCTTGTCAAAGAGAGTTCGTTTTGGTGCGAGGATTGTTACCAAAAATGGTCGAGATGCTCATAGAGAATTGAATGGATTCTTTTTCTCGGCAGACAACACTCTTA
>OX421445.1:20075272-20080272 GCA_949126865.1 Montipora capitata
ATATGAAACAACTAATGATAGAAAACCCTGAATTCAGGGTTGAATGGAATATATATGACCTCTCAGAGATGTAGTCTGTCCCTACACACAATTGCTTCTGTAACAATTAATCTTGTGTTGTAACTAAAATTTGGTAATATCAACGGAGTTGATAATGTAAATTGGCCACCATACAGAGATTCTGAAAGCTGATGTTTCGAGCGTTAGCCCTTCGTCAGAGTGAATCCTTCGCTCTGACGAAGGGCTAACGCTCGAAACGTCAGCTTTCAGAATCTCTGTATGGTGGCCAATTTACATTATCAACTCCGTTGATATTACCAAATTTTTGTATACTACTTCCCCACCGACGCAGCACCACAGTTTCTTTAGAAACTACCCTCTTCATTCATCTGTGTTGTAACTGTTTGTTGTAGGTTTTTGATGATTTGTGGCATGCCTTGGATGTGAATGGTGATGGCTTCTTAGACTATGGAGAGTTTTCTAGAGGATTCATTGGTGAAATGAGTGAACTAAGAAAATCATTGGTCAGAAAAGTAAGTTTAATGGGTTTGCCCAAAACCCGGAATCCGGAATGGAATCCAGAATCTGGAATAAGAAATCTCCCGAAGGTTAACTTTAATGAATGTTTAGGATTCTTTCTGTATTTGTTTCGTTTCATTTCGTTTCGTTTTGTTTCGCAAATTAGTGTATGTCTTTGGTTGAAGTTCTTATATTGGATTCCAGATTTTTTTTTTCCGGATTCCATTTTTTTTTTAACTTTGCAGAGAGTTTCATCTTGGCCTGCTGATCTCTTTTATGCAATAAAAAATTGGGGTCATGAAGTTCGTTTTTCAGATATGAACAACTAAAGCCAAAATATAGGCTGATTTTGTAAGACTTTCCTGTTACCATGGTAACTTGTTACATCACAAAAATGACTGCACCTTGTTCAGCAATAATTGATGTTTCACATGGGACCATAACAATTGCTGTTACACATGTACATGATAAAGTGTTGTAGTGTCAATCCTTTTCATGACAAGGACTCTTGAAAGTGTTAAAAATGGTTTGAGCCACCTTAAGCCATTGATTCCAACCGAATGCAAGCTTTCAAAAATAAAATTATTTAATAGCACAACAGCCATCATGACCATTTTATTTTAAATTTTTGCTTACACTTACCTAATAAATCATTAGTATACTAATTAAGAAAATTAGGAAACAGTTTGCAGATTGTTGTTCAAAAGGTTTTGTGGAATAATGATGAACCTATCTCTGTATGCCAAAAATTGGGCTCTGAAAGGTAGTTTCGCAAGTTCTCCTCCCCTTCATAAAATTCCCTGTAATTGTATGTTCTCCTGTTTTCTTGCATTTTCTTCCTGCATGCACAACTTCTGAAATTTCTTTAAAACATTAACTTCAGACCTAATATATCTCCTGTGTAAAGTTTTTGTGTAATTTACACTTTCAAGTGACTAATAGAACAATTTAATTTGCTTTGAGTGCTTCCCTTAATATTATGATAATTACTATCATATGAATTTTCTAGAAAATCACCAAAATTAGTTGTTGTGTACTTGTGGCTTACATGTATTTGCACTGGATGTATCACATTCAACAGGTTTTCCGCAAACTTGATCCAAGTAAGACTGGCGTTGTCAATTTGAATAACATGAGAAAGTTCTACTGCACCAAAAAGCATCCCAAAGTTGTGTCAGGTAATGCAGACCTCAGTAGAGTAGCACTTGGTGTGGCAGGTAAAATGGAGGTCATTCCTGTCACAGACCATGTTTTAACAACAATCCAGCAACCTAGCAATTTAGTTAGCTCTAAAGTTGTGTTCTAAGGTGGCAACTTAATTTTAGTGGTATTGCTTTATTGCAATTTAATGGCAGAAATAATATACAAGTATAATAAAAAGAGATTAAAAAATGCCATAAGGAGAGTCTGCAAGAGTCCCAGACCCTACACTGTATGTAAAAGCAGACCACCAAATACATAATATATAATACAATTGAGATACTTATTATACGATAATAAAAAATAAATAAATAAATAAGTAAATAAATAAATAAATGAAACTAATTCAGGACAATGACATGATGATTTGCCCATAAGAAATTTCTTCACTTTAAATGTAAAATTTCCAGTACAATAAATTATACAGTACGAATGTCCACAGGCAAACTATTCCAAGAATCTACTATTCGATTGAAATAAGAATATTATTTTAAGGGTATTAGTCCTTGCATAATTTTTCTTTAACATCAGATGATCATAATGTCTAAATAGTCACAATTGGAGTAAAAATCTACAAAATGTGAAACATCAATGTCAGCAAGTCCTTTTAGTGCCTTAAAAAAGAAGGTAACATCAGTTGACAATCTCCTGTCTTCCAAAGATAATAGATTTAACTTCTCAAGACGAGTTTCATAGCTATCCTTAGTCTTCAGAATAAATTTAGTGGCTCGTCTCTGGACCTCTTCAAGCTTGTCAATGCTCTTGCGTGAATACGAGGACCATACCACAGAGCAGTATTCAAGGTTAGACCTTACTAAAGAACAGTAGAGGGTGTTGTATTTGTTTGTGATACAAATGAACTATTTTGTCGTTTAAAAGCCTGATAGCAAGGAGGTAGCAGCCCTTAACCCGGCTGTCACTGAAGCCAGGGGCTAGGGACTGGGAATTTCCCCCATATGCTAGAAACATGACCAGTTCAGCAATGACCTTATGTTTCCCTTTGCTTATTATTTTCATGAAAGGCTAAAATGTTTTTGTTTTTTTTTTCAACCAGGAGAGGCCAAAGAATGGGAAATCGAGGAGTCCTTTTTAAATTCCTTTGAACTTTGTACAAACAGGGGACAAGTTACCTTTGCAGTAAGACCTAAAACATTTTTTTAGTCACATACATTTCTTTAATACTAACCCAGTTTAATTAAGGGCCATCCTGTTAGATGCAGCCTTCGCTTTTTTTTTTCAGTTCAAGTTATAAGGGCCATTAATTTTTATTAATCAAATAGGAAAGAAAAAACAAACTAATCTTTAACCTACTTGTTACATGTATATCTTTTATGACCAGTTATGAAATCAAATGTGAAAACATACCTTGAAGTCCAACAATATATGCCCACTGAATTGACCAATCATACTGCACACTACTTATAGATATAATTCACTTTACATCAAACTATTTATTAATCTGCCAATTGGTCGGTAGTGTGCAAATCAATAGTCATTACTCCGTGGTCCCCCATGCGTCTTATAAAAAGGTGAAAACAGCTTGGATATTTTCATTACTGGAAAGTCAGGAAACCCATGTACATGAATAAACTTGGACTTGACAAAGGAGATTTGTGTGCAGAAAAATGACTTATAACAATCCCTGGGTTTTGAGAGATTTGGTTTGGTAGCCTATGCTAATGCTTCCTTGCTCAAAGCTTTTGTCCCTATAGATATCATAGAACTTGAAAAAAGTGTTTCCTTCTGGAGCACGCATACACCTCTTTAACTCAATTAAAAGTTTGTTGCACTCAGCCTCTGGCTGATGCTACTGATCATTATCTCATATTGTGGGTGTTGTAGAGGAGCTTTAGATGCAGCTCACAGCAGGCTAGTTCCATAAGTTTGTTCGCTTTTCAGTTCAAAATTTATTTTATTGTCTATTTTGTCATGCAGGAATTTGAAGATTATTATGAGGGAGTGAGCATTGGGTTTGAGAGTGATGAGGAGTTCACTGCCATGATGAGAAATTGTTGGGGAGTCTGAAAAAATTACAGAGCTCTGTTTGCAGTATAGGGGCATCCATATCAGTCTAGTTAAAGACAGATTGCAAGGAGAATAGGGCTAGCATGGCTAGGCAGCTGCTGGGACCTCAGTCTACGGCAATATTTGAAGTTATTTCCTGTGGACGTGCTTCTGCAGCGACTACAGTACATGTACATTCAGTTCCAGACCACCCAGTCAGCAGCCATGAATTTGATTAATGAATAATTTATCATTGTCACAACAACAACAACAACAACAATAATAATAATATTAATATTAATGATTATTGTTGTTTTTATCAAGGCTGGGTGGCAGTGAGTACTGTTCACTGAGTAAGGAAGTCGCATGACAAGAAAAAAATTTGTAACATGAACTTTATTCCACAACTTCAAAGTCAGTAACAGTACAGTATTAAAGAAATGCCACTAGAGCAATTGCATAACTGGGGTCTCTTCATAAATAGATGCACTCATTTGACTAATTTTAGAGCCAAAATGTAATTTTTGGGCAGCCACTGTTTTGTGCATTGTCTATTCCTTGGACAACAAAATTGTATTTACAAAGGTCAATTTCTTGTATTAAATTTTAGACATCTTACTGTACATACATGTATAAATCTTGCATAACCAGCTGATGTTTATCTTTGAAAATGAGTTTACAAGTTCAAAATTTGACATGATGTAACAAAATTAATTGTAGTTATATTTATTATGTAGGATTTGTCCCCACAAGCTCACAGCACTGCAGTGAGGTTTCTTACAATGACAATGTATTTTGTGGGATCGCTATACCCACTGGTGGCTCTGAATGAAAAAAAAAAAACACCAACTGGTAATAATAATAATGACCAATAATCTTTGTGTGTTAATGGTAAGTTTGTTTACATTAAGAGGGGCAATGTTAAGTTATTTGGGTGTGATGTGGGGACATAGGGAGCTTCTAGCATGCAATGTTTTTGAGCCACGGATGGACACCGGAAGTGAACATTTGGCATGCCAGGACAGTCGTCTCCCAGAATTTCAAAATAATCATCTTAGTTCCTTAATCGCTAAAGATACTTACACAGCCTTCTCAAAACTGGCCGGTTGACGGCTCAATGAGCCACCTCCTCAGGAAGTTTGACCATCTCCTTCCAGTCAGAAAATGTCTTATTTTTATTACGACGAGATGAGAAAGAAAAAAACAGACAGCACAATTTTAGCTCTAAAGTAAAGTCACTAGAGATGATATAAAGACTTGAAAAAAGGCTTGTTTGA
>OX421445.1:20090272-20095272 GCA_949126865.1 Montipora capitata
ATTCTGGGTCCGATACATTTTCGAGGAGTAGCAACGACTGCAGCATAGTCAGCGCCAAATTCTAGTGCAGGAACTGGTCCGTCATTATCGACAATTTTACTTTTTATTTTTCTGTCATATATGGCGGGGTGTTCACTTATGATATTCATTAAGTTCACACTGTTTTTAGGAGTATCCTCCTCAATGGGACGCCATTTTCATTACTTATACTTCCCAACGTATAACGTGCACAAAAATTACCGCCGATTGATCGAAAACAATCGGAAACAGTTTACGATTGTGTTGTCATATCGTTGTTTCCTCGCTTTGGCGTTACTACTCGTCGCAAACAAAACGTTAAGATACAAATTTTTCTATCTCTTGCATCTTGTTTGCGATCATTGGCGATCATCGGCGATTCGTCGGGGATGAACGTAAAAGGTGTTGCGATTTACGCAAAGTGTTTGCGGTCATATGGAAACTAGGCTTTGGGCGAATGAAGTGCTAAGATTTGGCCCTCTTTTAGCTCCCTTTACATGCCCTACACCAGAACGACTTTTTCCTTTGACGTGAAATCACACAAAGTTAACATTATTTGTAAATGAAAATGCGATTTGAGATGAAAACGAAGACAAGATTCAGGCGGGTGAGAGACTCGAACCCGAATCTTTAACTTCTCGCCGTCGCTGCAATCCGCTAAAATAGTGAGGTATACTGCAATCTCGTACCCAGAGTCCTCGGGCTTTTTGGCCAGCGGGTGGACACCCGGAGAGACTCTGGGATAATGGACTTATACTATTTTTTTGATTAGTCGCTTGCATAACAATGGCAATCCGACAGTCGTAAGTAATTCGGAAACCCCAGAATTTGGAGGAGATTCCGCAAAATCTAAAACTAGTTTCTGTGCTGTTTGTTTTTCTACCTTAAAAATAGATAAATCACAAAACAGGATAGAGCAGTTTTCAATTGAGTGTCGTAAAACCAAAACCAAAGTAATTACTTTGGCCAATCAAAAAGGTCGGAGACAATCCAGTAAACCAATCAAAACTCGAAGTAATTACACGTAACCGACACAAAGCGCGGGAAAATGTGCACGCGCAAGCCACGATTGGTTTTGGTTTCACTTCTGATTGGTTGGAAAACTCAGCGTGAGAAATTTGAACCAATCACTGAGTGAAGTAATCATAAACCAAAGTAATTCACTAATTGCTTTCGACAGTCAATTGAAAACCGCTCTAACGTACTGTTCACATAGCCCTCCAAGCTGTCTACAGTTAACTCCAAAACGATGTTATTTTCTGAAATTAAGGTCTAATATGGGAACGCGGTTCTATCGTCTCAGTTCAGCAACCGGTATCCAGGATTTCCCTTTGCATATATACGCCAGTCCTTTCAGATTGAGTGAAGCACCAGGAAGTGTCGCGAGAGGTTCTAGGTTTCCTACGCACAGCACCAGCTGCGTACGCGTGTATTTTTCCTCTTGTTCTGAACTAGTGCTCGTTTTACATTGCACAAGTCGATTTTGATTGGCCATAGTAATTACCTCGCCTCTGGTTTAAAGACACCATAGTACATCAATCTTACCTCTTCTGTCGAAAGAACTTTCTTATGTGGTGAAAGATAAGGAACAAGATCGTAGAGCAGTAATCAACCAGCCAAAGAACCATGAGCAGGTTAAACGTGTTCTGCCATGACCAATCAGTTAACATTGCAAATGGGATCAAGGAAACTGAAATATAACCAAACTATATCGTGGTGAATTGACCCGCGCAGAGGGTGTTAAGTTAAGGTCCTCTCGTATCGCCAGAAAGGCCCGCGGCATCTCAAAAACTCGCGCCTTGATAAACAACAGGTGGCTCATTCGTAATACCGTAAAATTCCGGTTATAAGCTCTGGGCTTATATAACTTCATAAGGGGTTTTTGGTGGGCTTATAAACCGAGGGGCTTATATCCGGGGGGGGGGGGGGGATGGGGTTCGGGGCTTATAAGCGGAATAAAAAAACGTTTCGAAATGAGCCACAGCAGTGTTGATGGAAATACGTCGAACTTTCAAGCCTCCTTATAGATCGAATTCATGTCAATTTATAGGAACAAAATCAAAACTTGACAACGTGAACGTAACCGGAACGCAACAGACCAGAAGCTCAGAGTTCATCTTCGCTGTCATTGTTAAAAATTTTGATGTCTAGTTCACGGCGGCGAAGCTTCCTGCACTTAATTCTCTCAGTTCTTATTGTTCCGCAATCTTTCCTAATGTTGCGTTTGAAGCAGTACGGGGTTCTGAAAGAGTACTTAATATTAAGAAAACAAGGAAAACTAAAAGGGAGCTGATATCCGGGGGGGGGGGGGGAAGTAACTTATAACTGGATGAAGTTTTTGTTTCCAAGTAGATGGGCCTATATCCAGGCGGGCTTATAACCGGAATTTTACAGTATACGATGTTTAAGCGTTCAGTGGTCGGCAGTTTCATAGACTCCATCTCTATTGTTTTAGGGCTAGGTTCAGCTGTTTGAATTTCTTGCCTTGTCTAGTGCTTCTTTTTTTTTTCAAACAAGGGGTTTTCCTTTAGATGTCTCAGAGTGGACAGTACTTCGAATGAAACTGAACTGAAAAAGTGATGGTCTTGCACATAGCTGGCTCCACGCATAGCCTGTAGTCCGAACTGCCGCACCGCATACTACGAATTAACTTGATATCACAACTGAAATTTTAAACCTTACCTCACCCTGTTTCTTTTGTTGTAAGCAAGGTTTTAAAACTTTTGTAATTAAGTCGGTTGACGGCAGTCACCTTTCTGTTTGTGCAGTTTTCAGGCGGATGAATCCGTTAAACTGACGTCATACAGGAAACTGTTATTTCGCCACTGCGCGCGAGCGCTTTAGAATGATCATTTTTAAAAACCTGTTGATTCCACATTTGCAGGCATTTTTAGCAACACTTGAGCGGACGTTGAGAAAATGTTGCTTGAACCCTGGTACACCAAGATTTTGCAGCCGACTTGTGCGCCAGTCGAAATATTTCGACCGCGCGTCATTTTCAACGGAAGAGCCTGCTTGCAGGCTAGTCCAAATTGACTAAATTGAAAAGCCATTTTCCCAAAACATTCATATACTGTCACCAGTTTTGGTGCAAATCGAATTACAATTTAGTCTCAGACTGGCGCAAATGTTGGCGTAGGTGTGTAAAACTTCCTGGAAAAAAAAAAGTGGTAATAATAAGTGGATGTCAAGGTTGAGTCAGGTCTAATGTATATAGCACAGCTCATTAGGCGGTCTGTTCGCTCCTAAATCGCAACCAGCAACGCTAAGAATTATAGCATTGATGGTCCAACGGAACTATAAACGTAGAGACACTATGCGACAAGTCGCCGGCGGCATGTTGCAAGGACAAGTCATAGCAGCTATTCGCCTTGCGTGACAAGGTGAATTCTTGCGACACAATGTTGTCGCTGCGATCAGTCGCACGAAGTCAAACCAGTTTCCATTCGTGCGACCGTTTGCAACAACGAAATGAGTGTGTACAGCTCTATGACACTTTGCTGCGACAAAATATAAATCAACCAACGAGAACGCCGCATTTATTTTCCTTGTTCCCTCAGCAACCCGCTCTCGAATTAGGAAACTAGTTCGCATTCCCCCTTATCCGAAATCAATGCGTTTGCGTCGGACAAGCGTTACGTCGCAGCGACTTTTTCGGAAGAAGTATACATAGAGAAAATAGTTCCCGCGACGTGTCGTGGCAACTTGTCCCCATTAAGACGTGAGAAATAGTAAACTCCAATATAATTCGTGCGACAATTAATGACCACCGTGCGACCCGTTATGGACCCCAAGGACTGTCAGAGAAAATCTAGGGTTTGAGTAATACGTAACAACTCAGTCTTTCTAAAGAAGAAAACTCGTTCCGGACAGAAAATATAGTCACGAAGCAATCGGCTTAATTTAGAAAACTGCCCTTGGTGTTTCATCGACACTCTTTGACATGTTGTTTCAGTTTGGTTTTTCTTGTGACTTTCTAGCGTTTGGAACGATCCTGTTTTCGTTTGGTGGTGCGTCCACTTTCCCAACAATCCAAACCGATATGAAGAAAGCCTCGAGATTTCCATTGTCCGTGGTATTTGCGTATATTGTTGTAATTAGCATGTACCTGCCCGTATCAGTGCTTGGCTTTGTTGCGTACGGCAAGGACATCAAGCCAAATATTCTGGACAGCGTGAAAAACAATCAACATAGCGTCGCCGCGGTCACACTGGATATCGTATTGGCTCTGATAACGCTGCATTTGCTGTCTAGCTTCGTCATCGTCTTAAATCCCGTATCACAGCAGTTTGAGGAATTTCTGAATATACCACGACGTAAGTAGTTTTAATTACCCTTTCATTCCCAAGATCAAAACGTTCATTCTCTTAACTAGCACCATAGATTTCTTTGTTGGGTAGTCATGAGAATTTGGTGTTATATCAAGATCACACCTGTTAAGCTGTGTGACTGACATCTCATTGAAATTGTGGGGAGAATTTACATGCTGATCACTCCTGCGAGTCAAAGGGTTAACCCTTGTTCTAATTAACCAATCAAAAAGCACACATTTTGTCTCTCTTGGGGGAAATCTGTGCTTTTTGATTGGTTAATTTGATTTGATCAAATTCCACTGATGGCTCAGGTGTGTCCGCATCATCTGACGACAGCAAAAACCTGAGCGAAGCTTGAAAATCGAGCAGGATTTTGAGGTTGCGGACCCGTGTAAATGCGATGATTTTTGGCACAGTAATAGCAAAATTATCGACTTTTTACGTGCCCAAGGCTGGGAGGCGAGCGACCCTTGGAAGTGGGAGAAATTCGGCTAAATTCAGGAGGCACTCGGCCGTGAGAGGTCTTGGAAGTTGCACGCCTTGTCTATTTATATCGGCGGGTCTAATCTGTAGGTCGCAGGTCGCAGGTCGCAGGTCGCGGGTTGCAGGTCATTGTTTCACCATTACAGAAAGTATCCTAAACATTCATAAAAGCTAACCTTTGGCCTA
>OX421445.1:20100272-20120272 GCA_949126865.1 Montipora capitata
CGATTTATACGAACTGATTCAGTATTGTGTGAAAGAAAGACGAAATGAAAAAAAAAAGCACAAGCGATAAAGATCTAGAGTCTGAATTACCACGCTTTCTAGTTGGAGAACTCCAAACTATAACATCCACTAATTCGCACAAGTTTTTTTATTTCATCCTACGTTCTGTGACTTTTTCCCTTTTCTTTCTCCACAGACTTCTGCTTCAAACGATGTCTTTTTCGATCAGGTCTCATGTGTCTCATCCTTGGCATCAGCGAAGCGTTTCCAAAGTTTGGTCCCATCCTTTCTCTTATTGGCGGCTCCACTGTGACACTGCTTACTTTTGTATTTCCATGCTTGTTTTACTTACAAATTGAACGGAAGATTCCTCTGCATATCAGAGCTTTGCTGTACGAAATCATAGCGGTGGGCGTGTTTGGCGGGGTGGCATCTACCTACTCCGCGATAAATGACATTAGAAAAGTGTTCACGTAATGAATGAGGTTTTTTTTTGAAAAATACAGAAGGACCCCGAAAGAGGACTCGAATCCCATTTGGACATTAAGGTTGCCAAGTGACACAAGCCTGAATGCATTATGAATATTAATAGACGGCAACTGGAAAGGCTAACCACAAGTACAAACGTTGAAAGCATGATAAGTTCGTATTCAGTACTGAGAGCAGATCAAATGATAAAACACTGTCTAGCAGACGATTACCTCGCCACATATGGCACAATAAATACGCTGAGAATTTATGCTCACTTTTCAACCAGGTTTTAAACAGAAACTGGGTTGGAACGACCCATTCGTAACAGCTTACGTTTTAAATGACTCCTTTAGTCGAATAAGCAAGGTTTGCATATGAATGGATATGATCAGAGACTACTTTACGCTGTATAAGCACCTACAATAGATGGCAAGGAAACGTGCCATCGCCTGTCTCAACGTAAAAATTGACAAATGATGATGCGCGATCGTCCGATCGAAAAACAAACGATAGTGAGGAGGCTAAATGTTTTGACGGTTTACAGCACCTGCTACAAAAAATTAGACTTCCTAGAATTTAACTCTAACTACTGCCAGCTTGAACGAGCGGCGAGTTCTACAGCATGTCTCGTCCGGCTTCCAAGTCTCTGGGTGGCAGGGGAGAACCCGCATCGGTTTGATCCGCTGATCGCAACGCCTCGCGGGCTAAGAAGTTTTCTCTTTTGACCTGATTGCTCACTTCTTTCGGTACATCTGGGATAATCCACGCTAAAATCGCTGTCAAACCGTACACTATGTGCTATGGCAAAAAAAGAAAAAGAATTAAAATTTGGTAGAACTCTCGAATTTCGATGGAAAACCATGCCACAAAGACGTCAAATACTGTTAAACTCGGCAAAGACCCCATTAAAAGACCGAGCCGTACGTTAACCTCATTTTAATTCCTTTTTTTCAAAGTTTAGCATTTTGGATATTAGAAAGATGGACTTCTTGCGCACCAAAGTAAATTTTCTTGACATTGACTGTTTCAAAGAATAATAACTGAGGTCTGTCGGATTCAGTATTCATTCTCGTCACCCTGGCAGAGCCTCTGCGCTTGACCAGAAGCTCTTTAAAATTCTATGTAGGAGAACATTCGCCGTAGGGTTTCTTATAGCTAAAAATTGGCTATTTGAATCCTACGGCGCCTACTCACTCCTCGTGCTAACATGAATGCACCAATCAGAGACGCTTTTCATTGTTATTCACGAAAACCAATGAGAAAACACTTTGTTTCAGGGTTCCCCAGAGTTCGTCCCCCCCTCCCCCCCCCCCCCCCCCCCAGTCATGCGCAAAAGAGAAGAGCTCTGGGGTCGAGATCCATTCCACTCTGATCCCTTGCGGGACTTGTCTTCATTGGTCCCGAATCCAACAACATGCCACGCTTAATAATTGAAGAGATTGAGAAATAACACTACGACGGCTACGAGATGGTCATCCAAGAATATAACTTCTCTTTCCGCCATTATACCGAGTCGTTCGGTCTAGAAATTTTGTACCAAATTTTTTCCAAGAATAAAATCGGTTTAAGGGCGTGGAAGTTTGGAAAGGGAATTGAAACTTCATTGTCACTGGTGCGAACGTCCTCTCCACAACCACAAATTTCGTCATCTTACATTGTTGCCAGGGCAAAAACGGAAAAGAAATGTACCACAATGTTTTCGTTCACTAAACCTATCAGAGAGATTTACCACTGTGCTCTACTCGACGGCAAAAGTCAGGCTAAAATGCAAGTTTTGCCAAAACAAAGAGACTTGTCTCAGTTTCTTTCGTTTCTTGCCCGTTAGCTACGGAAAGGACGGAGACAATTCAGGAAACCAATCAAAACTCGAAGTAATTACACGTAGCCGACACAAAGCGCGGGAAAATGTGCACGCGCAAGCCTCGATTGGTTTTGGTTTCACTTCTGATTGGTTGAAAAAATGGCGCGAGAACTTTGAACCAATCACTGAGTGAAGTAATGCAAAACCAATGCAATTCGCTAATTACTTTCGACACAATTCAAAAGCGCTCTGTTAAAAAAATTTCAGTCCTAAACAAAAGATATCATCTCGAGGCTCTGGGGAATAAACTCATAAAAATCCTTATATTTTTATTTCCCAGAGCCTCGAGATGATGCCTTTTGTTTAGGACTGAATTTTTAATATATCGAATGTGGTCTATTGGGGGGAGCTAAACCAAGGACGACAACGACGACGGCTACGAGAACGATACATAACAATATGTCTGAGCAAAAACAATAGCTCTTCGCGCGCCGAACGAGCGTTTTACAATTTGATACATTTCTTTGCTGTTCTCGTCCTGACAACGACGACGTGAAATGATTAAATTAGAAGTTTTGTGGAGGATACGAGCACCTGACGATGACTTTTCAATTTTCTCCCCAAGTATCCACACTGTTCTCACCAACTTTATTCTTGGAATATGGACACACACTTTCCATGGCGAGCACTTAAAGTAATCGCAAGATTATAACCTCCGTCGCCGTCGTCCTTGCTTAAAGTACAATAAAATACATATTTAATTGACCACTCCCCATAGGGACTTTTCAGGGCCAACGAAACTACAGAACACAACAACAATAACTGTTAAGAATCCCAACTGGCCAGAGGCAAACCAGTTGGCTATTCACAAGTGCAGCTGGAAAGTTGAACCAGGGACTACCAGGAACAAATTCAACGAATGGTCAGAACCCGGGAACTCCACATCTCAAGGCAAGCGTCCAAACCACAACGCTACAATGCCTAAGGGTCCAAATTCAAGCCCAGTAACGGGTTGTTTCTTTGATACGAAAAATTTCGTTCGCTGCTCATTGATGTTATATCCATCCATCTCAATGCATGCACATTTACGTATAAATCAAACAGACTCCATTACAGAGTCAATGTTCGACAAAAAAACAAAAAACAAAAAAAGGGCACTACGCGTACGGCTAAAAGCTGCAACACTGCAATTACACCCACCAGGAAAGCCAGCACGAAAAACAGTTTTGATGCCAGGATATGCCAATAGGCCGTGGAAAACTCGTACTTTCGAGGATTAACAAACGTTTGGTTTTCAATTGTTGTAAACGGCCGTTCGTAATAGCCACGGAACCTGGATACCAAGGAAAAGAAAGACAAATAAGTACTCAAATGAAACGGCGCAACAAATTACATTTAAAGAGAGTGGGTGCAATAAGCGAATGTACACATAAAAGAAAATGAATGACAACGGCGATGACGATGTGACGTTCGGGGAAATAGCTTACAACAAGCTTTACCTGGGCAAGGAAGGGCATTGAGGAGAAGTTATTCACCTGCAAGTGGGTTGACCAAAGCCACAGCTGTTGTTATTGAATTCGGCCCACAGCACGTCCACTTCTGTTCCAGAGGGCCTCTCTTCATCAGGAAACTCAGTGACCACAAAACAGGATAACGTGCTGTTCACATAACCCTCCAAGCTATCGTTACCAAGACCAAGCGTGTAGTATAGTCGGGGTACAAACTCCGACACGAAGGCGATCACAAAACCCTTTCATACAAAATAAATGATACAACATACTGGTCACTTATATTCACAACTATTTAACAATTAGATCCGCAGCCCGCAAGGGCTACGGGTCAATAGCCCATGAGGCGAAGCCGAATGGGTTATTGACCCGTGGCCCTTGAGGGCGAAGGGTCTAATTGTTTTAGTATCACCCAACTAGTCGGACAGAAAAGGCAATAATAAAGTTAGCAAATGCAAGTTAAAGAAATATTTATTTGGGAATAAAACGAAAGAAAGCGCTACCCTTTTCGCTACTCGAGGACTATTAAAATTGGACTATTGCTAATAGTCCTCTAGTAGCGTAGTCAATCAAATTTCTCTTCTGATTTTAGAGCAGAATTGAGAAAGTAAATATATCTCGGTACTTATCCATGCAAAAGTGAACGAACGCTAAAACAAGTGGCGTAGCCGCGTGAAGGAGAATTGGTCGGAGGAGAAAAGAGAAAACCCCGAAAGGTTCCAATAGTAACTTTCACTGAGTTTTTCCGCAAATGGTAACCCCCGTTCCGCTTTTAAGGAAACAAAATTAAACGAGATGCCCTATTTCTGTACAAAAACCGTTGGAACTAAAACGCTCTACGACGAAATTAATCCTGTAACGCAAACAAATGGTTCTAGAAATTTCGGTCGCTTCGCGTCTTTCTTCGGGAAGTTACCGTCGAGAGTAAGGGGACGCAGTCAAGTTATTTTAAATAACACAATGAAAATTAAAAAGACGCTTTCGGTCTATGGTAAGCGCAAATAATGTTAAAACTGATTCGCTAACATTGAGCTAGTTCGAACTTGAAAGGCGATAGAGTTGTTCAAAGGTAAAATTTCTTGAATTTTCATCGGAAATCGTTCGGAACACCATGATAGTGTCCCTTTAAGCCTACCACTTGTTTTTTCGCTTTCACATTCAAATGTTGCCATTTTCAACGTAAGAGCCTGCTTGCGGGCTATACGAGCAATCCCCCGTGCGGTTACAAGGTTGCAGACCAATCAGAGGCGTTGTGGTTATCAGGGCCAATTTGATTGGCCATAATTTGGCAGGACCCGTATTTTAAATTTATACATACAGTAAGACCAAATGAGCGAGATCGGCACTTCTCGCTGCATGGGCTTCTGGCCGAGCAAATGATGGAGGGAAACCATCGCACACCTTCGATACAAAAATAAGGTGGGAAGTTTGCTAATACAAAAAAAAAACCTGCACTACCTGAACTACTTACATTTACAACAACAGAAATTTTGGTGACCGCCTTTAAGATGCTGTACCAAATACCTGCCAAAAATGACGCTTATGTGAAATCAAACAAACACTGAAATAAGATGTTATTTAGAAACGTTATACAACAAAGCCCACACAGAAATAAATGTATAGAGCGACTTTCGTATGACCTTGAAAAAGTTTTCGCAATATGTTTCACGAACCAATGTTTGGAAAGATTAAAACAAAGCTTCTCCTCAATCCCACGAAGGAAACTCCTAATTTGGGCAGTAAACAGTTCGATTGCCCAATCACATTACTACATTTCAAATGACGTCAAAGGGAAACTTTCGAGAAAGTTCCATGGAGAGATGACGTTGTTGGCATCCGCGTTGTCATCCACGTTCACTAAGTCAATGAAAATTCGCGGTCGTTTGTTTTTGTTCGATAAGCCTGGTAAATTTTTGCGCTTTTTGTTCACGTTCTATTTCACGGTCATCTGAAAGTCGCTCTATTGTGAAGTGCGGGTTATAGACGAAATGTAGAAGTGATCCTCGCACATATCTCGACAATTTAAGCAATTGTCACTTTATAAACACCTGAATTTTTTTGGTGTCTATAAGAGATAATTGCTTGAATTGTCCACATAAGTGCGAGGGGATCACTTCTACATTTCGTTTAAAGCCTACTTCCCGGCAAAACACGATAACTGAGAATTAACAAACGCCCATCTCTCAAACCCCCGTGTGGAGTTGTTCGTTTGAGCATAGCCTTGACAAGGGAGGAGGGGGTGGAAAGGGGAAGGTTATGGAGTTATCACTGATGCGGCCAGTAGTTTCAATAAGTACCGACTGCCGACGAAAAGCGTCTGCCTCAAAGAAGGCGGCTACTTTTTTCCCTTAAACTGAAGTACTAAGAGAGATTCTTTAAAACTCAAAATTAAAATTTCTTTTGACAATAGAGAAGTTTTCAATTGAGTGTCGAAAAACAAATACCAACCAATCACAGCAGGTGTAAACAGCGCAATGAACCAATCCAAATTCGTAGCATCTCCATGTGACTTGCTCAAAGCGCGGGAAAAATCGCGCTTTCAAGTCACGATTGGTTTGGGTTTTCCTTCTCATTGGTTGATAAACTGGCGCGACATTTTTTATACCAATCACTGAGCGTAGCAATTGCAATCGCGTAATTACTTTCAACAGTCATTTGAAAACTGCTCTAATAAACAGTCGGTTACTCTAGTCAAACCAGCCGCCATCTTCACTGAAACCCCTAGAAGCCCTAAAAAGGCATAGTGTTGAAAACGCTTGGAAGAAGTTGTTGCCTTTTTCTACCTATGGTGCGTACCTATATCCTGCGCTCGACCCGCCATGGGACGTTGGAACACAACCACGAACTTGTAGGCATCGAGACGTATTTCCAGCAAGTTGTTGATAAGTGCAAAAAATGGGCCCAGGGGAAAAGCAGCTATAAATAGCGTCACAAAGCCGAACTGGATCACTGAAAGAGGATACAGTTTTCGTTAGAATAAAAAAGCTGAGACGTCAGACTGAGATCGTGTAACTGTACACCTCGAACAGAGTCACAAACAGATTATATCTGAAAGATAAATTGAAGTTACACTTTTTGCATTTTTCCGCAACCGCTTTACAACCTCATGGACACAATTTTTCCTGTATTCCCCGGTACAGTTAACCACTCTTAATTTCCGACTCTCATTCATCCTTCTCCCGACCAACCAATCTGCTTACCAAATCTTGATGTATTTTCCTACCCACCCCTCCTGAAGAACTGAGAACTACCCTCCCACTCCTTCCCTCTTAGGGGTTGAACCTCCTCGTCATGTAGTAAACTTCCTCTATTTCCAATCGGTTCCGTATATGGGCACATGTATTTATTGCATCCTGCTTCTTTATATTTCCTCTCTACTTGAGAATACTTCCCTCCCAGTCCGTTCTCATCGGATACTAGCTTTCTATATGCCAACCCCTTTCTCTTCTCTCCTCTCCCCGATACCGACCTACAAAAGACCTTACCCATTTCCAGGTATTCGTAAAACAGGCCATGTACTGGATATTGCGTTAAGTCGTAATCCAGTTCCCAACGCGTGTACTCTGTCAAGTCTGGGGTTTCAATGTTCTGTCGCCGCCTCCACCAGTTCCTCAACTTTCTATAGATCAGAAACCATAGAAGGAATCAAGGCACAATTAAAACCTTTTGCTTCCAGTACAACAAAATGTCAACATTCTTCACTTCAAGTAGAGAGAGTTGAGTGACGGGCAGGTTTAATTTTCCAACGGGGACCTCCATACTTGGTGGTGCACAAAGCGGCTTGGAGCCTTGATTTGCTTTTTCAAGTTTATTGGGTTAGAAAGGGGGGAAAAGTTAAGTCTGAAAATGTCTCAAAAACAGGAGTGGTATAACAGTCTTTATTGTCTCTCTAGAATAATGTTCACGCTTCGATTGACCTTTAGTAGACACTATTCAAATTCCACCTATTAAAATAAAAAAATAATTTGCCTGTGAAGAAAAGGCACTAACAAGTGTTACTTACGGAACAACTACTTCGATAAAGTTGTTAAAGATCTGCTTTCCGACCATGATGACTCCTAGCTGCAGCAACAATTCAAACAAACAGCCGGCAGGATTGCACTGCAAAAAACACAAAAATAATAAATGGTAAAATGTCGACTGTTGCTGAAGAACTAAATAGCTTAAAATGCCGGGTCCTTACTGGGAGAATTGGCTCTAGTGTGGGGGTGCCGTGATGCTACGTAACCATAGTGACACAGAGAAACACGTTCCAAACGATGCAACTGTTCGTAGCATGGTAACTAGCGCATACTCAAGGCTGAAAAGATTGCGGAGCCGAGAAGTGATGTATGAACTCAGCTGCATGTTCTCGACAGCAAATATACAACTTCTCTCTGCGTTTAAAGTTTACCAGTGTATGATGAATGAAGATGATTGTATTTTGCTGGACTCTGCACCTCACTTTCATCCCATGTCTACCATAGGTGGTCAGCCAATAGTTTTCTCAAATCCAAGATACCTGGATGCACGTGGTCACGTAACAAAATACTCAAATCCCAGTTTTTTTGGCTGGGTAGCCATTTCAACGTTGACACAGGCAGTCGGTTGTTTTGCAAAACACTGAACTACAGATATCACAAAACATGGGCAACCCAGATGCCAAGCTTCTCTTCGTCACCTCTAATTTCATTGGACCGGTAGAGCAGGCATCTCTATTGTGTTTACGACTCGCCTCAACTGTTTCCGTTGTATAATTCTTTGTGCCTATTTATGGATTGCACCTGACGTCACGGTGATGTTGCGATCGGTGGAAAGAACAATAGGAGGTTTTCACGTGACGTCATTGCCGCCATGTTGGTGGATGAAAATAAAAGATCTCTCATTATCTTCTTTTGTTCGTCCACCAGAAGTCGTACATTTCCCTATTGTTAATGGTGTCTCTAGAGGTTGGTTGAAAACGTCCTATAGCGAAAAAGTGTCGGGATTTTGACTATATTATTATGCAAAACTTGAGCTACATTTTTCTATTGTTCAGTTTGGCACGAACATCACCGTCTTATCACGTGAGTGCATCAAAAATAGATTGTGCAATCATGCAGCCTACAGGATACAATGGCATGGAAGGAACGAACGCACACTCATACCCAATTACATCTCGTGAATTACCTCTTCCTGCCTGTATTCGCCGAAAATCCGGTTGAAATTCCCTGGCCTGCCCGGACTAAACAAAAAAAATTGATTGTTAGGGAGAATGCCACAGTTCATGTCCCAAATCTTTCGGACATCACATCCCCTTTATCACTTCACTTCACTAGAGTAAAAGGAAAGATACTTACTTTTGCTTGAAGAACGCAATGTAAAACAGCGACGAGTAAAAGTTTAAAAACTGGAAGAGATACATCTTAAATGTGAAAATGTCCTCCAGTTCGGTCTGTGTGCGGGGCATCTCTGTAAGGGGGAAAAACCACTTAAGTGTGCAAGCTAACCGGTTTTGTCAGTTTCCCCGGCCTCGCTTACGCGCTCCAAAACCAATAACAAAGCAGGCTGTGAAAAAAACCACAGTCCTCAAAAATAATATAAACAAAATGAGCAGCTCCCAATTGACAGAGCACTGCAGCGGTATCGCAGAAGATAAAGGCTCAAGTCTCGTTCAAGCCACCCGAATTCTTCTGTTATACTCAAGTAACGCCTAACGTTCATACCTTTGCTTTCATCTAAAAGTCGTAATAGTACATAAAACTTCACTATTTGTCAATGTCCACTCTCCTCACGGTCGGTGATTAAAGTTGTGTTATTTTAATTCACCCAGGGGCACCAAAAGTCATACTGCTGGGGGCTATCCCTACAAAGTACTCGTAACCCGTCTAAAGGAGGGTAAGGCAATACGATTGATCAAGGTCTCTTTTTGGGAGATCGGGGTTACTGTTGTCGTCTATTCACATAAAAAAAATTCAATCGATTACAAGGCGATGTTAAAACCGCCAAGGAGAGACTAAAGGCTCGATCAGTTTATTGGTGTGCAGCTTTTGAAGGCAGGTTCTGGACGACTTAAATTTGTTTAAATTTTTCCCTGCTACAAGCAGCTCTGACTGAAAATACTAGTAAAATGGAGCCCTAAGGGGACAGGGTTAAAAGGCATACCGCCAGCCTCCATCAATACCAGCTTAACAGAATGTTCAATTAAGTAACTCGCGGACCGGTTACTTTAATTTAGCGTCAAGCTCTATTTAAAGACTGAGACACAAGTTTACTAACCCCATCTCGTCAATATCTCTGCCAACCTCTCGTAAAGCTGAAATTAAACAAAGCAAACTCGTTGTCACACCAAAATAACACGAAGAAAAAAAATGGGATTTGGATGTTGCATACAAGTTCAGTCGCCGACTGTCTAGAGGAGTCTCCAAATAGGCCAAAATCATATGGATCGCCGCTACTCAGAGTTGTTAATCTAGCACGCCTGTATAGCATTATTGGGGAGGCAGCATGAACGGACAGATACCCTTCTGATCCAAGAAAGAGCCTATCCATACCAAAAAATAAAATCATATTATTTTACAGCACTCGCCTCCGACAGTTGAAGTACCGTAGCAATTTCAGCTAGCATATAACTGAACTACCCCTTCCCCAATACTCCATTTTAGGCTTTCAAAATGATTCCCGTATAGTAACAGTGCGCAAGAGCAAACAAAAGGTATACCTTGTTAAGAACCATGATGATTATGAGATTGATAAGAGCTGCCGTTGCTGAGGTGGCGATACTGACTGCACCCACATGGTAGCTGGGTTGCGCAGCAAATACAGCAAACACTGCCGCACGGTAGACAACTACTCCAACCACGGCGATAAGCACAAGCGATAACTGTAACAAACAGGCAACCTTGAGGTGACTATATATCATAGTGTCTATGGTTAGTGGAGATTAATGGTGAGCAAGGGTCAAATGTGGTTACTCACTGTATCTGCGTGACGCAGTTCTAGTGTAAGACCCGCATTTCACCCTTGTTCACCATAGTCTCCAGTAGCTCAGTGGTTAGGCCATCCGACTAGATCACGGTGGGTTGTGGCTTCAAATGCCATCTGGAACTTGGTTATTTTTTCCTAGTTTCCAATCAAAAGATATATCGTCCTCACACTTACTCACTTTGGTGGTTGGTTTGCGTATATCAGATATGCTTTAAGGTGACTACGCTACGCTTTTCAGTCATTATTTGACTTTGCAACTGCGGGATGCAGTTGTGGTCAAAGACCCGCATTTCACCCTTGCTGACCATAGCCTCCAGTCTATGGTTAGACACAATGTTGACAAAAGGCTGAATGATCCGTGCTTACATTATCATCCTAAAAACCGAGAATTAGCTTTGTTAAGAAATGCTTTGTCTTAATTTTGATCTCCAAACGTTTAGGGCCGAGTCAATTCTAGATTTTTCAGCCTTTTTTGCAACTTGCATCATTGTATCCACTAAGAATGAAATGCGCTTTCGGCTCGGTCTCCCTGCTGTTCGTGACCAAGTAGGATCTGAAGAAAGGGTTATTAACATGACAATTTCAAACTTCATAATGTGATAAATGCTTGGACAATCTTTTGGGTAGTATTCAAGTTCCACCCAAATCGAACACAAACCCTCTTCAAATCATCCGCTCGATAGGATCATGGCTAGCTATTTTCAAATAAATATAGCTCAAGTCTTACCATAAAGACAATGAAACTGAAGCTGCATACGAATCTGGGTATCTTCTTGCCAACTGCAATGTATGGCTCCTCCACTTTTGTGATGGGATTCAATCGCGTATCCAAAGCAGCTGCCTCATATTCAGGGCGAGGTTGTTCCTTTTAATAAATTAATTAAAACGACCAATTCGGATGGGATAAGATAAGAGTGATCCAAGCTTGTGAGCAGACTACCTTCAATACTTTTTGAGCTCAAGCATTGCAAGACTTGTATCAAATGCCAGCTAAGCTTGAAAAGTGTATTCCAGATGAACACAGGCTTGTTTCCCTGAAGGCTGCCCCACCAATAAAAGATTCTGCGCCAGTTCGCTGGCTACAAACAGCTTTCTTACAAGAGTATGACATCTTAATTGATCACGCACACTTCTTGTATGAATGAAATAGTTCATAGGCTAATTGTAGTCCATTAACTTGCAACATACAGTTGTAAATCTATAACTTTTTCTTGGCAACACAAAAATCAAGACACGAATAATGTCTGACAGTCCTGTGAGCTAGAAACAAACAAACTGATGCCACCCAATCTTGATTGGAAGTACAAAAAGGTACGACTTGCACAAGGTACGTATCAATGAAAGATGTATCAGCCTCACATGCTAGCATAGCTGTTTTAACTGACAGTGGATGAATTCTATGCATACAGTACCTCTTCATCCTCATATCCCAGTAAGTCCCATTCATAGGCAATCTCTGCCTGTCGCCTCTTCCAGAATTCGAGAAACATGGTAGCTGGGAAAAATGCATCAAGAAAGTTAAGATGATAAAGATTTTTGGTGAAATTTTTTCCTTGAGATGGATAATGATAATCTGTCTTGGAGCCAAATTGGAAACATGAAAAATGAAATGGTGTAAAGCATTACTATTGGCCATTTCGTCACGTTGACATCAAAACTAATGATGCCTAACTTTAAATTTTTTTCACCTCAAATACAAAAATAAGGTACCATACTAAACTAACAAGAGAACAAAACTAATTTTTGGGCAAGATTTTAACCAGGTGCTATCAGATTTTGTGTATGACCAACAACAATCTTTTTTTGCACAAGTTACCATTTCTATGCTTTGCAAAAGAAAAACAACTTACCCCAAAGTGACATGAAAATGGCAAATACCACAGTAAACTCGTTATCAAAGACGTACGCCACCTGGTCAGAATGGTGAAGAAGAAAAATATTCATCACTATTGGCCAACAAGTAAACACATGAAAAACCATTAACTGACTGACAGCATTTCTCTTCTGAGAGCAGATTGAGAGTCATTAACATAAGCTCTCATTATAGAACTGTAAGAACAATTTCTGGAATGACTTCTCAAACAAAGCTGACATTTTATTATTGATTCTTTAACAGTGTTGGGAGAAAAAAACATTGAAAATTTTAAATTGCATTTCTATTGCATGTTGTATTTTCTGGAAAGCCCTCTTTTGGCAAGGAAAAATTAACAACAGAATATAGATATAAGGCATGCTTGGTATAAAAGTAGAAATTTCAACTGAGGTTACTGTATTCTTCAGAATAAGTATAGATAGCATCTGAACCCCTAGTCACCACCACGGTTGTTTCCTTGTCCCAGCAGAACTAGAATCAGCACTACTTGAAAGTAGTTTTCATGGCGCTTAGATTTTCTATTCTCTCAGCTATAACGATTCTGTCAAGGAGGAATATAGATATAAGGCATGTACAATGTACGTATGAACGAGCGCATGTATGCAATAAAACAAAAGCATCTCAAAGGTAAATATTGTTATTACAAATTATCATATACTGTACAAATTACATACCTTGGAGTATATACAGGTCTCATGTAGAGGCCAGTAAGGGCAACGTTCATCACAGCGTGGGCACATTGGATAGTCTTTTTTTTTTTTTTCGTCACAGATGTCCCTCCTGGAAAGACACAAAGAATGTGTGATGAATCTCTTAACTCATCAACTCCCAGGAGTAATTTTTATGACATTTAGAGCAGTTTTCAATTGAGTGTCAGCAGTAATTAGTGAATTGCTTTGGTTTCGCATTACTTTACTTGGTGATTGGTTCAAAGTTCTCAAGCCACTTTTTCAACCAATCAGAAGTGAAACCGTGGCTCGTGCATGCAAATTTTCCTGTGCTTTGTGTTGGCTAAGTGTAATTTCTACGAGGTTTGATTGGTTCACTGGATTGTCCCTGTCCTTTTTGATTGGCCAAAGTAATTACTTTGGTTTTGGTTTTACGACACTCTATTGAAACTCACTCTATAGAGATTTGGTTTCACCTCTTACAGCAAATTGAAAATGTCTGGCTCAAAATTAGTTTTGCTCTTCGTGAAAGATCAATCTTACTTCTTTGACTAAGGTTGTATATTAGCAGCTAACAAGGAAGCACTAAATTCGAGTAGCTTCAACGGGATTCGAATCCGTGACCTCTGCGATGCCGGTGCAATGCTTTACCAACTGAGTTACATGTATGAAGCCACACAGTTGGGAGTAGGTCAATTTGTTGGGTTCATTTCAGTGAGGATTACTTGCTATCTTCATCCATAACCCACACTTCCAAATATACATGTCTTTCATGAATCTAAGGGGCTTTGCTAGATGGAGGGAAGGACACCCTTGCCCTAGAAGATCCTAGAGGGCAACAGGATTTTGCCTTAGTATATAGAGATAGCATCTGAACCCCCAGTCACCACCATGTTTGTTTCCTTGTCCCAGCAGAACTAGAATCAGCATTACTTGAAAGTAGTTTTCATGGCACTTAGATTTTCTATTCTCTCAGCTATAACGATTCTGTCAAGGAGGAAGATCCTAGCAGGTTTGTTTTAATGTCCCAGTAGTTCTAGGACATTCCATGTGCCAGTAACTTTCATTGTGCAAAAATAAGCACTAAGTTAACAACCCTTTGATGCCTAAACGGCCTAAACTGGCCAGACGTTTACTCTTTGTAACCCCAGACGATTTTAGGTGTCAGTGGGGAAGCCCCAGGAGTCAATGGGTTACGGTTAACCCCTTATTAAACCCTAAGGTTTTGGAGGTGAAGCAACTACAGAAAAAATACACTGTACTTGTATGTTGCAAGGATGACCCAGTTTCTAGGATTTTCTTTTAACGTAAATAGCCCAATAAACCTTCCTTTTGAATGATGTTTCAGGTACCTTCTAAAGCAGCCGTTCTTCGGCAATACATTTACATAAGCTGTGAGACTCAAGACTTACACTGGGATGTATGAGCCCACTTTGACTGCTCCATAAATGACACAAACGAGACCCATCAGTGCAGCTGGCACCAACATGGCAGTGTAAAAACCTAGGACAAACAATTATATTATTATTATTGACAACACAATATTCTATAACAAGTTTATCTTGTTTACTCTACTGAAAGTTCTGCTCCAATAGAGAGGACCATGGGTGTTACGCAGAGCGATGGCTTCAAAAGGTTAGCTTAGGCATAGTAACTATGGCTTAGGTCAGTGAAAGTCCTGTTACATACCTAACCACGCAAAGTAAATCCCTATCTTTTCACCAAAATAATCCCTGCAATATACAAGATGGCACAAGCAGATACAGTGTTTAGGAAGTAATGACAAACTAATAACATGATACTGTAGTTGATAAGTCAGTTTTTTGTTAACACCAATTGGATAGGTTACCTGATGTGATCCAGAGGCTGCAACTTATACCAGCGAGATACATTTACCCATGTATGAAACAGCAACTAAAAAAACCCACATAGAAAATATTACCTTTAATATAATAACAATGAACTTTAATTAAGTGCCAACTCTGCTAGCACTGCAGCACTAATTGGGGACACAAAAATCAAAGCAACTGAACTCAAATAAAATCTTGGGTTTTTTTTGGAGAGGAGAAGACCAGGGTACTGTACCTGGAGAAAGCCTCTCGGACAGAGTAGAGGACCCATGGGACACCATAGCAGAAGGTTGGTGTACTCACCACTGTGCCAGTCCTGCTACCCCTGGAGCCTACGTTGCCCTGTATTTTAGCCTCTTAGCAATGCAGCCCAGGTTCATTCTTTCAAGAGCTTTATGTCAGGGCATGTGTCATGTTAATAATTAAGATCTCAAAGTCTTGGATCACTTGGATCTTGATTCATGAGCAGAAAGTCTGCTAACCTGTTCAATTATACCTCTGCTAAAGATATCTGATATACCTCCTACCAAGGTACTTCATAAATAAATTCAAATTTATTTTATCCATTTGTACCTCCAACATGGATTATAAATTTACATTTTAACCCTTTCACTCCTGTAAGGGCCAGTGAGACTTATAGATTTTACTCTGTCTAATGCCAGACGATTTTACTCATCAATGGGGAACCCCACAGGAGTGAAAGGTTAACAACAGCTACAATAGGTTCACTCAAAAACTATGTCCCCATTAACCCTTTCACTCCTGTAAGGGCCAGTGAGACTTATAGATTTTACTCTAACACCAGACGATTTTACTCGTCAATGGGGAACCCCACAGGAGTGAAAGGGTTAATCATCACTGATTATTTCAACACAGCTAAACTTAAAAACTGCCAAATACCTGTCGTGCATTTTCAGGCTTTCGAGGTTCAACAGACTCTTCTATTTGATAAGTTCCCTGGAAATCAATCATCATATGATAATTCAAATGTGATTATTCCAACAGGAACTTTTATGCTCTAACCCTGAAATCTTTTCTACTCCTAATAAAGGAAGGAGTAATAACAAGACAATATGTCTTCCCTCATAAACTCCCACCGATCAACTGCGTCTTCAGTTTACGCAGAGCACATCTTCATTCTAATGAATTAATTACGAAGGAGGGAGGAATGAATGATTGTAACTAAGCAGTTTGTAAAATGATGTGATTTGATTGAGGGGTGAAAGCCTACATGTGGAAAAAACAACTAATGCTACACAAACCTCATGCAAAGGATAAGCTGCAGTGTATGAGCCATTGTTAATCAAACGTCCAATACCTGGATTATCAATAAAAAAGGATTTACAAGTACCATACCATCTATAGTATTAATCTATTTAGAAGTACACTGTGTAATACATGTACATCTCTTTAATAAAATTAATAATTATTATTGTTTGTTGTTGGTAAAAAAAGCAATAACAGTAAAAATTATCATTTTTGGATAATAAGCTAAACAATAATAAATAATTATATTAATTACTACAAAAGAGAAGTATTTTTCTTCACCAAGTTGAACAAAATTTTTAAATCCCTCTGGATTTTCGTTTTGATGCAGATGCAAAATTGCTCGATAAATTGTAGTGAGGTGAATTCCCTGATCACAGTTCATTACAGGTCATCCTAAATAAAATGTTTATGGCCTCACAGATCTTACACGCGATTAGGTGGGCTTCCTGGCCGATGACTTTTACAATGGGCCAGTTACTAGTGGTCGTTGAGACCTCTCCACGTAGTAATGCTACTATACTTAGGGCATTTCATGTACCTTATAAGTGGACTAATTACTAATATATTTCAACAATATTTGACCTTACGTGAACAGCATGAAGTGAGAAAGAAAAAAATTAATATTTAATTATCCTAAGCTGCATTATGTTGTGCAATATTATAATTTGTTTCTTTAGAATTTTCTTGTAAAAAGACAAAGATCATCAAATGGGATGGGTTGGTTGCAAAGATAAAAAATTTAGTCTTTACTTACCGATCTGATTCCTTTTTTCTCCATACTGGGTTTTCATTAAAATTCTATGAACCTAGCCATAAAATATACATTCAATACATGTAGCATGAAAACAGGGGCTTTCTGAGTAGTACAAAACATGAAATTAATTGAAAGGCAGATGGAAGTCACTTGGTAAAATACCTCAGGTCACACGATCTTATAAAAACTTAAAAGCTGGGATAATACCTACATAGCCAAGATCAAAATACCTTCTTCAAAGATAAACAGCTTCTCAGATATTTAATTAGGGAATAAGTGTGGCATCTGTAAGTAAATAGTGCTGGCCAGCGCCGCGCAGCTGCAATTTACCTCAGCACGTATATAAAAAATGTTATTTTATGCAGTGTATTGAGTGCCTTATAAGTTAGTCCATCTGGGCATCTGGGCATTTCATGGCAGGTATTTCCCTGCTAGCAGAGGTTTCTTTTCTTTTTGTGTTCGCTGGGCTGACAAGTATGGGAAAAGAGACCTCGGCCATGGGTTGAAAGTCACTGTGTTAAGCATGCGCAGCAGTTACTTAGCGACTGAATTCTCATGTGATACTTCATGTTGTGTGGGCTCACTTAACAACAGCGGATTTACTGTAAAGGAATGCATACGATACAGCAGGCTTAAGTAACAATCAGCAAACATATCGTGGGGCATGCAGTTTGAAGGTTGCCATGGCTTGGTGTCTATATACCCATGGCAGAGGTCTCTTTTCCCATACTCGTCAGCCCAGCCAACGCAAAAAGAAGGGCGTTGTCGTACATTGAGCATTCAATTCATAAATTTGATATTATGCCCAGTTAGGCCTCTCCCTAATGCCCTCTGGCCTGGATCTTCCTGCCATATTTTTAAGGGAAGGAGGAGGACTTACATGCAAGTCATTTTGAAAATTTAAATATCGTCCAAAGCACATAACTGTACAATTTATTTAAACTTTCACATTGATTTTTTAGTGGTGAACAGGGTTCAGATTGTTTCCAGTGTCTGATTTCTTTGTTTATTACACAAATTTCCCGGGTTTTTTTCTGTGTAATATAAAACAAGTTTGACAGTCAAATTTGTTTACTATACAAAAAGGATGGTCTTTTTCTGTCTATTAAACAACAAATATGTCACTTTTTGTTTAACAGAGGTCTTCCCATTTATTACAAGTGTTACAAGTATCAGTTTCACGCACCCCTCAACAACTTTTTTTTCATTTTTAGAAACTAAATTTTGGGTGGATGTCAATCAAACGTTTCTAAGAATTCAAAATAGTCTTGTTCACTTGACGTTAGTGAAATTCATCATGGAAACATTTGATTGACATCCACCTAAATTTTAGTTTCGAAATATGAAAAAACGTTGAGGGGAATGTGTCACTGATAACTGCTGTAAACAAAACTTTTGTCTACTCAGTCCTTCTGCTGGACAAGTTTTTAAACATGGTTTGCCATTTAGTTTGTTAGAAGAGGTAATTTTCAGGAGTTCGCTCAACTGTCACGATGTGTGCAGTAAGACCATGAATGTATGCTTCCTTCAATGTTTATTGTTCAAGGAAATGAGGATAAATTCACTTGTCGCTCAAAGAATAACGCCAACATGAAAAAATGCAGACACAATGATTGCATACTTCAAAGCGTGTACAATGTAGCTTTAGTCGATGTTGAGTTGTGGCGATTGGAACTGACAACTAAACAGTAGTTGTATGGATTGTATGAACAAGAGGACGTGGCCATCTCATTCGTTTGAATCATAAATTGCGAAGAATAGACATGAATTGTCGGCTGTTCCCCTGAGAGAAAATGTTAATAACAAGGGCAATAATTCTTATTATTGTCCTTTACGGTCTCATTTTCCAGTGAGCATAGTTGTTGAACATTTGCTCCCCCTCCCCTTGTAAAAGAATTGAAATATTATTGTTAACATCTCGAGTTTCTAAGGGGGGAGATGAAATTGCACTCAAAAATTAATGGGATATGTTTTACTGTACAGTCCTATCCTGAATGATAAACAACACAATTCCTAAAGTCACAATCTTGCACAGTTTTGAATTATGATATTTACATTTCAACGATCTCATGTAAATTGTCGATGTTGTTAAGATATGTTTTTTACCACTGCACAGGCTTTTTTAGCCCAAGTAAAATAAAAGACATTTTTATCTAGCAAATGTAGTGTTTGGTGTATTCTTTTATGTTAGTGTATGTTCTGTAAAAGCAACTTTTAATTGCTACTAACAAAATCTTTTTTTTTTTTGTGAACGTCAATCGCCACTCAACATTGAAGTTGCCTTGTCTGTCACAAAAGTTCTTGTTTTTAGGTTGACCGCTTTTGTGGGAATTCATCTCCTTTTGACCTTTTTGATACTCAATTGTAATGTAAAGATACTTCTCAAAAAATGCCTTGTCAAACGAATATGCTTTCGCCCAGTTGCGGGATCAAAATGTAACGAAAATACTACCCCAGTGGAAAAATGCTTGTCGGCAAGTGCCACGTGACCAGCCTGAACCAGGGTCTTTTTGTTAACGACAATGGAGGCAGAGAAGAGAGACCCTGGGAACGAGGTTGGGGAAAAGCTGACAATTCACGTCTATTCTTTGGAATGACTCAAGAGACTGAGATCATGGAAGAGCACTGTTGTTCATAATACGACTACCGTTTAGTTGTCAGTTTCAATTGGCGTAACACGTACATGTACAACCTCGATTAAAACTACACGCTTTCAAATATTCAATCATTGTTTCTGCATTGGTATACCTTTGTGTCACTTTCAATCTTGCCATTTTAATTGTACAAATACGAACATGACAAAAAACGAACATGACAAAAATCCCCCAAAACGTTTTTCGCTGATGGTAACTTGTTATATT
>OX421445.1:20122772-20132772 GCA_949126865.1 Montipora capitata
CTGGTCACCATATTTCACGAACATAATCTCAATAGAAATGCTTTTTGAGACGTATTCTAACTATCCACAACCGTCAGACCTTAATTGAAGGATATATCATGGTTCAAAGTCAGCAAAAGTCAAGATACAGGGGCGGATCTAACACACCCTGTGACTCTATTTTCACTAATTTAAAAATGAAAACATCAGAGAACTGGGAAGCATGAGACATTGCTTTCTATGATTACCGGTAAGTAGAGAAAACTCAGATGGTTTGGACATGTCACCCAACACCAAGATACTCTACAAATGGCAAATATGATCATGCATGGAAGAGCTGCACGCAACAAAAGAGGAAAGAAAAGACCTGGGAACGCCCTGCAAGCAGAGCCTTTCTAAAACTCACCAGAGGGCACGAAAGAAGGGCTCTGCAGAAAACATGTAAAGTCTTTTAAGCCCCCGCAGCCCAACTTTCTGGTCTATTCACTCCGGTCAAATCGGTATAGACAACGAGCACTCATATTCTTGACAAGGCGAAGGGCAAAATCAAGCCTTCAGTATGAAAATCAACATGGCAACTTGGAGTACGAGTTGGCATGGGTTTGAAACTGCAACAGCAACAGCTTGCGCATACTCAATAAATACTTAACATGATTTCTGCAGAGTCCTTTGTTTCTCATTGAGTTAAGAAAGGCTCTGCTAGCAGGGTGTCCTGGGAAGGCATGGTTGACCAACATAACAGAATGGACAGGGCTTACAATCATCTAGGGGATCCTAGCCATGTAATGTAAAATTCACCTACTTTTCAAGCTTGTCTCTTCTGAATGCACATGTGAAGTAGTTTGGCTGCTCAGGAAGCTCCTCAACACTGACCTCAAATGGATTGCGAAGACCAATAACATCAAAACATCGATCAGTCCAGTCTCTTGTGTCCATGTCATTTTCCTACAAAATAATGTGTTTTCAAATTATAAATACATTTCTTTGTTTAGCAACTCAGCATAATTATGATACATACCTTGATAGGCATCTTCATCAGCATTTCCTCTGCTCCTTTTGTCAGTACTCTCCAGGGAGCATGGACCTTGATGTAAGCAGTCTTTCCATTACTGGAATGCTGAAGGTAACAACAAAATCCACAGTAATTATGACCAAGCAATACTCAGAATCTGCTGAAAATGTCTCACAAGGTTACTTGCATGAATCTTGACTTATCTATTAATTTTACCTCGATGCCCTCAACTTCCAGCTCAAGATGAGCTTTTTCCAAGTTTGCTTCAAACTCGCTGCGTTTTTCTTCCCTCTTTTGTTGCCAGTCTTCATCTTTACTTGTACTAATTTCGTAGGCAAGAATGTAGTCTGACAATTGAAAAAATTTGATCATGTTCAATGTGACTGACAATTTGGTTAACCTTTCCCGGCTGGCACCTAAGAGTTACGCTGACTTTATATCCATTTACTCTGTTTAACACCAAACAATTTTACTCATCAATTGGGTGCACTTTTGGTGTGAATGGGTGAATGTACCCTTTATATTAAGCGTCGGATAAAAAAACTTAGAGCCACAATGTAGACTGGAATTACATGACAGTGCAGTACATTAAAGTTCTGCATGTATTCACTTTAATAGCAGTTGTATCATTAGGGAAATGGATGGTACAACGAAGTGAACAAAATGATGACCACCTTCATTTAATGGTCAGTTGCTTGTGCTGAAGCACTTATAGCAAGGTGCACAACAATCCAATCTGCAAACGTTTGGCCATTGAAATGTTCAATTTAAAGAGGACGGGAAATTAAAATGACGAACTCATACTTTGAAAATAAGATGCAAAGTCAGGGAATTAAACCCAACTCTTATTCAGTGGAAGGCAAGAACCATAGAAACCACTACCGGTAACTTTTAAAGTCCTAAATAATTCAAATATTTTTATTATTGAGCGATTTAGTAAGACCTATTATAATCACTAAAACAAATGCTACAGAATTAAATTCTTGACTTACCAATTCTTCTTTTTCCATCCCTAAAGAAAAGAGTGTTTGAGAGGTTTGATCTCTGTACCGGAAGAAACAAAAATTATATTAAATTTTAAACGTTAAATCAAAGGGAAGCTTCATAATGCAGTTTTGATGGTGGTTATTTTTTCCCTTTCTTTCAACAGATAGCTGCATGGCTTCAAGAGTTCATTGGTAAGCAACACCAAAACTTGTCAATAATTCAATGGTACAAAGTCAAGCTCCAATCGATGTCTGTAAAACCATGCACCTGTTTTACGTTTTCCAATTGTGATGTCTGTATAAAAAATCGAGTAGAGTTATATTTTAGTTCAAAAAATTAATGGAAGCCAGCATTACTCGGATTGTCGCAAAATAAATGAACCCTGTTCGACAAATTCACCTCTTCAACAGCAGTAAAGTCAGCGAAAAGAATGCTAAACTACAAGAATTAACTCTTCAAGTTTAAAAACACCAAACATAAAGGTCTGCCAAAGAGAGGACCAAAAAAATAATAGTGTAACTTCTAAACGAAGCACCACTTTTTTGTTCAGTCTTACAAGTCTTTGAAGAAAAAACTTCCCACTTTTTCCCATATGTACACCCTGATGCTCGGATAAATTAATATGTAGTCATAAACAGTTTCTCAATTCCCAGCTTAGATTAAACCAACAAACTGCTCGTTGCTTGCAAAAAGCCGTTTAACAGTGACAGCCGCTAATCTGCTGCAATTTTTTTGTCAAAAGGAAAATTTAAAGTCAACTTTAAAATACAAGTTAGTATACAATTCATGTAGTCTTTTTCAAACTTTGCCTATGTTAAATGTGTATATTGAATGATATAATAGAATATACATCTATGATATGTCCCTAAGTATGTTTGAAGGCGGAAATTGTAATACATGAGAGTAGGTGATGTAGATTATACGAATCTTTATACAGCTGTAAAATTTAATGCTTAGACTTGCCTCTTTATCTTTACATCATTCCTTTTTAATAATTATTAAAAGCAAAATTAACATGCAAAGTCACTGTTCTGCAGCTTGTCACCAATTTATGCCATGTCATCAAGGCCTAACTGACCACCAACCAAAGTAGCAAACTGCTTTTAAAATTATGCAGTTTAAATATATGTGTACAGTGCTTTCTCTGGATCCTCTCATCAGGGAGGAAATACATGCTAAAAGATCTATCTGGATCAAATTTAATAATATTCATATGAAATACAAGCAGGAAAGAAAATAATTATGGGTACACCTGTACCTTATTATCATAACTTTTCTTAGTTATTATGTACATAAACATGTTATCACACTTTGTTACAAAATAATCAACAAATATATTTTATTTTACCCCTCCATGTTCTTCCTTGATATAAATGAAATAGGATCTCTTCTCAGTCCAGGCAGACACATGAAGACTTTTGTATCAAATAAACATCAATAAAGCTTATGATTTGATTCGGCCACCGCCTTTGTCTTACCTACCTGTATTTAGTAACCACCACAGTGCACTTACAACAGTGGCAATTTGCATGTTAATTTTGCTTGATAAAATGTGACAAAACAATGCATTTATTTATATTAACTATTATTTAGACAAGGGATAAATTGAATGTGATCTCAAATATCTAGAGATACAAGGGTCTGCAGTCAATTCCCATGTGCTGATTACAAGGACCACAACAGTGTTCAAGACTGTTGGTTACATTTGTTGGTTACATCTGTTGCATCTGTTGTTTGTTTCTCCCTGTGAATGAATTCTTTAAAAATAGCAGGACCAGCCACAGATAGTGTACCTCCTCCCTACACGAGTACCAAGTAAAATCGATAAGTCAGAGTCACTTTTAGCACCTGTTCCCAGCAGTGACACAAAGCCAGGAAAATGTTCATGACAGGGGAAAGGCCAAACGTCTATTTTCTTAGTAATTCCAACAAACAACACCAACAAAAATAGACCACTTTGTACTAGTTACAAACTGCAAGGATGAAAAATAAAGGGATTGTTAATGCACATAAAGAACAACATGCCCACATTTCTTTAGAACAATTCCTTCAATTTTGCCAGCCACAGGGCTTACAAAAGATGGTCAGGTACATGTATCACCCACCAGATGGTTCCAGAAAAATATTCGAATTTGTAATAAAGAAGCAAAAGAACACTTTATTTAATGAAGGGCACATATCACTGATCAAAGCAAACACAAACACTATTTTATCATATGACTAGCTCCGTGAGCGGGCAAGATGAACCAAATCGAGCACTGTAATTGGCTACTTGAGCGGGCAAGATGGAGCTATTTTGCCCGCTCGGGATTTCTCACTTGGTCCCGCAAGATCAAGGATCATTTTTTGGTGTTTTAAGTCATATAATAAATCCTTTATTGACCAAGCTTGTTCGATCAAGATGGCTGGATATTGGCCTCGTTCTTTTTTTGTGTGTTTATGGACCTCAACTTTGTATCGGTCCATAAACACCCAAAAAAAGAACTTATATATATTTTCCTGTTACACTACATGCATACCCACAGTTTAAATACCTTGGGCCACCCAATGCCTAGCACTACTATGTTACAATAACTACATTCCATGTTAAGACACTACAAGATGTCAAGTATTGAGAACTTGGTGTATTCATTAATTAATTATTATTATTATTATTATTATTATTATTATTATTATTATTATTATTATTTGTTTATTATTATTGTCTTTTTTATCACAGTCTTTGCTGGTGTCTTTTTGTGCGTCAGCCGGGAGCAAACCATGCACCAGGAGTCACGCAAGTCAATATTATTATTCTGTTCATAAACTAAGCACCTTTCTGAGGATTCGCACAGATCCCACCATGCAGATATTTTGAATCTCTGTCATAATAATATTGCTCTCTCTGATACTTTCCTCATGTTTTCTACCATCCCCTTCTTTACTGTACCAAGCGCACCAACAACCACAGGGATCACTACGGTTTTCATATGCTACATTCTCTGTATTTCTAGTTCAAAGGTCTTTGTCCTTGGTTTTCTTTTCGACCTCCTTCAGTGCAATGTTTCTATCTGATGGGCCAGTCATGTCAATCAGTTTGCAGGTGGAAGTCACTGAACCTTTGACGATGATGTCTGGTCTATTCCCTATTATAGTTCTATCAGTATTGACTGGCATATCCCACATGATAGTGATGTTGTTGTCTTTATTATCATCATCATCATCATCATCACCCTCATTATCATCACCATCACCATCACCATCATCATCATCATCATCATTATCATTATCATTATCATTATTATTATTATTATTATTATTATTATTATTATTATTATTATTATTATCACTTTTAATCCTTGGCCTGCTTGTTTAGCCACTGAAGCATCGGGTCCAACCCACGGGCCTTAGGTACCAAAGAGTTTACTTGATTGACAGGACCTTTCTCAAGATGCGAGCTGACCCCAGAAGAGTAATTTTTTGGAGCTAATCAATGCTGACTGTGCCTGGAATTTTGTCACCGTACTTTTCCAGTCCCTTCCTAATGATCCCAAGTGCACCGGTGACAACTGGTATCGTCTCTGTTCCCATTTTCCACATTCTGGCAATCTCAGTCTCTAAGTCTTTATACTTAGAGAGTTTCTCAACTACCTTAACGGATGTATTTCTGTCTGATGGGACTGCCATATCTATAATCTGGCATTTCTGATTCGTGTGATCTCTGATTATGGTATCTGGTTTATCAGCCGCTATCTCTCTGTCAGTATGAATTGGCATATTCCATAGAATTGTTGCTTCTTCGTTCCTCTTCTTCTTCTTCTTCTTCTTCTTCTTCTTCTTCTTCTTCTTATTATTATTATTATTATTATTATGATTATTATTATTTGTTATTAGTATTCTTATTATTATTATTGTTTGTCCTTGTTATTCTTCTTCTTCTTCTTCTTCTTATTATTATTATTATTATTATTATCATTATTATCATTATTATCATTATTATTATTATTATTACTATTATTATTATTGTCACAACACAAACTCACACAACTAAGGCTAGGAAAAACACTAAGAAAAAAATGAAACAGGATATTAATCTTGTCCAAAATTGTGGGAGGAAAGATCTCTAGATCACCACATTGACTGCAACATCCTTTTCCCAAAACTCTACAACACAAGCTATTCCCAGTTGGTCACAAGAATGGTAAAGAAATGCACTAAAAATAATGCAAAATGCATGTGTGGGCTGTGAAGAGCAATAATAATTGTTTTTGGTCATTAATTAAATGCATTCTTTTACAATGATCTTGTTGCTGTCATCATCATCATCATCCTTGCTTTCTTCTTGAAAAATTGGCACAATCAAGCATGCACAAGTTAACCATGTTTCCTTTCAGAGCTGTAAAAACAATATTAATTTGAAAAAAAAACACGTACATTGTGTATAAAATGTAAATAGTGCTTGATTGAAAATAGTGGCAAGACCACTCAAGCTCTCCACATGCAAATTAGTTAGAAGTGTCTGAAATGAACTTTTGTTGTTTCAATATGAAATATGAAAGTAAAAGGTCAACCAAAACAATTGCAGAGCTCTCTTTCAAAGGGCTTTTAATAGTAGCAAACCCAAAAATTAAGAATGATTTAGTAGTTTAGAAACGGTTATTGGCTATGCAAAGAAAAAGCGAAACAACATAATGTCATATAGTGTCTCCTGATATTGCCTAAGTTGATGTGATTACATGTAAATAGTACATTCCAGCTACACTGTAGGCCGTACTTTTAAAAGAACTAACGAGAACCTAATCAGTTCGAGTGAAGGGTGTAAATCAACTGTACATGTAACGATAAACAAGATAGCGCTGCGACGCTTACACTACACTAACAATGTTTTTTTAGTGCTATATTCCATTTCATGTGACTGAATTTAAACTAAGTTTAAAACTTGCGCGGTTTTAATTATCTCAAAGAAGACGATCGCTATCAGATCTTCCATAATTTCAAGATCATATTTAACTTTAGTAACTTTTTGAAGCGACAACGGTATTTTGAAGAGGACACTTACCAAAAACCACAGCAAACATACCAAATCAAGAGCGAGAGGTCACTTCAAACATAACAGCGTTCAAATGCTCAAAAGATCAAATCATTCTCACAACAAACCTTTGATAATTCGACGCCAGATTCGCGTCCAGTCGGAACTGGAGGAACAAGGGTTTCTCTATCGTTCAGCCTAACACCCGATGCCGTTGCTGTATCTTGGTCTTTGAGTTTCCCAACCCCCTCAAATCCGACGGGAGGAAGATTGTCACCGCTTTTATATCCGTGGTGATGATACGATGGCCCCGTTGGCGCTGTTACTGGAGGGCTACTGTAGCTGTTGTATTCGTTTGTGTGCGGCCGATATACGTCTTGAGGAGGAGGATTTGGATATCCAGATGTATAATCATGCGGCGGGTAAGCTGGTTGATTCATTTCAAAGCCAATAGGATGTACACTTGGCTGAAAGCCGACATACGGACCCGGAGGTTGGCCGTAACCAGCCATCTTGAGTTACTAGTTCAAGTCACTTTTGTCACTTGCGGAATATTTGAGGCACAGGCTACCCAGTCTGAAATAGTCGATGTAGGCCGGGCGTAAAGGCAATTTCACTTTATGACTTGATCGAAAGTACCACATAAAAATTTGTCATGCCTTAAATTACTCTTCTAGAGCTAACTGAGTGCATTAACAAGAGTGGGCCCCCTAGGTAAAACTCCGAGAGCCGATCAAGCAATGGTTACCCGAATCCGAATTTTCTGTAATTATATAACCTTTTCAGTCCTGGGAGTGACACATACATTTTACTGTCTAATGGAACGCCAGACGTTTTTGCTCGTCAATGAGGGCGGCTGCAGGAGAGAAAGGGTTAAATTAATCATGACTTTTTTGGAGTAAATAAACGCTTTCATCCTTTAATTTGCTCTTCCTTTCTCGGTCGACATTGCTTTTGAAAATAAACAGCCTTTAGATATCCCAGGGTTTCCCAAAACGATCATGACTTGCATTGCAGCGCGGTTTTGTTTAGAACCCTGGCTAAGCTCTGTTTCAGAACTGATAAATAGCTCTAATCTCTCTCTCACACACAAAATTCGTTTAAATTAAACTCTACTTACCGGCAGCGCTCTGGGCGTCCATAGTCTTATGTTAGTCTTTGATTTCGTGGTTTGGTTATCGAAAACAAAACCTTCATAACCTATTTGGAGAGGATGGGTGATGTGTTGATCCTCAAGGTGATGGTAAGACTGTGCAGTTAGCATGGCAGAGGGGCAGTCGTTTAAATTGGGGTAATAAAAGAGGCAAATACGTACTTGCTGCGTTTTAAACCCCTTAGGTTGGATACTGGAGTCAAGACTGTGACCATTCATTTTGCAGTAGGTCCTTGAGCCTCGAGGGACAAATAAGCAATTAAAAGAGAGCACCGGAATTTCCGATTGGCGCATAATAAGGGCGTGCAGAAATTAAAAACTCTCACACCTCTATAATTTATGCGGATGACTTATCTCGATTTCGCTGTCAACTTGTTATTCACGGTACTGACGAACTTTAGCAATTCTATTTTTTGGGATCGATGATCGAGATCGTACGCGTCACTCACTTTGAAATATGGAGAGCAATTTTAAGAGCGCTACACAAGGAGGTTGCACGGCTATCCCGTGGAAAAGGTGTATGGAGTGGTGTATGGGGTGTATGGGGTGGTGTATACAAAGGTGTATGTGGTGGGAATTTCCTAACCCTAACCCTAAACCCTTGATATAAAAATCGAAACACTGAAAGACCGCATCAAGGAGTGTGAATATTAAATTCTAACCTGCTTGATTCTCTGTAATGGAACGATCGGGTATTTTTATCGCTAGTGAAACGGGAATCTTGTAGACTTTCATATACCGGATAATAATGACGGAGGACAAGAGAACCATTCAAAGTTATTCCGATTAGGAAGCATTACGTTTTTGCAAACGTTGGCCGTGCAGCACTTGTATTTGAACAGACTTAACTGATTAGAGTGTAATGTGAAGTGCTAGTTTTCAACCCCATATGAACCATGTGTGCATTAGTAGGGCTAACGGGGCGTTGATCTAACCCGAAAGTCGTGGGTTCCCACCCTGGTCAGAGTTTTTCTCTGTCCTTGTGTGGGCCCATTCCCATTAGTAGGGCTTACGCTCACATGGTTAATGTGGGATTGAAAACTAGCACTCTACATTACACTCTAATCATTTAAGTCTGTTCAAATACCAGTGCAATGCTACACGGCCAACGTTTGCAAAAACGTAATCCTTCCCTGTACTTGTTCATTGCCGTGACGTTAACATCTTCAGTTCCCATGGCCTGGTCCCGTCTGACCTCGTATCTCAGTCGGGAGAGCGGCGGTGATCTAACCCGATGGTCGTGGGTTCAATTCCCACGCTGGTCAGAGTTTTTCTCTGTCCTTGTGTGGGCCCATTTCCATTAGTAGGGTTAACGCTCACATGGCTCATATGGGATAAGAAACTAGCACTTCACATTACACTCTAATCAGTTGTCTTATTCCGATTAGGCCTTACAGCATGAGGTATTGTTACGTTCGCTTTGTTCTTTTGTTTTGTGGACATTAATTATTTCGGATCCGGTATATGAAAGACCAGCCTGAAAGACAGTTCAAGTCTCCTCTCCCCCACAGCACTGTACGACATTTGTCGCTCAAAGGTGGCAGAAGTTGAAAATGTGTTATTAAAAATATTTCCACGGCCCTAAACGTGAAAATGTAAATTAGGCATTCTATGTTAAATATTAGTAACAACAGGTGTCGGCTGATGTGATCAAAGCAAAAGGTCTCAGAATACAACTAAATATTCGCTAGGTGCAAAACACTTTTAAGTCTTTTTTTTTTTTCGTTTTTACATATTTCAATTGAGTTTTGTTAATTTTAACTTCGGCCTGTTTAAGTGTTAAGTGTCGCAGTCAATTTCGACGAGCCAGTAACACCAAGTGCCAAACCAACAGCAACACAAGCAAAAACAATGAACCAGG
>OX421445.1:20145272-20192772 GCA_949126865.1 Montipora capitata
GAGCCATAAGTGATCACAGCAAGTGCATATATATTCAGGGCCATGTGTTATCTATCACGAAAAGACTGAATTACTTTTGACGTGGAATGTCTAATAGAGTCTTGACCTTGACAAATTTCAGCTTGGTTTAGCCTTGAGCTCTGCATAGCTTCCCTTAAATTTTTCTGTGCTTTTCTGTTTAGTTCTCTGATATGTTCTGGATTGGAAACTTTACCCTTGTGAAATGTTTGCTTTTAATATTCCCTTGCTGCTTCAATATTTTCAGATCTTTTTTGGTGTTTTGCATTGTTTTTCTTTTCCCTGAATTCTTTATTTTGTCTCTTCCGTTTGACAGATTCTCTCATATAAGCTCTTTTTGCTACTGCTTTGTAGAAATTATTACTGACACTCACATCATTTTTGGCCATGGTTTATTAATCGATTATTACCTCTGAATAATTGTTGACATTGGTATCACTGCTGATTTCATAACCTGAAATACTGTCATTATAATAATCTAACTGAACTGCTGAAACATAGTGTCTTTCATCTAGACTTCCAACGTTAATAACAGTAGTTCCCTGTTGTCCGCTTATAGGACTGATAACAGTTAGTGGTGCCCACCCCTCAATGGATTCATTTATATGTATTGCAACAATTAATACATTGGTAACTGCTTGCACAATAAGTGCATCACACCATGTATGTTAATGTGACAACACACCCACAATTGCTCTGTAATGGGTCCAATAAATTTTTGACGGTACGTTGTTTTTGACGGTTGTTTCTGACGTATTCGACTCCAGCAGCATGCACGTTCATGTGATAGGAAGGATCATTGTATAACTGGTGGGCAACAGAAGAAAAGAAGCATGAACCATCTGAGGTACATTCTAGTGTCTTAACTCTTTTCTGAGCAAATCGAGCCTGCAACAGTGCTATAGAAGGATTTCTCAGTACTGCATGTGTACACGTTCCATGAGCAACAGGGCCTGGGTTCGATTTAATGTCTCCTGATATCAATAGCTTTTCTCTTGTTAGACAATAACTCTCATTTTGTTGCCGGTTCAATTTTGTTGAATGCTTAGTAACAGATTGATCTTGAATACACAATAGAACTGACAAGTCTTTTTTGTGTTTAGCAGTCCTGCGGGTAATAAGATAAAATTGACGATTAGAATCACCTACTCTCGAAGATTTGTTACGTCTGAGTTGCGGTCAAGGTCTAGACATTCTTACTGCAATATAATATTATTTTCCAAAAGCGAGACGAACTCGGTACGTTCTTCTTTAAGTAATGCACAATACACTTTCTAATTACCTTGTCTTTATGAAAGAAGCTCGACGTTTTCTTATAAGGAATTCTCAGTGGAAGGTTCTCTGTTCCAGGGAGCGTGTTTGCATTTGCGAACGGCCTCAGCCCTTGCTCCATCGTGGGAGATTGGTCCGGATTCCTTATCAGTTTTTCTTACATAATCAATGACCGAGTCTTTCGACAGTTCGTCCTTATGGTCCGCCACACAAGTACTAGTGTCTGGAAGCATGGGTTGCTTGGTTGCCTCACTGTTTTACATGTCACTGACGTTGCTCAAGTTGGATTCATATGGCTTTGATGACTCAGCTTGCAAAACTTCGTGGGAGACATTGGTATACTTTGATAGCTTCGAAAGTCACTCTCCAAATGGAAGTCACCTTCCAAATGGAATTTATTAATCCCTCGTGAGCTTAGGGGATCGACAGAGACTGTCTTCTCGAGTCTTCTCACCATGTGTCTGTCGATTCATTTCGACATGTATTAAAGTCTTCGCGTTGGAGAGTGAAAGGCGGTGCACAATTTTTTTTAATTTTTCGCACGCATTTTTTTTTTCTCTTTTCCTACTATCTGGGAGCCTGGAACAGGCTAATAACGTGCCAATCAGAGCTTCATTGGCTTTCGAAACAAAGGGTCTCTTGTTCCGAGTGGTTGGCACAAAAGCAGTGGATATTTAACAACTATTCACCGAAGTGGAGGTGGCTAGCGGTGGATATTTACGCTAGCCACCGACACCGAGGTGAACAGTTGTTTTAGTATATACTAAAACAGTGAGATAATATACAGCACAAAAAGTTCATTTGGATGTTTTCTTCCCTTGTCCCGGATGCAAACCGGGACGCCATTTTTTCCCGAGTTGCTCGGAGGTAAATACCACAGGATATTCGGAGTTTGACGAGCCAATCAGCGCGCGAGTTCAACGCTATCCACTGTTTTAGTATATACTAAAAACAGATATCTTCTAGTCTTCTATATTTTTAGTCCACACTCCATGTAAGCTCTTTCTACGATGAAATGGTATATGAAATGAATCATATATGAGCTGCGGATATGAAATAAAGTAAATAAGCTATGATCTTCGCAGTTATGAACGCAATTTCTACAATTGCGTAGAGAAGCCTGAAAAATTCAGGACTTCAAGGGGGTTTGAACCCGTGACCTCGCGATTCCGGTGCGACGCTCTAACCAACTGAGCTATGAAGCCACTGAGTGAAATGGTATATGAAATGAATCATATATGATTCATTTCATATACCATTTCATCGTTGATTCATTCCTAACGGGACCATTAGAACCCACAAATAACCAGCTCCCAACGTCAGTGGCTTCATAGCTCAGTTGGTTAGAGCGTCGCACCGGAATCGCGAGGTCACGGGTTCAAACCCCCTTGAAGTCCTGAATTTTTCAGGCTTCTCTACGCAATTGTAGAAATTGCGTTCATAACTGCGAAGATCATAGCTTATTTACTTTAAGCTCTTTCTGTTATGTGTTTTTCTCTTGTAACGAGGGGGTCCAGGTCCTATAACCCCCTTGGTTTCTTCTCGGCTCCCTTGCCATGTGTCAACTTTTTTATGCTATACTATGTGATAAATGTAATGTTGCTAACTAAACTGAACTGAACTTTTTGTGCTCAGTTCTCCTAGTTCTCTTTCAACCTCGTTCCCAGGGTCGTTGAAACGACAATGGAGGCAGAGAAGAGAGACCCTGGGAACGAGGTTGGTTCTGTTTAATATATACAGTACTCTTAAATAGTTAAAATTCGCTTACTGAGTGAGTTAGATATATCATATATAAAACTTGACAACGGAGTCTGTTTCAAAGCAAGCTAATTTAAATTTCCGAGAGTTAACAGTGCGTGACCTGGAAACGTCACGAAGCAGTGAATCTTGAACTGGAACTCGGCCAGAGTACAGGCTACCTCTAACCTTTTGTCCTCGATGTTAGTAATAACCTGTGAAAAGGGCATCCATAAAAAGGGGTTCGTTAAGGTAAACGGCGTAAAGACCATCACTGTAGCGGCGAGCGAGGCCCTGAGGTAACTTGAGCTCCTCGTAACTGGAATTGGCTAATTCAAGTCTTATGAGGTCACGCAAGTCATAACGTCCTTGAACGGGTGTCACATCACTGCTGTGTGACAATGTGATGTGTGCAGTATCTCCTTTTCCGACAGTTGGCTTGAGTATCAAATCGTGGTAAGCGAGAGGGGTCAATGAAGAATCTGGTCTCTGAGACGATGCAACAATGGACCCCTAGAGAAAAGGACATTGTCAATTTGTCTATAAAAACAAGTTAAAATGACAAACTGCTATGAGTAAAAACTGGTGACACCACAGGTGGCCAAAATCATTATGAGAGTCGAAAGAACACAACATCACCACAAATAACCTTTTACCAAACATGCTGGCATGTCTCGCTTGAGCTTTTCTCAGGTTGTCAGAAGGTTTTGCAAAAGATGGTTGTGTTTGAAAATTAGGCAATGCCAATGAAAAAGAAGGAAAATGTATGCGCTAACTAACAGCGTAACTGTTAACTAAGCTGGCCAAGACAACAAAGTACACTGTAGGTGGTGATTTGTCTGACAGCCAGCGACTATTGACAACTTTGTTCACTGTGCCTTGAAAATAAAAGCTTGTGGCTCTGAGGATACAAGAGTGAAGGTGCCCTTAGTAGCAATAACTACCCATATCCCATATCAATCAACAATAACAAGACACACAATAAAACAACAATAACTGTAGGATATGCAATCTTAAGGAATAATTTGCAAATTTGCACTGTTGCAAATAATTAGCCCACCGTACTGTGTCATTAAAAGTGACATCCAGTAACAAAGATGAACCCCGTCTTTGGACCAGCACTTACTTCTTCAAAAGCAAAGGAATGATGATTGTTCCAAAGTTCAATCTGCTTGGAATCAAGTTTGACCCTTGCTGTGATAGTTCTCGGTGTGATAGTCCAGGCGATAATCTTGAGGGTAGTAACTGACCCTAGAGCATCTTGTAGAGCAGGTGAAGAGACATAGTTGTGGGCTTGTAAGGCTTCTCCTCTCTTGTTATAGAAGGAAGTCACATGGAGTTTGTCCTGAATGTGTTCCAAGCAAGACAGTTGTAATAAGATTGTATCACTGGAAGTCTGAGAGCTTGTAGAGTTTTCTAAAAATAAACCAGGATTACATCATGTGAGAGGATAATTAACTGGTTGATCTTTGGGCTTAAAAAGTGTTATCATGTCAGACAATTATTAAAGGTGAAGGCAACATCACTAACGAATCATGGCCAATAATTTTTTCATGGACAAGTTGATTTAATGTGGCTGTTTAAGAAACTGATATTAAAGGTAACTATACAATGTCATGTAGAGTTACAAGCCATGATGAAACTGTACAGAAATCAAATGAAATGATCTGAACTCAGATCAAATAGTGGGTTGGTTTTTGAGGAGAGGGAAAAACCAGAGTAGCCGCCGGCGGGAGAAAATTAAATTTCTCAGAGCAGAGTAGAGAAGCAACAAACTCAACCCACAATTTGTGAGGCCAAGTCTGGGAATCGAACCCAGGCCACATTGGTGGGAGGCAAGTGCTCTCAACACTGTGCTATCCCTACTCCAAAGATTTCTCATTTGTCTAAGCAAAAACAGTGGCAGGCCTCAAATCACCAGTCCTGAGTGAGGCAAAATTTTTTCAATGCTTCTACCCAATGACACCATCAGTGAATGCACAAAAGTAAGTTGACAAATTATGTTCAAGAAAACTTGCCTTGTTGCCCATCATCCTGACTTCCATTACCAATCTGAAGATCATCTTGAAATAAAGGAATTGTTGCACAGCAACCTTTTATTGCTTCCATCAACCTGTATTTGATAGTCCTGGCACAATTTTCTGAGGGAAACCATCCATAATATTTGGCAATTATTTGTTCAAATTCTGAACACATTCTCCTCAGAATTTCTTCAGAGACTTGATGGTGATTTTTCAGGGCCAGTTCAGATATGTTGTATTTCCAGCTAGTCTCTGGTTCAACTAACACAACATAGTAGCCATTACTGCGAGCTGTATCGATGTACCAGTACAGCAACCTTTTCTTGATATTTGTGTTATCTACAGGAAAAAATTGTGTTAAAAGGCAAAAGTACACCTGGGATTCTCGAAAGATACACATCAAGGTGCTGTAAAAAGCTTGTCATGGTCTTATTTTGAATTAACTTTAGAAACCATGCGCTCTCATTTTTCCTGTTTTGACACTAGTACTAACACAAAACTAAATGTCTCTCAGACCTGTTTAGAAAAATATTACAGATACCAGAGTAATACTCATGCAGATATAAAGGAGACTATTTAGTGTCAACATCTTTAAAGGAATGTGTGGAGTTAAAAAAGGAAATTTCTTTAGAGTGGTGTGAGCATGGAAAGGAGCAAAGGATTATCAGCTTTCACTAAGGGTCACAGAGCTCACCTTGTGCACTCAAACAACATCCAGCTCTACTTTCTCTATTTATTTAGTATTCCAAATTTAGGAATTTCATACTAGGAATTAATGGAATACTAGGAATATTAGGTCAGGTCAGTCTTGTACTACTACCATAATGTAGATGGTACAACCTGCAACTGTTCCTACTGCCTTGTAGGTGCATACAGGAGTATGAAAGGCTAAGGGAGTAAACCCTAACAGAAAATCCGGAGGGAAGGCCCCTAAGGCAGATGGTGGGGAGGACTGACCCAAGCCATCAACTGGCAGCCCCTGCAACTTTGCTGATTCCAATTCATGTCGACTTTGTCTTTCCCTTGGAACAAATCAGTAAAGTCGAGAGGGGGGATGTGCACATTGGGCAAGGCACATTCTCCACACATTCAAGGCCCAGGCACTTCACTAAGTTAGCGACTATAACACTCACATTTGGACACTGCAATATGAGCAGTACAGTGTATCAGACCCGCAGCTCAACCAGAGCTACAGCAGCATACAGGACATGGAGAGGACACTTCATCTTTGCTCTAACAGGCAAGGAAAACAACATGGGAAGGGACAGTTTACCCGTTATAAGTCATCCCTATTTGACGAAAGGGGATGGTGCCAAGGGTCACCTCCGATTATGGGAGCAGCTATTTAGCTGCACTGATCAGCTACCGCCTGTCTTAAGACAGGCATCCCCAGCCAGTAAGGTGCTGACCGCCTCGTCTGCCTGCTCCTGCGGGTTTGTGGAGAAAAATTGAAAAGCAGATGAAAACACCAACACCAGGCAAAGAACAAGAAAATCAACCTTCTTGAAACTGGGGGGCTCGAAATGTCATGATGATGACTACAGGAATGGACAACACCAACCTGGACAAAACAGAGGAATAATTGAGGAAAACAGCCATCATAGACAGGGAGCTCACAAGACTAAATGTAGACATCGCTGCCCTGGAAGAGACCAGACTTGCTGATCCCAGTTCCATCAGCGAAAATAACTACACATTCTTCTGGAAAGATCTCGGAGAAGACAAAAGGAGGCTTCACGGCGTAGGCTTTGCTGTACACAATAGATTACTCAACAAGATCAGCACACCACAAGGCAACTCTGAGTATATCACCATCATGGAGCTACGACAAGTTGCAAAATTGTTGAGACACTTTCATTAAAAAACAACTTCTCTACCTTCCAATATCTGCCATATCTAGAAGTTAAACCTTTTCCACTTCCCTTCCCCTCTCCCCCTTTCAATGTTGACTGTTAAAGTTTGAAAATTTTTTTTTGTCTTGCTAGCAACACTGATAAGGGAGGAGGGGGGGGGGGGAGGGGGGCTGCAGTGTGAGAGGTAATAGGTAAATTTATAACGCCCCAAGAAGGTGAAGTGGTCCACTATTTTTGCAACTTGTTGTAGCAACTAAATCTGGAAAAGCAAATATCATCAGTGCTTATTTCCCCACTCTAACAGCAGAGAATGAAAAGAAAGATCAATTCTATGAGGAGCTACATGTACAAGCAGTGGTCAACAACGTCCCAAAAGCAGAATCAACTTTTCCTCCTTGGCGACTTCAATGCAAGAGTAGGTGCTGAAGTGTAGTGCATGGCCCACTTGCCTTCCTGGACAATTTGGACTAGGAAAAATGAATGAGAATGGACAGAGACTGTTGGAATTTTGCACATGTCAAACAACACCCTGTGCATTACCAACACTTACATGTACTACAATTATGGCAGGGATCAGCATAAAGTATCATGGCATCACCCAAGATCAAAACAATGGTATCAAATCGACTTCGTCATTGTCAGAAGGAATGACATCAATGCCACAAAACAAACAAGATCCTTCCATAGCACCGACTGCAACACAGACCACCTGCTGATCATAGCTAACTTAAAGACAAAGATACTCACAAAGAATATACAGACATCTCAGAGGCCCAGGAAACCTAAGATCAACGCAAAAAACACTAAAAACCCAGACCTGAGAGTAAAATTCCAGAAATACCAGTACTTCAAAGAACAGCTTCAGGATGTGGATGAATCTTCACCTGACAACATTTGGAACAGCATGAAAACAGCAATCTATGACTCTGCATCAAAGGCTTTTGGAACAAACAGAGTTTCCAAGGTGGACTGGATTGAAGCCCATGCATCAACATTAATGTCACTACTTGAGAAAAAGCGTAGGATCGTTATGGAGCACAACAGAAATCCAACAAAAAGCACAAAGCAACAACTACGAGCCACTAATAAAATCAAACCTTCAAAGAGAAACCAGAACAAGCACTAACCAATATTGGGATAACCTGTGCTTCGAAATTCAACGGGCCAGCGACAGGGGAAACATCAGGAAAATGTACTCTCGGTCCAACAGCAAGCAAAGTCGCACCTCTCAAATCTGCAACTGGCAAACAACTGTAGTGACAGACAAGAAGAAACGAATGGAAAGATGGGTTGAACATCATTTGGATTTATACTCACAGGAACAGACTGTCAATGACAATCTTGAAGAAGCCATCCCTCGGCTCCCTGAAATAATAGAACTGGATGCACCTCCAACAGAGGAAGAACTTTCTGAAGCCATAGATGAATTTGCCCGTGGAAAAGCACCAGGAAACAACAACATACCTGCAGAAATACTCAAAGCAAACAAAGAACCCCTCCTTCCCCAACTGCACAAGCTTCAATCTGATCTCCTGGTGGCTGGAAGTAAACATTCCACAAGACATGAGGGATGTCAAAATCACCACACTCTACAAGAACAAAGTGGACATTAGGGAAACTGCAATAACTACAGAGGCATCTCACTCTTGACCATTACTGGAAAAGCTTTTGCAAGGATCATCCTGAATCGACTACAGAAATTAGGGGAAAGAGTTCTACCAGAAAGTCAATGCGGCTTCAGATCGAGCCGCTCAACAACAATGGACATGATATTTTCCCTTCTGCAGCTACAAGAAAAGTGTCGGGAACAACATCTGCCCCTACATGTACAATTTGTGGACTTGACAAATCCATTGGACACAGTCAGTAGATCGGGACTGTGCAGGGTACTAGAAAAAATAAGATTCCCTCCAATATTACTCCAGCTCGTCATCTCCTTCCATGACGACATGAAGGCCACCATTCAGTTCAATGGTTCAACATCAGACAGCTTCAACATTAATAACGGAGTCAAGCAGGGCTGCGTTCTAGCTCCAACCCTCTTCAGCCTTAATACTTTGCTGCACTGCTACAATAATTATGCTTTTCAAGACTCACCAGGTGATGTGTACCTTCATTGGAGAACTGATGGATCACTCTTCAATCTTGCATGCCTTAGGGCCAAGACCAAAACCAAGTCAACAACAGTAAGAGATCTTCTCTTTGTGGATGATGCAGCTCTTGTGGCCCATAGTGAATCAACTCTACAGACAATGATGGACCATCTATCATCAGCATGTGAGGCTTTCCCATTAGTCATCAGTGTAATTTTTACCCAAGAAGGCACAGAGCAAGGCCACATCAAGTTGGCCAATGACAAAGAGCTTGACACTGTAGACAAATTCTGCTACTTAGGATCTACCATCACTTCAACTACCTCACTGGAGGAGGAAATTAAGGTCAGAATAGGGAAAGCTGCAACTAACAAAAAGAGCATGGGACAACAAACGGCTCACCTTGAAGATGAAGATCAAGATCTATGGAGCATGCATTCTCAGCACACTCCTGTATGGATCAGAAACATGGACCATGTACACCAGACAAGAAAAGAAACTTGGCGTCTTTCATCTGAGATGCCTCCGTAAGATCTTGGGCACACCTTGGAATGACAGAATAACCAACACTGAAGAACTGGAGCAAGCAAATCTTCAGAGCATGACAACAATTTTGTGCAAAAGAAGACTGAGATGGCTCTAAGGACATGTGAGAAGAATGGATGACACACGCATTCCAAAACAGCTTCTCTATGGGGAATTGGCTCAGGGTAAGAGACAGAGGGAAAGACCGAAACTGAGATACAAGGACACCTGCAAAGTCAACCTGACAAGATGCGACATAGATGTTAAGACCTGGGAAGAAACAGCTCAGGACAAAACAGCAGTGAAGGAAGGAACTGTCCTACTAGAGAACAGCATGATCAAGAATCAGATTGAGAAATGGCAGCGCCAAAAGGACAACAACAGCAACAGAGAGCGCTGTAGCACCTCACTGATATGTACATAAGTACTGTGACAGAAGTTGTGCTTCCAACATTGGCAGAATCAGCCATGAGAGAAGCTGCAAGAGAAGGATGTCTCACAGTTCTGTGAACCAGAAAACATGTGACAGATAGCTCTTATTTAGTGTACTACCTGCGAAGACCATCTGCATAGACACAAAGAGCCAATTATTCCAAATTTAAATACCTTAATAAACCTATTGACTCCTGGGGGTTCCCTTGACGAGTAAAATCCTCTGGAATTACACAGAGTAAAATACTCTGCATTAGACAGAGTAGGTTTAGGGGTGAAAGGGTTAACCATGGTTAATACTGGCAGTGTGGTTCTTAAATTATATAATTTTATTGGGAAGTCATTATTACAAAGAGATATTAATTAAAAGTGGATGGTTAGGCAGACAAGCAGAATCATAGATGGACAGGTAGGTACAGACAAGTAAGACTTGGTAAATGCATACACTAATATGCTGGAGCTTCTTGACAACAATAGCTTTTTTTGCAGCAAAATATAACTTTGGGAAGGCAATATTTCTTGTCACTCTTTTCATCTGGCATCTAAAATGCTTTTCTCTTTTGCTCCAAAACTAGGCCAATAGAAAATTCTTATTTTTCTTTTTACTAGGTAAAAGGTTAAGTCTGCTTACGAGCCAGATGGCCCATTAGGCCGGAGCTTATCCCGGTTTCTGTAGCATGAAGGGACTAGGAGTATTTGTACTCCCTTCTGGATGGGATGCCAGTCCAACACAGGGGTTCCCCTGGCATTAAATTCGCTGGTACCCATTTATACACCTGGGTGGAGAAAGGCATCATGAGAGTAGTGTCTTGCCCAAGAACACAACACAATGTCCCCGGCCAGGGCCCGAACCCGGACCACGGGATCCAGAGTCGAGCGCATTAACCATGAGGCCACTGCCTCTCCCACACTCCACCTTTTTTTTAAGTGGCACTTTAACTCAAGCTCTTAATACTGGCATTATATATGTACCTATAATAACAACAGGTAGTTCTTTTTGGCAGGCCTGCCTAGCCTTTTCTTCACACATTAAATGTGGCATTCCATACTCCTCAGGTTTCCACATATTTTCGCCTTCATGATTTATCCGAAAATTGTCTACAGAACATATCACAGCCAGATCACCATACAATTGTTTGATTTGATTGGCAATTGTTGATTTTCCACTTCCTGGTAATCCTCGCATTATAAACATGACTTTGGAGTTCCTTATGAATTGGATACAATGGGCATCTGATAGAAACTGAAAGTGCTTTGGTTTTGGATCATCTTCATTATCCTCATCCTGAAAATTAAATATACACACACCTAGCCTTGGTTAAACACTCACCAGATAAATCACTATCCAGATGATAAACACTAGCAAAACCAATTGAGTTATCCAGTGGATAGCGCTATCCACCCGATGAACAACTTTGGCCTGGCGTACTTTACCCTGACAATGATTTCACTTTGATTATTTTTTACCCTCTTGTTAAGTAAGAAATAAGAGTGACATTAGGAAATTAAAGAAAGCCGCATATTGATCTGCCTTGATAACTCCACAATATTATCATCCTGTTTCCAAAGATGGGAGCATTTAATTAAGTCGATGTTGAAGGCAGTGGATTGCCTAGTATTATTTTAGCACATTTAAATAGGAACTCAGGCCTAATGACATTCAGCTGGGCCATTTCAACCAGGCCCGAGTTGCTCGAAGCATGGTTAGCACTAACCAGCGATAAATACCATGGAAACCTATAGGTTTTGCATGATACCTCTTAGCCAACGGTTGAAGGAAGCGAAATTAAACACGAAAGTAAAACATGTTCAACATGCCGTTTAATAAATTAAAATACTAGTAAAATACGCATTAACCGCACAAAAAAATGGGATTGATCAGTTTCCCCTTGATGGAACAAAGCCACTTTGTTTGGGAAACTTCAGGCAATGCTCATAACTTTCTAAATTAAAGCTGGCAACCATGCACCTCCGTGATGGGGGTATGTAATATTGAGTGGTTGTATTTTCCTCTAAAAGAATGGAATTCACATTTTACCTTATCCCGATGACTTTTCCTAGTTTTTAGAACATAAACCACGACATATGCAAAAGAGACAATGAGTCCAATCGCCAAACAAACCTCAAGAGTGCGGGAAGCCATACTTTTGTTGTTAATCTGTCGATTCTACGGCCAAAACCGCAATATACAACGGAAGATATCGGGGGCGCAAGTCAGGAGGTTTCCCGCCAAATCCTGCAACACATTTCGCTTTCCCATTGCCATAATGCAATACGTTTTGGGGGTTCTTTGCATGAAAATTTACTCTTGGCTGTTAGAGGGTATAGTAATGTGAAGTGCTAGTTTTCTACCCATATAAACCATGTCAGCGTTAGCCGGGCCCACCCAAGGACAGAGAAAAACTCTGACCATGGTGTCGACCATGGTGGGAATTGGACCCACGTCCTTCGGGTTACATCATCGCTACTCTACCGACTGGGCTACAAGGTCAGTGGGAATTTAAGATGTGAACGTCACAGCAATGAATATGTACAAGTACAAGGAAGGGTTACGTTTTTGCAAACGTTGGCCGTGGTTCAATTCCCACCCTGCTCAGAGTTTTTCTCTGTCCTTGTGTGGACCCATTTCCATAAGTAGGCTTAACGCTCACTGGCACATGGTTTATATGGTTATAAAAATACTACTTTGCATTACCCTCTAATAGTTAAGTTTGTTAAAATGTAAGTGCTACACGGCTAACGTAACCCTTCCATTTACTCTTGGGACTGTATCATGCTTCGGCGAACTGGATATCCATTGTTTTAATGCAAATAACCCCACAAAAATGAACTGTATTGTGGGATTTGTAAAAATAGCGAAAAAAAAAAGAATAGACCAAATCGGCTATTAACTGAGTGTTGTACCCAATTCAAATCTCCCGGGATCAAGATTCTTTGTGTATTGTATTTGCATGATAATGTAGCATTCATTTTTAAATTATATGGAAATACCCGGAACAAAACGTTTTATTCCTAAAGGGTTTGAATTGGGTGCAACATTGAGTTAGCCTATTAGGTCTATTTCACCTATTTTCATTCTTCACCGTGCAACTGTGGCTCAGTTGGTTGAGCACCTGGCTGGCACGCGGGAGGTCGTGAATTCAACTCCGACCGGATCAACTTAGCACTCAGGGTCTTAAAACAACTATGGAGAAAGTGCTGCTTTTGTAATTATATCCGTGTGTTCTCTCCGGCAGAAGTGGCTGGCTTGGTAGTGATGTCTCAAAAGGCTTGTGGTGCACGAGCCAGATGAGCCACCTAAGCAGAAACACAAGTCAAAGAGGACTTTTCCGAGTGCTGGAACATGTAGATGTAGATGTATACTGTAAGTATTATTTTCTTCGCGTAACAAGTCTTTTTTTAAAGGAAAATACCCAAAGTTCCCAGGATATAAAATACTAGTTCCGAGCTAATTTGTTTATTGTATGAGTTCAGCTGTAAGTTCTAAAAGTTCTGCAAATATTGTACCATTCAAAACAGGTAGCATCTTTTCCAACGCTTCTAAGGGTGTAGAGTGATAAGCTATCACCATGTACGAAGGTGCGCAAGAACGGCGCAAAAGTGAGAAGAAACAGGATGGTCTCCTGGAAGAAATTACTAGCGCTTTTTTATAGTCCCGATCATAGACTGCTAAGTCGGTCCATATAGAGAACCATTCAAGTTGCCTGACCGTTGGGAGCTGAAAACGGGGAATCTTAGTGATTTTTAGTGAAAAACTTTGTGGTCAACCACAGGAAGACCACGTTCAGAGTTTGTAAATTCAAACATGCGCGCAAATGAAAGGATTTGTTTAAACCCGGTCTAATAGAGTCAGAGAGATAATTGTATGCAAAAATTCTCAATAAAGAAAGCGTCATCTTATTGTCGTGTTAGATTCCTGCCTTCCTAAGACTTGCAACTCGGGAACCAAGAAAAAAAAAAACGCACAGGAAGGCAGAAAACACACTATAGTTTGGGCTGGCTTTCCAATCGAGTGTCTTTTGCGTTTATGAGAGGAGCTTAGGCTGCCTGTGAACCGACGTTTATTTGAGCGTTAAGTACGCTTCGTATTTGCATAGAGTTTGTCATTGATTTCTAAGCCATTCTGTGGTCATTTAATCTAGATAGCAAAATCAACACAAGACTCAAATGAACCGCCACACAGTTGGGTTGTGCCAGGTTTATTTAAAGAAAAACGCATTTTTTCAACTTCTATAATTTCACAATGACTTGCATTGTAACTTGAAATTGAGGCGCCTAAACGGCTGGTGGCTTTTTTGCCGTAATGTGGGTGTCCGTCCTTCGGGATACCAGACGCCTGTTTCTTTTGTTATGTTTCCATACCGGTAATTTAATATTTAATACGAGCAGTTTGTAGATAGCCGTATCAGCAGCATAATAATTAGCACCTTGATCTTCATTGGTCATTGTGGTTTCATACACACCTCATGGCTTCCACAAACTCTACAAAATAACCCAAGTGAAGAAAGTATTAAGAATTATGCGATGATATTCCATGTAGATGATAAGGACTAAACAGCTGTCCATGGCTTTTGGCAAGCGTGAGGGCCTCGTTAACAAATATTTTTTTCTTTAAGAACCAAGGCTGAAAACAAACCCTTAAAAAGTCTATGGCTTTAAAATTGTTCGAAATGTTTGGGAAACTTTAGGGCTCCACTATTCCATAACAGAGTTTTCATTCATTTTTCATACCATCCCTTGGACGTTTCAGACAGTCTTGACTTATCTTTTATAGATTGTGCTAGCATAATATTTGGCATAATTTGATAAAACTAGCATAATTTTTGCTGCTTTTTAAAAAGTAGCACTGCTAGCATAATCGGTATATATTGATAAGCCTGAGACAATTTTTGTTCTATGTTTTAGCCGCATTCGCAGTTTACTAACGGGGCTAGATCGGGTTAGGGCCTCCCTAGAAGGAAGGCCAGGAACGGAAGTTGCTGTACTATGATGATATTGGTCCCAGTACCTCTCATTTGCAAGTTTGCAAAATGGCGTCAGACACACCGTCCGATAACTTTCGATTACTTTCGATTGGGGAAAACGAGAAACCAGAACCAGCAAACTTAGCCAACGGACCATTTTCTCTAGTCGGCTAGGAAAAAGAGTTAAGACGGTAAAAGTAAAATACAATAGAAAAGGAGCTTGTGACACCAAGAGAGTTTCGCTGCACGATCGTGATACAGTTTTTGGACTGAGGGTTTCTTTACACGACCCCGGGTTGCTTTTTACCCCGGATTGAATCACCGCAGCGGGTAACCCTTTTGCAGTCAAATGTTTGTAAGCGTTTACATGAAAACAGTAGTCAAGCCAGGTCAGCACCCCTTGCCGGGTAACCCTTCTCGAGACTCGGGTTCACCCGGCTAGAAGGGTTGAAATTTCTTCAATTTCTTCATGTAAACACTTATCGTTTGAACGTCACTCTTTTTGCGGTTCAGCGTTCTTGCCCATGCGCAGCCTGTAGCATGATGATGAGCATTTAAAACCCATGATGCTGCGCACAAGCACATAACTTTAGTAAAATGGCTGATAACGTTAACACAAATTGATGATTCTGATGATTGCATGGTTCGTCCTCCATTTTCCTCACTGACAAGTAGTTACCAGCCCTTTCAACCGAGGAACTGACCCGGGTCAGCCGAGATCGACCCAGGCCGGACTCGTGTAAACGTAAAATTCGACGCTGAACTGACCCGGGTCGGTGTCCGACCCGGGCTCGTGTAAAGCGGCCCTTATTTCGGTTATTTTGCAAATGAAATAATTTTAATCATTTGAAAAAAACGAGCATAATTTTATCATAATTTTGGAAAAAAATGGGCCCTGCTAGAAGAACAATATGCTACTTTTACTTACAGAATTTATAAAAGCCTCACGGTCTTGACTCTTCCTATTGATTTTTAGGCATTGAACAATAACCTCGTTAACTACACTTGTATCTCAACCAAATACCAGTACTTGCACTGACCCTTTCTGCGCGCACTCGAGTCCAGGCTTGCATGGTCCGCAATCTGGTTTTTCTCCAATCCAAATCTTTCTGTACAAAATGGCAGCACATTGGTGATATTCTTCCAGCATGGGCTTACAAATTGGCAAGTGAGAGTTGATCGTCGGTTCCAAAACACAACAAGCTTCTTTGCAGTCACCATCTTTCTCGCAAAATGTTCCTAGAAATCAGTGACAAAGCAGGAAAAGAAGTTGATGTGATATCTCCTCGCCCCAATCCACAAATTATAAGTGGCCCCGTTCTCGGCAGCGGGGAGATAAACGACTGATGCACTCTAGACTGCTAGGGCAAGTTATTCATATCTGAGCTCCAATCGACCTTGATCGAATTAGTGTCAACTGCGTTTTAATTAATCAATTTTTAGCTAAATTTGAATTGGATCATTGTGACAAAAAGGAGAGTGCAATAGATCAACAGAAAGTTGATTTGATTGAGCAGGCCATTGGTAACATTATTGAAAGGTAGCAAGGACTTATTCGGGCCTTTTACTTCACTGGCGCCTAAAGGTCTGGCAAGGCAAATACTGAGAAGAGGTGTCCGTTGTCTATCAGCTAGACAGCAGAACGAGATTTCTAAGAGTTGAGCGGAAGCACTGTGAACAGCAAAACTCTCTAAACATTGTAACTGTCTATACATCACTTGCATGTAAACACCCAGTAGTGACCACCAGAGTTCGCTGCCCTTGAAATCCCCCGGGTCTTCGCCTCTCGTATGCTCAAATAGAGAGCTTAAGCACGCGCGTTTTTGAGACGCGTGCGGCAACCGGAAGTGAGCTGTTTTCCCTTTTAACTTGTCTTCATGCACACAACCACATTTACATTGATAAGTATCCTTTTTCCATTAGAGATGATTGGTATAAAAATCTGGGAGACACCACTGTCCTGGCACGCGAAATGTGCTCTTCCGGTTGCCGTCCGCGTTTCAAAAACGCGCGTGCTTAAGCTCCCTAATGACTTGCCCGCGTGCACATCTCTCACGTTCAAATGAATCCGTACAGTCTAGCCATACCTGGATCTCCTTTGGACGTTTTTTCGCATCTTCCAAAAGTGCAGACGAATCCTTTGCAGCATTGTTCATTATTAGTACAAGCCACGTTCAGTTTGTGACATTTCTCACAATAAAGGACATTGCAGTATGTCCCTTCCTTACAGGGTTTCTTCTCTGAGCACTCGGCCTCGTAGTATCCTGGAACAATCATCTGAAAGTAAAGTAACAGGGTCAGACTTGCCTTAATAACTACCTCCTGTATGATCGTTCATTTATTGGATTCTTTTGAGTTTGCCCAAAACGCGCTAGACCGGGGACTGGTTACTTTTTTCCGAACCTGAAGAACACAACTGATACCTCAGCAGGAGCCCATGGGCTCCTGGGGCCCTTTTCTTGAAAGTCCCGAAACTTGACGGCCCATTCTCAGGTGTCACAATTCCCTCTGTATCTCAAGAACGCAGAGCTTAAATCGTCAAATCTCACAGTAATTTTTTTTGTTACCTTGAAAACATGTTAAAAGATCGGCTTTCCAAAACAAGCGGTTGGTAGTTTCACAAATATAAATGGCTTTTCGGGCCCGACAAGTTTTCGGGACTTTCGAGAAACGGGCCACTTGATCTCAGTTAATATTGTTTTTGTCCATAGAAGTCGCGATTCTTTACCTCATCATAAATTATAGCTGTCTCTCGCTACCGGATTCCGAACCAAGAAGTCTGCAAATCTCGGGTTCTTCGATTCTACGCAGTATCGGTGGAGTAGAAATAATTATGCGAAGCAAATGAAGGTATGGAACAAGGTAGCGATGTCAATACAGACTACTGCTAACACTACTGATAGAAACTTCGAAGTCATGCATAATGTCCTTTTAGCCCCAATGATTAGATTTTGATGATAAGAACTTGAGATTTCACTGCGGTCGTGTTAAAAAGATTACCCAAGAAATTCTAGCTAGTTTTATATCAAGAAAAGCGACATTAAGTCCAACCAATAAGTACAACTAATTTGAGAGGTGGAGAGGGAAGAAATTAATTAAGATCTCAGTAAAGGTAAATTTGGGCGTCTAGCTCAAATTTCTTGTTTTGCAAACCTTGAATCGGTGGGCTGTGAAGCATATTTTCCCGAAAAAAGTTGTGAACAATTACTTTTAAAAGAGCTACAATTGCTTTTCTTTGTTTCCCGCCATAATCTTGCGCGAAAAATGTTTGACGTATCATGTCAATCACACGTGAAAGGATCGGGTGTCAATTGAAAGCCTTCACGCGCGATCTACTACCTTGCCCGAGCATTGATGGCTCAGCACAACTGGCTTTCACGTAGGGGGCGAAGCTATTCAGCAGACCGTGAAATGCACGCGAAAGCTTTAAGCTTTATACGGTGGCTTAAAGGTACACTTTTGTTTGACGGCAAAATCACAACTTCTCGGTCCTCCTGTCCCGACGGGTTTCAACATATCGCCTCCAAATTATCAGTTCTTATAGATGATTGTACTACGCCAAATACTGTATGAGGAATTTTTCGTTTGTCTTCGGAGACTGATTTTATGGCACTTTTTCTCCGTCCACACGTATCCGGATATTCCTGAATCCGCAACTTCTTTTTTCCGTGTTCAAAGATATTCCTATCCACACGTAGCGTATTCAAATCGAATTTGCCCGTCCACACGTATCAGAATCGTATCCGGATTCACTCTAGTACTCAGGACTCCTCAAGGAAACAGAGCATGCGCCATAAAGAAAAACTATTGCCTCTGCAGCCATCTTGAGAGTTGATTTCACGGCAAGGATCTTGGCTTGATCTTATTACGTCACCCGGATAAAAAAAATTTCTGGATTTAGCTTCTTCTTAGCGAATTCAAAAATTTCCTCTCTGGAGAGCGTGTTCAAAAAGTTCCGGATCCGCCAGCGAGTTCGCCGGGTACGTGTGGACGGAGGGCGTATCCAGAAAGAAAAAGTTGCGGATTCAAAAAATATCCGGATACGTGCGTGTGGACGGGTATGAGATGAGAGTTTCGACTTGGGTGCGTGATGTTTCCTTCAATGGTCCATTTTACAGTTGTGTGCTTATTTACCTGGCCTATGAATGAAAGTGAGGCTGGATTTGACCTTGTTTTGATAGAAACCTCACTGCTTTTCTTACGTGCTGATTCTTACTAATTAGCATGACAACAACATCATTAACATAAGAAAATGAGGGAGGTCTGTATCATAACAAGGTCAACATCAGCCTCGCTTTCATTTAAAGCCAGGTAACTAAGCACACAACTGTAAACATATCAAAAATACTCCTTATTCACGATAGCCGCCATGTTGGTTTTCAAATTGTCATGCAAATTAGCCATGTGTTATGCTGGGGGGCAAACATAGGACTAAAGGCAAATTGCGGAAAATCGTTTCGTCGAAATATTGAATTAACATTGCTAAAAGTACATTTCAGAATTTAGAATTAAGTGCCTTTTATAATAATTTTATATCTTTTGATTGCCTCCGACATTTTGACTTTCTACTTCGTTATCTCCTAATTTTTCAGTAAAAAAAATCGAATTAACTTGTGTAAGCATTCTATTTTACTACTTAGGTGATAAACATTCAATGAACACATATACATGAAACAAATCATCTGTGTGGCTAAGATGTTCGTTATAACCTCTCGAACTTGTGTTGTTTGCCCCCTCAGAAGTGTCTAGCTAATTTGCATGACAATAGCAAATCCAACATGGCGGCTATCGTGAATAAGGTCTATTCCTCACACAGTATTGGAGTGCATTCATCTGTGACTAAGATGCAACAAAGTACGGTCCTTTTCCTAATAAAGCGAAGGGCCAGGAGCTTCTGCAGCTCACTCGGTCGTTCTAAGTTTAAGGCCTCAAAACTAAATGGCAGTATTAAATACCAAACAACAACAACTTAATCCAAATAATTCAATCTATTATCTGTAATATGATGAACAGTTTGACCCCCTACAAAAATAGTGGCGCGGACACCTTATTTTCCCTTACCGAGGCTTTAAACCTATTTTAAACTGGAATAGTTGTGCCTTTAACCTCCTTGTCTCTGTGGCCAAGAATCTAGGAAAGATACTGAAAACAGTATAAGACTTAAATCCTTAATAATCTATTATTTTAGTCATACTACGATTCCTTTCCGGTTCCACCTCTTACAACCCCCTAGAACATCACCTGAATAAAAATAAGTGTTCAAACTTACTTGTCTCTTAAGCAGCTCTTGTTTTAGCCTCTTTTTCAGAATTACCCTGAAGAGAGCTTTTTTAAGCGAGAGCTTCTTTACTTTGGAAGATGCGCGAACACCTTTCTGGCCTCCATTAAATAAGTTATTTTCCCGGTCACTTGTCCAAGTCGTTCCTTCATTCGGCTTCCCAAGACTGGAAATGTTTTTTGGGTGACTTATGACATCAGACCTTTTGCTGGCTTCTGAGAATTTCCCAAGAGTTCCCATGCATGTGGCGGCATTACACATTCCAAACAAATTGAACTGAAGTCGAAATAAACATCCAAACAATAACAAGAAGAGTTTCACTTTTGTCAACATGGCATATGAAAGGAGTTTTACCATCCATTTGCCGCAAAAGAAATCAGGAATCGACAAATTCCGTAATTTTTTTCATCGAAAACACTGAACTCAGTGTTCAGTGGACAGATCAATATTCTTCCCGCAATTCCTGAGAGCGAATTGCTTCGAATTAAAGCGTTTTCAACGATTAAAAATTCAACGTGTTACTGGTACTATGCTATTTTGTCGTAACGTACTTGTTAAACCACCCGCTTTATACGGTTGCAAAGTGGATCAAAAAGCCGTGTCTATTCTCACAAGAAGGTCAAACAACTTCTTCAGTGTTCCTTCGCTACAACCCGGATAAATTGACCACAACGTGAGGTAACGGGGTAGTCGGTGGGGAAGTAGTACACAAACATTTGGTTTTATCAATGGAGTTGATAATGTAAATTGATCACCGTACAGGGATTCTAAAAGCTGGTGCTTTAAGGTCGGCACACACGAGGGGACTAGTCCCTGTGACTAGTACCCTGGAGAGTTTACACGAAGGGGCTGGTCGCAGGGACCAGTCCCTAGTACTGTTTACACGCGGGGACCAATTGCATAGGAAAGTAGCAAAAACTGGGGGCAAGCGGTATCATTCTTTCACTCTGCAGATTTCTTAACAAACCAAAATTATTAAAATAGCTATAGCAATGTAGCATTGAAATACATCAGCTCAGTACAAACCGCAGATTGTTCAGTGAAACTATTCAGTGTTTGAATGGTTTCAGATTCAGTTCGTATATAGGCGAAGAATAAGTTGAAGCGCTTTGTGACCGATCAGATGTGGCCAATACGGAAACAAAATGGGGCGAAAACTCGATCAAGATTTCCAGTACTCGTGTACATTGTTTCAAAACAAATTCTCAATTAAAAAGCCTAACCTTTTTTCAAGTGTGGGTCGCTTCCTTCCTGTGTGGTTTTTTTCCAGATTCGGCGCGAATTGAGCCATTATCAGTTCCTCCTTGTCAACGGTTAAAGTAAAATACCAAGGCTGAACACTGAATTCTCAGGAGCCCACCAAACTGAGTCAAATATTCCTGGTTAAAATGTTCTTAAGGCCTCAAATCCACCGTAGAATTCAAGGACATAGGTTTTTCTTTCATTTCAATCCGCTTGCCGCGCAATCAGAGTCCTGCCAGCGACGTGAGGCGGCTGTTAGTGTCCCAAACGAATCGATAAAGCGATGGAAAAGATCACCTGGCTCTTTCATCAATTTGAACACCACACGGCGACCGTTGAGTTCGGTTTGGAAACGAGTCTTTGTTAGTCTCTCAACAGACTTAACTATTAGAGTGTAATGTGAAGTGCTAGTTTTCTACCCCATATGAACCATGCCAGCGTCAGCCCTACTGATGGAAATGGGCCCACACAAGGACAGAAAAAAACTCTGACCAGGGTGGGAATTGTCTTTGTTTGGTGACTTTGGTAACGTCGTCAGACAAAGACAAACAAAGATTCGTTACCAAGCCACAAAAAAAAGATTTGTTACCAAACCGAACTCAGCGGTCGCCGTGTGGTGTTCAAATTGAAAGAGGACCTTTCGATTCGTTTGGGACACTAACAGCCGCCTGGGGTGCCTGCGGTCGTACTGAGCGCCAAGAAACAACGCTCTCTCAATCAAAAACCGAGACCAGTGGTAATGGTGAAATTCTTTAATATTTCTTGGAGCACGTAGAAATGAAACAGTAGCGATCGAAACTGGATCAACTTTGGTACTAATTTTGCTGCCGCAGTAAGTGAGCTTGAAGCGAACGAACGTCAAAAACGAGGCAGCTCTCTAATTGGGAAAAGAACGGTTTCCTCGAAACGCAAGGTATTGTTGTCAAAGGTGCAAGGAATTGTGGTTATGCGCGAATGGAGGAACTTCCATCGATAGTGTCACGCAACGAAAAAATAAATTCGAAATTGTTCGATGAAAAAGGCCAAGAACTTGGAATTTTGCAGGAAACAAATCTTTTAACCACTTCTCCAATTCTCAAATTGTGGGGTATATAGCTTTTTTAGTTATTTTTCGAAGCGTTTCATGCAACTTTATATAGAGGTTTCTATGGAGATGCTATGTGGCCCACCAATATGGCGGCCGGTAATCAACGAAAACATCTGGAGATCACTTTGCTATGGAAGCGCTCACTTTTAGCTCATGAGATAAAATACATGTGTATGAACACATCTCCTAATGTACTTGAAAGGCTCAAAATGCTGAGATTCATGGGGATAGACAATTTTTTTTTTCAACCAAATAGCTTTGTATCATGGTGTCACGCAAGGTTACAAATGCAGTATCATCGAAACAAAAGACCTCCCGGAACGGCTGGAAACTTGAAAAAGATTTATTTCTAGGTGATCTTCAACCTCCTTTAGATAAAACTTCAGAAGACCTTGCGATTTTGATTTTAGAATTTGATCACATCACGGTGAAAACCATCTATTGTTTTCTTTCTTCTCTCGAATATGGTCCAGAAGGAGGTCCAGTTTGGGGTCCACTTTTTGTACCGTCCCTGCTCAAGACCTATTAAAATCTCTCTTCAATACCACGCAAGAACCGTCGTGAAATTACCGCAAGCATGATTGAAGATCTCCCTTCCCTTCAGCAGCATTTCAACCATTTAGGTAAATTAGTATAAGCTTAAAATGCACTTCAGTGTACTTCAATGATTATTGGTAACAAGACTAAATCATTATTTCAAGTTTGGTCTTCATTGATGCAAAGATGCAACTTGAAGTTTGACTAAAATAGCGTGACACTGCCCCTTTAAGAAAGGATTTACAAATACAGCAGCATGCCTGTATAATTTATCCGGTTTCAAATGTAAGACAATGCCTAAAATAGCGATGCAAAACAATCATTACGATATCTAAACAAAAAAAGAAACTACTAAATAAAGTTATTATCTATAAAACATAAACGAAAGTAAAAAGGTGTAAATCATACCTCTTTCCCGCAGTTAGAAAAAAAGCGGTCCTTAATCTCTATGCCGCAAAGCGCGTGGATCTCTATCGCAGGTACACGTGGAAAACTAAAGAATATGTATTACGGTAACTTGCACATGCACACATGACGTTCGAGATGGAAAAGTTAATTATTGAGAACCATTCTTTACACTCTATCTCCCATACTTGGCCTAGGAGTCAACCTTTTCCCGAGTAGATTTAGGGGGTGTTAACATGATGCCGGGGCGACTTTCGCACCGGTGCGAGTTCACTCCGGTTCCCTCTCTTAGCTCTGTATTTGTTCACATGATATCAACGAAAAAAGTCATGCTGGGGCGACTCACACCGGCGCGAGTTCACCCGGTTGCTGCATCGGAGCGAAAATTTCGTTCCGGCGCGAAATCTCACAAAGGTATCATGTAAACGACGAACGACCACTCGTTTCGGAGTGAAATCGGCCTCCAGGTGGGCTGGAACGGGTAGCGCATGGGTAATTTTCGTGCTAGATGCCATATGTGCAATTTGGATTCACGCTTGTGTTTTATCGATATGTGGTGTCCCTTCAGGTAAAAATGATACGAATTCACCTAGTCATCATGTAAGCGCGTTCTCAAGAAGTCACCCCAGTGTGAAACTCGCGCCGGTGCGAGTTTTCTCATGTAAACACCCCCTTCTTTATAGAACGCCTTTCTTGGGAGCTTTAGCACACCTACTGCTGTGAAAGCCAATCAAAACAGAGGTATCTCAGCGTCAAGGGAAACATAATACGGTACTTAGGAAATACCTGTTCATACAAATTAAGTTACTCGAGAAAGGGTGTTTTCAAGGAATTAGTCCTTGGTAGGCACCAATTTGAAAAGCTAGATATTTTGTGCAAGAGCCGATACAACGTAGATTTGATCACTTAGTGGTGTACTATACTTCGGTTGGCCAAACCAGCCTTCTTTGAAGCAACAATAGGGAGCTTACGAAACGACGACGCCGACGGCAACGACGACGCTACAAAACAATAGGTTTAGTGAGCAAAAACAATGGCTCTGCACGCTTTGCACGTGCGTTTTACATTTTGGTACATTTCTTTGCCGTCATCTCCTAAATGACGACGTGAAATGACCAAACTCAAGGTTCTGTGGTGGACGTTAGCACATGACGATGAATTTTCAGTTCTCTCTCTACGCTTCCAACTCACTCATACCAGTTTAATTCCTCGACAGTGACTACACATTTTTAACGCGAAACGACATGAAATAGTTTCGTAGTGATATGAATAACGCGAATTCGTATTTTAAAACGAAGTCCTCGTTGCCGTCGCCGTCCTCGTTTCGTAAGCTCCCTAATAAAAGCAAGATGACACAAGCGAACACCAACCGGTTTAACAACCAGGGGCCGGTTGCTCGAAGCCCGGTTAGCGCTAACCGTTGGTTAAGAGGTATCAAAAGCTATAGGTTTCCATGGTATTTAACGCTGGTTAGCGTTAACCATGCTTCGAGCACCCCAGGCCAGGCCCGGGTTGCTCGAAGCATGGTTAGCGCTAACCAGCGTTAAATACCATGGAAACCTATAGGTTTTGATACCTCTTAACCAACGGTTAGCGCTAACCAGGCTTTGAGCAACCGGCCCCTGGTGTGGCCAACACATCACGCATGCGCATAACCATTTCACCCGGTCAATTAGCAGCCATGGACAGCTGTTTCGGCCTTTTGGGCCTCATCAGCATGGCGTAGCTAACATACCAGGCGGGCGTGTTTAGCACCCCTTTAAGTGGCAGCCTCACATGCCAAACATGTGGTAAGCTGCGTTGGGAACAGAAAAACTGTTCTCCCACGGCAAGCGTGTGGGAAGGTGGATCACATTAAGAGATCGGTGAAGGTTTCTTCGAGTTGACACGTTGTATTAGGACCTTTAGAACGGCAACTTGTTGTCGCGTCTTTATTATTTGCTATTTCTGTAAGTCTGCTTTTGCCCTGGAAAATACTCCAAGTATCGGCTGTATTTGCGCGCCTCATCCGTCTGCCCTCCTCTATCTTTCCCTCCCGGGATGGTTAAGGCGGTTTGCTTGTACCCAGGCCTTCCCTGTCGCGCACGTACCATTTCATGACTTGTTACAAGAGCTACTGTTTAGCATGGGCTGTGAAAGGCATAATTTCGCATTCATGTACCAATATCTCACAACAAAACTGTCCGCAATTAAAAAAGCAATCGGCTCATTTCTCGCTAAGTGTGAAATAAGAGAGGGCAGATGGCTGCGGCAAATTCCTTACAAGACGCGAATGACTTTATGAACGACAGAGAGAGCCTTATTCGGCATGATTCGGAAGAATTCGAAGGAGACGACGTAAGTCCGATAAATTATTTTCGGCCATTTGTAGTTTGAACAGCTTACGTGTACATGTGTATCTGCTGCTTTGCTAAAAGCCTTGATCAAATTTAAAAGCTTCTGATTCGCAAGAAGTGCAGCAAGTAAAGTAAAAAGGTAAAGTGGTGCATTTATATAGCGCCTTTATCACAAGTCTCAAAGGCGCTTTACAATGATCAATTTACCCCCAGCGGACTGGAAGCATATACAGGCGCAAATTGCAGCCGCTTCTAAGCAGTCCATGCATGCTGGTACTCATTTTACCGACCTCGGAAGGATGGAAAGCTGAGTGAACTTCGGCGGGAAAGAAGGTCGCCAAATATTCCACTCTCGGCAGAACCGGGAATGGAACCCGGGACCTTAGGGTTGGAAGGCAGAGATCTTACCACTGCGCCAACCCCTCCGCCCTCAAGAAAGGACACACGTTCTTTATTTGCCTTACTTGCAGATTTTGTCTGGGGAAAGCCTTCGCCATTTTAGCAGAAGACGCAACAGATCCCGTGAGATTCGTATGATCGTTCTTGCTTGTATGATTTTCGCTGTTGGGATAACAGTTGCTCTTGTGATAGATATCATCACTGGAAGTCATTACACAGGTATAAGACTGAAACAATACTTTACGAGTCATTATTAATTACATGTACCGTACATGTAAGACTTCCCTGGTTTGGTATTTGAGCCAAGTTGTTCAAGTCATGCACTTGTCATCGGCTTCCCGGAGGGAGGGAGGGGACCCTGATCTGATGTGATTTCAAAGTTCTTGTTTTTGCCCACCCGTGGGGTATTTTGTTTAAGCAAAGTCCCCAGCATTTGTTGAAGCCAAGCTGAGAAGCACCCAACTGCATTTGAAGATGCACTTCAGCACTATTGACAGATACTAACAGCTCAAAAACTTTGAAAACAGAACAACAGAGGAAGTTTATCTAAGTTGCTTAAGGTGCCCGAACACAGTTTTCGCGTGCGCTCTTGCTAACGCAATGCAGTGCGTGCGCACAACCTCATCCCCAGGGTCTCTCTTCTTCCCTCCCAGGGGACGAGGTTGTGCGTGTGCAAGGATTGCAAAAAAAATGTACATGGCTTCAATACAGCAATCATTTTATTTGCTCAATGCTTCTTCCTCATAAGTGAACAAAGTGCTTTGATGGTTTTCGTCTTTTATGAGAAATGTTTGTTAGAAAAGGTAATGATGCAAAGAACTCCACAATGCGCAGATTTTTCTTTGTTATCGAAAGAACCCAATTAAATGCAGTGCATGCGTAGCAGGTTAAAAAATTGCGATCAAATGTGGAATAGCTTTCTCGGAAATACAGCTATTTCTCGAGAACCACTCGTTACAATTTAACAAAATTTGGTACAAAAATACTTTAGGAAATAGTAATTAGAGTATTGACGGAGGACGGGAAATTCTAGATATTCCAGTGAACTATCATCAAGGAATGATTAAAGATCTCTCTGTCAAATTGTTATTAAAATATTGTTAACTTGTGAGCATCGTTACAAGCTTGTTGCATGCAAATTATAAAGAAAATCTAACAACCAGATTTTCTGCAAATACACAAAACCAATTTTAAAGGCCTGTTTATATTTATTCATGTTGCCATGGAAAGGGCATATACATCAGCTTAATTATCAAAAAACCAAAGTTCATGTTGTCAACTTGCTTGCTACCATTTTTGGTGACCAAAAAAAATGAAACATAGGTATCAAAAACTGTGTTCAGCCACCTTAAAGCGGTATCGAAGCGAAACCACTTCTATTATATCGCTAACAAAAGACGACCTGTTGACCTTTAGCAGTGACCTCTATAAACAATAATACATAAACAGGAAATTTTAAAGTTGCTTATGCCTACAAATACATTTGTATGTACAAATAATGGACGGATGGCCTGATTAACAGACAAAAAACAATGGATTCTAAAATATACCTTCTCATTCTCCTCTGCCATCTTACCATCGATTGAGCAAAAAAATAATCATTTTCAGTCTCCTCTCAGTTGAACAGAAGCGAAGTCCCCACATTTTCCCCGAGAGTAGGGTGTTCATAAATCTAAGCCCCCACATTTCCCCACCACCAGGGCTGAAATTTTGTTGCAAAGTCCCCTTAAAGTCCCTGTATTCCTCCACATCAGCCCGACGTCCCCCCCCCCCTCCCCCTTGGGGAAGCTGATGACAAGTGCATTATATCACTCTTGATCTAAGCTTGACCAAAACCTGTTGGTTGTCAAATTATCCCTAACCTGTTTCCAAAGACCAATGTGTTTCTAACTGAGTGGTGCAGTAATTATATTTTCTGAAGATGTATGTCTGGTGATGCATTGCTTTTGTCAACAGCAGGGCTAAAGTACAGTACAGGTTATTTTTCACAGGTCACTCATTACCGGTGAGGCCATTGTTTTACCTAATATACTAAAGCAACCCAAAACCTTCAAATTAACAAACCTTAGGCCTAAACATTGCTTTTAGGGGGGAGACCTAATAAGGCCCAAGTTTAGCATTTATATTTAGTAAAAGTTTTGTAGTAACCTGTGAAAAATTGACCTGTACTTTAGGACTGTCCTTTTTGTTCAGATCTCATGGTTTACATGCCTTACACTTGCAGTTGTAGTTCTTCCAGTGCCTTTCTTCTCTGTGGGTGACAAACATAGTCTTTTTTTTTGCTCTGACATGCCACAGTCTCTGCTGGCATTACATTATGATTAATGCCCATAGTTTCCAAGTCCAAATTTGGAACTGTTCTGAGTGGCTTCTTTTCCTTTTCCCTTCTGATCACCAGTCATTATCTGGTATAAACTGTGTCTTGGTTACCTTTCTTAGACTAGTGACCTTGTCAGAACGTGGAATCAGTCAGATTGTTACAAAGATTGTCTTGATCATACCCATCCAGGGGGGAGTGTAAATACTCCTAGTCGCTTCATGCTACAGAAACCGGAGATAAGCGCCGGCCTGGTGGGCCTTCTAGGCTTGTAGCAGACTTTACCTTTACTTTACCAAAGTTATGGTACCACAACATTGCCCCCAGGCAAAACACTGTTACAGTAGTTGCAGAGTTAATAGGCTCCTAACGAGACGTTCCTCCCAACTTGTTGAAGTTACTGATTTGTGCCACTTTAAGTGACATACAGGCCTTCTGATAGGGTGCGATGAAAAAATGCAAATTGTGGGAAATTTGCAGGGCAGATTATGCGATTAGAAAGGCCAATTATGCGATAAATATTGTGAATTATGCAATTTTTTTCTGAGCAATTTTAAGCTTGTTTTTCAAGGTTTCAGGATTTAAGAAACACGTTTTTACTGCCCTTAAGACATTTTGAACATGAGGGAACAGTAATTATAAATCTTGATCGACATTAGTTGGGATAAGTAAAAAAAAATGAGGTCTTCTGCACTATTGGACGGTGCACCACGTTAAAAGTTGAAAGGACACAGCTAACGTGCCAAATGAATAATCAATAATTATTATTAGTATAAATACACAGGTGATTATACAAAATCGCACGCTCTCATTGGCTCGCTATCTCGGATTATCAGCCGATAATCACCTCGACAGACAAAATGGCTGCCAGTAGTCGTTTTGCCACTGTAAGTGAAGATGATTTCACATTGAAGTGGTCTTTTTTTTCTCTTTTTTGAAATAATCACCTGTGTATTTATACTAAAACAATTATTCGCGTCAGGCTCAGTGATTATCGGTGAATATTCACCTCGACTTCGTCTCGGTGAATATTCACCGATAATCACTTCGCCTTCGGCGAATTATTGTTAAAATTCCTGTATGCTACAACTAGCTTCTTACACTTTGTTTTTGTGTGCAGTATTATATTTCTGAACAGATTTGCTAATCTGAACAAAGGGCGTGTTTGTGTTACACCAATTGGCGACTCTTTAAGAATGAGACTCGTACCAGGCCCCCCCCCACATGCAAAATAACGCCTTGAACTTCGAATATTTACGAAATTGAAGGTAACAAAGGCTTTTAAGCCGTTTTCCAAGGTAAATCATCTTTAAAATGGCATATTTATGCAGGAACTCCTAAGAAACTTACTGATTTATGTTTTATTTTATGAATTTTGTGCGTTTTTTGTGAATTATGCGATTTTTCGTGAATTGTTCGATCGGATGCGATTTGAGGTCGATTGTGCGAAATCTTACCATCGCGTAATATCAGAAGGCCTGGACATAGTAATGAGACTTCAATATGTCTTTTTATATATTTTTTTTCTTGGGGGAGGAGGGGGGGAAGGGTGGGCAGGATGCTAGTCCATCGCAGGGTTACCCCTAGCATTAAATTCACCGGTACCCATTCCTACACCTGTGTGGAGAGATGCATCAGTGGTCCGGGTTCGGGTCTTTCCCAAGAACACAACACAATGTCCCCGGCAGGGACCCGAACCCGGACCACTCAATCCGGAGTTGAGCACACTGACCATGAGGCCACCGCGCCTCCCACCACTTTGCCATTACATAAAACAGTTGGGTACATACCTGTATAAAACCAACTGTTGTCATCATCAAAATGAATTTTAATCTTAGGTTTAAAAGTATCTGGCTTTAATTACATCATTGTAAGGAAAACAGTAGCTGACCTCACTGAGTGAAGCAGCTGATGCTTTTCATCAGCTAATGGACGGTGCTTTTTAAAACAACTGTTTGATCCTCCTCAATAGGTTTAAAATTAAGGTGCAAGATAATTATTGTCATTGTCACTCTTTGTTATTAAATTGTAAAATTAATGTTGAACAGGTCATGCAGCTGTGGTATCAGATGTTAAGGAATGTTCAGACGTGGGGCTAGATTTGCTAAAGAAAGGTGGCTCGGCAGTGGATGCATCTATTGGGACTATGCTGTGTGTTGGAGTCATGAATCCAGAAAGCACAGGAGTGGGAGGGTACGTCACTGTGTATGCTCACAAAACAGACAGGTGACAAAGAATGAAGAAGATCAACAGAACATAAATATCACCTAACCCCACAGAAATGCTTGATCATCTACTTTCTCTCGACCATGTCTCCCACATTGTTGTCATCTTAGGTCAGACTGACCACAGAACCAAAACTGTTTGTCTTAGACCATGCAAATAGTGGGTGGGTTCGTAAACTTATGAAAATTCGTAGTGTTTACTGTGCCCTTAATGGAAAGACAGACTCTGAAGTTCAAATTTCCATTCAAAGGTTTTGTTTTTCTCTGCGGCCAATTACTAGAGCAGAGCAGCTTCAGGTTAATGGGTAATGTTGTGTATTGTAATTTTTGTGAGTTTCTGTTTTCAAAATCTACTAAATATTGTTTCAGCAGATGTGATTGATGGCATTGAGAAATAAAATGGTTCTTTGAACTGTAGACTTTGAACAGTGTGTGCTTGCAAGTTGATGAACGAAAGATGCAGTAACTGATGCCTTAGGTTTAATCCAGGAAAAAAGATTTCAACTTAGTTTGATTTGTAATTTATTCCTTTGTTATGTACATGAAGGATAATGAAATCTAAAACTTAATTATTGAAATGGCGCCACATTATTTTTATTCATTAGTGGTGGCTTCATGCTGTCTGTTGTTCCTAAAAATGGCAAGGAAGTAGCAGAAATGATTGATTTCAGGGAGGTAGCACCATTGGCAGCCACAAAGGACATGTTTCACGGAACTGAATTCCGTGCACGCTGGGTGAGAATACTCAAGAGTACAAATTTTTAATTTCATGTGGTGGATGAAGCAGACTCTAGAGAGCAAGATGAAAAATGTAACTCTCTTGGTCTTGGAAAAAATCTCCAAGACATTTGATGAAAATATTTGCATCCTGTAGTTCAATGATAAATTATTAAATTTTTGTTTTTGACAATTTTAAGAGTTACATTGAATTATTGTGATATTACCATTATTACTTGTTTTTAACACAATAAAGTAATGATTTTTAAAAATAATGTTAGTGTATATTAAAAGTGTTTTTTTTTTTACGTTTGTATTTTCATTGTAGGGTGGTTTATCAGTAGGCGTGCCTGGAGAAATTAGAGGATATGAGTTAGCTCATAACAGATATGGAAAGTAAATATCTGCATAAACCGATTATAGGGACAGCCTCTTAATTGCTGTTTAAGCCTCACTCTGAATTAAAAAAAAAATCCTTTGTATCAGTTGAATTCTTTAAATATTGCTGCAATGTATATTTTGGTTACCAAGTTCCACTCTAGTACAACCCAGTAATTTTTTGTTGCTTATTCTGTAGTTTAGGATGGAGAGAGTGGAAGTGGATTGTAATTCGAAAATGACTGCCTAAAATTCATTTTATATGTCTCTTTGAGTTGTCCGGAATACATGTATGTGGTGAAATCCCACTAAGTTTCAAGTTAAAGCCAGTTTTGACCAAAGGGAGTTTTTCTGCGGGCTGAGGAACGACTAAAGGAAAAAATGTTTTTCTGACGCACAAATGGGAGAATGGTGTCCACTGTGTGGGTGTCTTCAGGCTGTATGACTTGATGGATCAGTTTGTTTTTTGCCATCTGCCATTGCCTGACCTAAACCTCTCACCCCCCCCATCCTCATTGGTCTTTTCAGTGCGGCTTTGTAACTTTTTAAAGATGTTTATCACGTTCCATTCAGTTTGTAAAAAGTGTTCTTGATTTTTTTGATGGGGTCTTATATGATGTAGGTACCTTGGGTTATGTTTAACTTAATAAAGGTCAGGCTCTGTGTGGTCAGCTTGCTTGGTTCCCAGTTGTTTGTGAGAACAATAGTTAAATTGCTGCAATAATGCTCCTTTAATAACCTCTGTCTGTTCCTTATAGCCTTTCACTCTCAATGGTGTGGCATTTTGAGTTTAATCTGGCAAAATCAGATTGTTTTTCTCCACACTTTTAGATAATTTACAAGTGGAAGGGTTAATTATAGTACTAGGTAGTTTGCAGGCAAGTTCTCCATTATGGTAATCCTGTATCATGAGACCCCAATATTTGAGAGCTAGCTGTTCTAAGGCTACTGTAAATAATAATGTTCTTTTGTTTTGCTTTGTTTCGTAAAACCACTTAAGGTGTATAGTACAAGTTATTTCAACTAAAGGTTGAATCTTGAAAAAAATTCATTTACTTTTAGGCTAAAATGGTCAGAACTGTTTGCACCTGCCATAAAGATTGCAAGAGAAGGATTTAGGGTCACTGAACACACAGGTATACATTGCATGTCAGAGACTTGTGGGAATGAAGGACTGCATGCATTTATGTCATGAGCACCTTTTCATGTTTTTGTTATTAATTTGTCAAATTGCTGCCAATTTTTTTCTGTGCTATCTTAACACATTTAAGAATTGATGATCTAAGGGAAAGGATATTTAAAGTCTTTTTGTTCTTTTATGGTATTTGTATGACAATTTTGTGGAAGTTAAAATTTTGATTTTATTGTTGTCCATGACATAATTTTACTGGACTGCTTACTAGGAAGAGTTCTGAAAAATCTAAACAAAACTGTGATTGGGACTGAGCTTGGGAAAGTTGTAGCGCCCAAAGGTGTATTTTTACAGGTATGATATTCTTTTTCATGTAAATTAAAATTATGAAAGTTAATGCCAAAAATTAGTTACAATGTATAAAAAAAAATTACTTTAAAAATTATTTTTATTATAATGTGAGAAAACTTATTACTTGCTTTCTAAAAGAGTCTTAATAGATCTGTGTTGTTGTTATGTTGTTGAAAAGTCTTTCTTCTCAAAACTGATACAGTAAACAATGTTTTCCAGGACATGCTGGTAGTTAAAATGTAGCGGCCCTAGCACGCCGCTAGGCTTACAATGTCACGTTGCGTGACAACTCAGGCTCGTTTTAGTTTTTGCACTTGCGCAATTAGTTCGGTTTTAGTTTTAGACCATGCGGTCCGTGTTGCAAGCCCGGAAAGGCGTAAGTGTTTCGTTTTGTTTTTCCTGTCCTCCTGTCTTACATTTGTGTAAAATTTTGCCCTGTCATTCAGTTTGACAGGTGTATTAAAGGTGTAAGGTGTGAGCGAAGAGCTCAGCGAGACGTCAAATAAACACACTTGTTCGAACCAAATGGGTTGTTTTCCACACGGGCCCGCGCCGGTACATAAAATCTCTTGTTTATGTACAATCTCCCTCTCAATTGCAAAATCTGTATTGGTATCATTTAATTTTTTTTTGGAATGGATGCCAAATTCTTTAAAAAAGCATGACCAAAGAGCAAAATCAACTACCTGAAGATATTGTTATTGAAAAGGTGAAAATTAATTAAAATATTATTATATGATATTATTGTAATGAACAAATGGACAAAGTCTTACGTACATGTACTCTTCAATCTGATGTACTGTATTTCAAGGAGGGTGATAAAATGAGCAATCCTGCACTGGCAGATACCTTGCAGAAGATAGCCGAAAATGGTGCTGAAGTCTTTTATAATGGACCAATAGCAGACAGCATAGTTGCAGCGGTAAGTTATGAGGATACTCTCTTTATATTTTTGCATTTCTGATTGGCTCTGATTTCTGCTAGTACTTCAAAAATAACTGATAGAATGCCATTAGGCCAATCATATCAACTTCTGTTGTCCAGGATTAGAAAAGACTGGATGAGTGGCTCCAGATCATGACGCTTAAGGTGGCTGGAACCAGTTTCACCACTTTTAGATACCTTCTTATTAGATGGGTCATGACCACTATACTGTGTCACGTAACAGCTATGTTATGGTACCATATGTAACACCAATTATTGCATAACAACAGCCACTATTGTGATGTAATAGGTTACCAAGGTAACATGAGAGCTCTCCAGAAACACCCTTTATTTCGTCTTTACTTGTTTATATCTCAAAAATAAACTCAGTGACCCCAGTTTTTTATTGTAGAATAGTAATAAGCAATATTTAAGATAAACTATCAGCAAAGTTTAAAAAAATTCTTGGGAGCCAATTCACAGCTACCTAAATTTTTCGAAAAATTCAAGGTAGGCCTGAATTGGCTTCCAAGACCAGTCCTTTTAAAAACTTTGTCAATAGTTCTACCTCAGATTGCTAATTGTAGGGTGTTTTTGGAGAGCTTTCATGTTGCCATGGTAACGTATTAAGTCACAACAGTGGGTGCAATTTGTTAAGCAATAATTGGTGTTTCATATGGTACCATAACATTGCTGTTACATGATACTACCATTTGCATCCATCCTTGAATTTTGCGCCAATCTTTACTTTTCAAATGTTAATGGTTTGTCCCGTTATGTGTCACTTTCGACCAATGAAATGTTGGCAGTTATTTTGTGAAATTGACCATGTTTTTGGCGGCATACCAGCATGTTTTGTTCACATTCTCTTGAAGTTCTTGAAGTTTTCAGGTTTTCCGTGAGAGCAGAGATATTTATGAATCTCCCGTGAGTTTCCAAAGACATGAAATATGGAATTTGGTATTCTTTACCAAGAGCAGATACTGGTAGGTGATTCAGGGACTATGAGAAAAAAAAACATGAAATCAAAGTGAAACTAGAAAGATCAAGGAGGAAATATTTCTGTGTCTGGGGCATTCTGTGCACCTACTCTTCCATGTTTTAAGGAGCATTTGAAGTCTTGATCTAAACCGGCTCCTGGACGGTAATTTACCTTCTTCCAAACTTTTTAACATTGAATTTTTTTGTCTCCATTGCAAATGGAGCAGAGATATATGAGAGAGAGCACATGAACAAAACATGCTGGTATGCCGCCAAAAACGTTGCCAATTTCAAGACATAACCGCCAACGTTTCATTGGTCAAGAGTAACACATAACAGGACAAACCATTAATGTTTGAAAAGTAAAACTTTGTGCAAAATTATTCACGCTTCAAGGATGGATGCAAATGGTAGTATAGGGTTGTAGTGACAACCTTTTTAATAAAAAGGTCCTTAAAAGTAGTGAAACTGGTTCCAGTCACCTTAAGTGTAGCTTTGAATTTTGGAAATAGCTGAGAACACAATTCAGCACAAAATTAATTTAGCTTTCTTGTGAAGTATTCTGACTACAAATTGTGGAGGTTCTTATCTGCCTTTGTATTTAACCTCACTGAGAAAATTATCCTCAATCTGAACACTGAAACTTTTTACACTCAATCTGCACAATTCTTCATGCTCAGCATCATCAAATAAATAAAAAAAAAAAAATAATAATAATAATAATAATTATAACCGGTATTATTATTATTATTATTATTATTATTATTATTATTATTATTATTATTATTATTATTATTATTATTATTATTATTATTATTGAGTACCGGTATTGTTATTCTAATGCAGTAGACTTAACAGTTTTTAATTATTGCTCTGGTATAATGTTCAACTCAACCATAGAATACTAGTATAGTGTATTACATACTTGTAAGCATAAATGAAGAAAGAATGCACATTGCATATCCCAATTAACTGATTTTGTCTCTTTATATTTCATTATCATTATTGAACAGGTGAAGTCCGAGTCAGCAAACCCAGGGATACTAACAAAAGAAGATCTATCAACATACAAACCATTAGTAAAAGATGCCATCAATTCCACTTATAAAGGTACCTGCTGTAAGAGTGATATGTAGTGTACAATGTACATGTAACAGGGGCATGATCCTTAATAGTGATAATAATATAAAACCTCCAAGCTGATTGAGTGATATCACCTCATTTAGTCCAGGCTTAACAATGTTTATTTTGCCATGTGGTTGTACATTGGGTTGACGTGGTTGACTATTGCGCATGGGGTAACTTTGCGTGGTACAGCTCTGTAACTTGTGCTTCTTTTTAAAAAAAGCATTATTGTTTTGTATGCCTGAGGTAGCACCCAATGCCACTCTGGGTGTGGAAATGGCTGAGAGTACCCAAGTTTCAGTGTATGAATGCTAGCCCTGGCCGACATGTTCTTTTTCTTTACCACTAAATATTTTAGGGTACCAAGTCATAACAACTCCTCTGCCATCTGGTGGCCCAGTACTGACCTCTATGTTGAATATTCTTGATGGCTTCAATTTCACCAAGAAAGACCAAGACACAAATCTTACATATCACTATATGATAGAGGTAAACTTACATGTACATGTGCAAACCCAATCCATGTAGCTAACTTGAATCAAACAGGGGTTTGAATTTGGAACTTTTGCCTCTCTTCGTGGCATTAAGGGCATGTTTACATGGTGATGGGGGTAACCTGCCTGTCCATATAAAGTCTTATTTTTTCAGCCTTGCATTTACATGATAGGTGAAGTAATCCGCCAAGGCGGGTTGCCTGGTCTGCCAGACCAGGTAATCCGCCCAGGCGGGGTCACATTTGGCCACATAAACGCTTGAAGGTTGGGTAACCCGCCAACCCGAGGTCGGCTCGTGTCCCAATAATACCGTCTTTGGCGGAGGCGTTGCGGCATTAAAAGTGTTAATACAAAGCCACAGCACTGAAAAGTTGAAGCAAGAGAAGCTAGTGAGAGTAAAGGAGCATTAACTGCCAAAATGTGTCTTTCACCCACCATTTTGCCTGTTTACGTACTTAGCGACCACGCAGTAGCCTCGAGAAAGGTATCCAGGACCCTGGGGTGGTAAGATTGCATGTAAACACAAGCTATTTTTCGGCCCCACCTACCCGGGTTAACCAACCTCCATGTCAACAGGCCCTAATGGCGTGAACACTTTTCTTTGTTGCGGGAGAGAAGGCGTGATCCTTGTCCATAACTGTTGTTGTGGTGATCTCGATAGATTGATCATTGTCATTGCATCAGGCTTTATGGTTCCTTCTCCTTCGTTATCTCTTCACACCCAGTCTGGAAAATTATTGTTATTTAAATAATTGATGAGTTGAACTGCCGTTCCATCAACTTTCAGTAAATAGAGTTCAGGAACTGGCACGGCTTGTGATTTTTCCAGAAAGACAGGCACACACAGAAAAAAAATTTATTCCCTTACAAGGTTAACATTAGCCTGCGAGCAGGCTCTTAGGCTCTCTCTCTCTCTATGCGGTGAGAGACCCGGCTCGCAGGCTAGGGTTTTCGTTTGTGGCCGGAGGCCGGACGTTTCGTCCGGTTGTTTATCACTTCACATCCGGTACTTTGACGCTATAAATTTAAAGATTTGTTGGCTTCTTCCTTTTACCCTTTTTTCTTCTTCTTGTTGGACTTGGCTGCCATGGGTTGAAGAAACACAAGGCAATTACGCGCAATAAATCCTTCAAACTAACAAGAAGTCGCACCGCCTTATTTTGCTTACTAAACGGAATAATCGATATTTTGGTATTCATAAGTTTTTCCCCTCCAATCTCAAGAATTTAAACAGGGGCACCCAACGCCAATTTTCGGAAAATATCTGTTCGCAAGACGATTTGAGATCTAGAATTTTCGGAACATTTATTGTAAATTTTTTTCCTTGCCTGCCTGTCCTAGGATATTCGAACCTCAAAAAAATGGTATAATTGCCCACTTTTAACGGATTTTTACCCTAAAAAGGTCACCTAGAATTTTCGGGAGCTTTTTTCTGGCTGAAATTTTGGAAAAGGTAAGTTTTGATCCCTATAATTTTCGAATCACTAGACTTTCAGCTAGGAAATCCGAACAGATGAAAAATTTTTAGGGGATAAAAATATGCCTATATCTACCGTTTAAATATCAAAATACGTTTAACAATGCTATGTTTAAGTGGTTTTGAACTATATTCTCGTTGGGTGCCCCTGTTTTAACAGCATTTCTGAGAGTTTCATTGGTAGTAATTTATCGGGATCCAGGCCTCCTTGAGGGTTGTCGCCCAAGGAACCTTCAATAGGACTTACAACGGAAAATAAGCCTATCCGGTACTTTCATTATCAAATCCTGTACTTTGAAAAGCTATCGAAAACCCTTTATTACATCATCGGATGTCCAGATAATCTTAACTTGTTGCACTTGGGTCATATGCTTGGTGACAACCTCAGTGTGTACAAGAGGCAAGAGGCAGTGTGGCCCAGTGGTTAGGGCGCTTGCCTTGAGATCCGGAGATCCCGGGTTCAAGACCCGCTCTGACCACTCGTTGAATTTGATCCTGGTAGACCCTGGTTCAACTTCCCAGCTGCACTTGTAAATAGCCAAATGGTTTGCCTCTGGCCAGTTGGGATTCTTAACAGTTGTTGTTGTTGTTCTGTTCCGTCGTTTCGTTGTGTTTGATTGGCCCTGAAAAGCCCCTATGGGGAGCGGTCAATTAAGTATGTATGTATGTATGTATGTATGTATGTATGTATGTATGTATGTAAGATGCTCTGCTGCGTCACGAAGGTATAGAGTGTTGTCACGTGACGTCACGGTTGCCATGTTGGTGTTCCTAAACAATGGACGGCAGCCATGTTGGTGTACCCAAGTAATCCTGCGGGAATTGAGCTCTAATTTCCCGCAAACGTTTTCGTTACATACATTCACACAAGTCCCCAAACCAAGATAACTTCTTTGTGCTTATTTTCCAAGGCAATGAAGTTTGTTTTTGGTCAGAGATCATATTTGGAGGACAGTAAGAATCTTACTGATTTCGTGCAACAAATGTTGAGGTAAGAGCTGGGCATTAGAGAGATTAGAATTGAGTTTTAAGCGGAACGGCAAATTGTTTGCAAAAAAGCCTTATGAGACTTTTATACAGTCGATCGAACTGTCACATTAAAATGGTTGAAATAAAACTTTGAACAGGGTTCGTGCGTGCAACGCGCTGGCATCTACGATTACAATTACAAATGATGAAAGATATTAAATTGAGAGAAACGTTAACGCGTTTTGTTACCACTGTGTGCTTTGCAAGAGAACCCTTAACTGTCATAAAATAGAACGTCCTGCCCTCAAAACTATCTACCAACCGGTCAGTGTAAAACGCAGACTGCAGACTGCAGACTGCAGACTGCAGACCAGGGGTAAAATGCAGACTGAGGTTATAACGTAACTGTTGAAAAAGCCCAAACCTCTTAGAAATGCTAACCTTAGGCCTAATTACGCCTAAAACAATATTTAGGCTTAACGGTTAGCATTTCTAAGAGGTTTGGGCTTTTTCAACAGTTACGTTATAACCTCAGTCTGCATTTTACACCCGGTCTGTAGTCTGCAATCAGCGTTTTACACTGACCGATCTACCGACCGCATTTCGATTACCGAGATAAACAATAAGGACTAAGTCGTTTGCGCGGCCCTTGGGCTATAACAAGATTGCAACCTGCAAGCGCTTCCTCTGCTCTTCCCCTGTTCCTCTGTGGCTCTCGTCTCATCTTTCACGATACCAAAACATCGAAAATGCCGTTCCTCTGTCATTCTTTGCGCAAGCAAGTTAAATTAGCGCATCAATCCTTGAAATTTAGCCGCGGAGTGGCGACAAGCATCGGCAAATCAGTGAGAAAACGAATCTCGCTTCCGTGTAATGTTCATAGTCCCAGGTTATGACTCTCGATTCTGATTGGTAGATATATTATCATCCACGCAATTCAAAATTTGATTGGTTGGCATGATTAAAATAACCGAGGGGAAGGTGAGGATAGCGTGACTGTAATCGGGTGTTTTTTTAATTACGATTTTGAAGCGTTTGACAGTTGGCTTCTGCGTGGAAGTGAGATTCGTAAGGACCGAAACCAGAGGTTTTTCGTCGTTAATTCGTTGTCGCCGCTTCGCGGTTAAATTTCTTCCAAGGATAAGAAAAAAGGAAAACCTCTGGGACCAGGGTAAGTTTTTGAGTGTGTTATAAACAAAAAGTTGCACGATCTTCTTGTACAATCCGAAATTATAATGGACACTTGTACCCCTATTAATCGCAAATTACACTCGATATCGCGCAATGTCCTTCAAAAATGTTTCCTGTGTTGGCAATCGACTTCTGTATAGGTGAATTGACTTAGAGGCGAAACGACCGACACCAAGTACTGAGTTTTAACTGCATCAAACGAGTTAAATTAACCGCCGTAAGGAGACAGGAAAACCTCTTTTTTGAGGTAATCCTTGCTCGAAGCAATTCGCTTTGAAGAAGCGCCTCCCCCCCCCCCCCCCTCCCCCCTGACTGAGATCTCCCAACTCTGGTCAATTTAATATTTCTATTAATTTAACTCATTTGCCACAACTAAATTTCTATTCCGTTGAAATCAGTGGTTGATGCCAACTGGTAGAGCACGATCTTAGGACGCTTTCCATTGGACAGAACTGACCGGCCAGACCGGGCATTTGGAAGGACTAACTCTACAACGCATCCAAATTAACACACTTGGAGGATGATATATACTCCTCCAGAAGATACGACGGATCATCACGCAAGTGTTCCTTCAAATTGTTGCATTTTCCTTGCAGACTGACGGGTCTGGCCGGCCAGTTCTAACAAAAGGAAAGCGCCCTTAGTTTCTACACAAAAATGTAAATTTCCATCTTGTTGGTTTTTTTTTTCCAGCAAAAAGCAAGCAGACCTTTTGAGGGCGAAAATCTCTCGAAACCAAACATTTCCTCTGTCCCATTATGGGTTGCTCGCAGACCAAGCAGGATCACACGGTACGGCGCATGTGTCTGTTATAGGACCTGACGGCGATCTTGTTAGCCTCACCAGGTAAGAATTAAAAAGTACTTCTAAAAAATACCCGTCAGAACCTTTCTCGAACCAGTGCGGCTTATATGCCTTAAATGGGTCGTGTCGTACCTCATTAAACGGGCTTCAGGATTGGCCAAAGAACCATTGAACGAACAAAGATAGCAATGGATTTAGCACAGAAAACAATAGGATGTACGACACTAAACAGCCAATGAAATATAGTGTTCAACAAGAGGTACGACCCTACCCCTTGTTTGTTATTTATTTGTCATTAGGTGCCCTACCTGACTGTGGCGAAACCATTTCTAGTCACAACCGACAATAACTATGTTACCGGCGTCATCGCTGCCATATGTGGCAGCGATCGCCGGATGAAGTCACACACAAGTCAAAGATTCGATACCCCCAACGATTGTTTCGATTTTCCCCTGATCGGTGTAGCTATAGCTAAAGATACCCATAAAACGTAGCGTTGATAGAGAGAAATCTAATCGGCCACAAAACGAAAGAAACGTTTTCGTCCTGTTCGAAACGTGAGGCCTTTCATTTGCAGAAAGGACGAGAAAAGACCAGACAGTCGACACATTCACTCTTGTTGAACATTCCTTTTCAGCTCTGTCAATGGTTATTTTGGGTCCGGGATCATGACCAAGACGGGAATTCTTTTAAATAATGAAATGTTAGATTTTTCAATTCCTGGTTTCCAACGAATGGCCGGTGCTGGTCTACCAAAGGTAGGAATTAAGCTCCAGGGCCCGGTTGTTCAAAAGCCGATTACCGTAATCCAGGATTAGCGTGAACTTTTGTTTCATGTTTTCAACTTTTTGGTGAAAGTTTCTTTTGCTTATTATCGTTTTTCAAGATTGACTTCTTCTAATGTAAACTTTTGCCGAATATCAGCGTTGAACAGCATTTAGGAATAGAGAAATATACTCCTTGGTTAATTTTTAATCTGAGATTAGCGTTAATCGGCTTTTGAACAACCGGGCCCAGAATTACTTTTCTGAGGACGCTTTCCATTTGAGAGAACTGACCGGCCAGACCGGGCATTTGGAAGAACTAGCTCTACAACGCCTTCAACTTAAACACACTTTGAGGATGATACATACTCCTCCAGAAGAATGCTCGAGATTACCATGCAAGTGTTCCTTTAAATTCAGTTGTTGCATTTTCTTTGCAAACTGACGGGTCTGGCAGGCTGGCCTGTTCTGACAAAAGGAAAGTGTCCCTTAGAGTTGTTTTCAGTACTTTAACCAATCACAGCGCGAAATAGGTGGTTTTTACTTAACGCCATCGCCGCCATGTTGGTGGACGAAAACAAAAGATCTCTTGTTCGTCTATCAGCGATTCGGTAGAGTATTACATAGTTATCTGTGTCTCTAGAGAATGCTTGCAAACCACCTATACAGAGTACTCATGACACGACACAACTGGTTTTGCTTTCCACACTGACGAGGTGAAAGAACAATTTTTAAGAATATCACTACGCTTAGTAATTTTGTTGGGAATTGTCTCCAGATAGGTGGCCAACACTCTTACAATAATTTTTGATCCCGTTTCACTCAGACTCTCACTGCTCACTCGAATAACTTTTTAATGAAGGACTCGTTTTTCCTCTGACACTTTCGATATCATGTCTTTTTCCAAAGTTCTGCCCTGTCGGTCTTAAGGATGATTCCTCAGTTTAGTAGTAGAAGTTGTCGTACGATTTTCTTTAAACTTTTCTTGATTGTTCCCTACATTATGGTGATTCAAAATGTGCAATTAAAAAAATAGGTCGCCAAGCTCGTTTGCGAGATATAACTTGCTCAAGTCACTTAATCTTTCAATCATTGCGACTTCATCTATCAAGGACAAGTTTGTTCCATCGGTTCACGCTACGTTTGGCTGGAACAGGAAGCACAGCTTTGACGTACTTTTTAATATAACAAAACAGGTGTATTGTATTGTTCAAAAGGAATAATTTAATGTTTGTTTTATGGCACAGGCACACGTCTTGAAAAGGCACTGACTGCGAATATTCCTCGGGTGCGTGATATCGAGGAGACAATTTTGTGTCCACTGCACGAGTGATGGCTACGAATACTTTTTTCCCTATAACGTAACTTTTTTTTCTGACGTAATGTTTTTAATTTTTTTTTGACTGCACAAAGAGGAGGAGTAAGAGAATAAAATTATGCAAAAAAAAAGATAGGTCACCAACTTCGTTTAGGAGAAAACAGAAAGCAAACCAAGCTCGACCCCTTGACAACATATCTCCCCGATAGCGCGGTTTCATTTTCACTCTCGGACTGAAATGACACTTAAGCATCATCAAGGCGATCACTCGACTTTTTGCTCGTAGATGCCTGAATACGAACGTGGCCTACGTTGTGTTATGCGTAGAACAGGATGCGCAGTGCTATACTAGGGAATCGCCTTAAAGTATATTTAGATTGAATTGTAATTATTTTTCAGGCTAATTTTGTGGCGCCTGGCAAGCGTCCTCTTTCTTCCATGATACCAACAGCTGTGCTGCACGAAGAGGTATAATAATGCAGTAATAGACATCGCCTTCTGGTGTGCATAATCAATTTTGTGAGTCAGGATGCCTTAACTGACGATGATCGCGATCAAAAACTCCTTGCTTTCGATTTACCGCATCTTGCTACTAAAACGCACGCTTGTTGTTCGGATGACATTGCCGTTAAAGTTTGCCAAGACATTAGTGAGTGGGAAGGGGCTTGCGTATCCGCCTCCCATTCACCCCCCTCCCCCTCCCCCCCGATCGACCTCACCAATCCCGTTGCCCTGCTTATCCTTCCATCCTAAAAATTGATAGGAAAAAATGCGACATCATAATTCCTCCTAATGTATCAATGGGAGCATAACCGCGCGCGTTTTTGAGACGCCAACGGCAACCCGAAGAGAACATTTCGCGTGCCAGGGCAGTGGCGTCTCCCAGATTTTTATACTAATCACCTCTAATGGAGAAAAGATACTTAGCAATGTAAATGTGGTTGTGTGAAGACAAGTTAAAAGGGAAAAGAGCTCACTTCTGGTTGCCTTCCGCGTCTCAAAAACGCGCGTGCTTAAGCTCCCTAATGAATGTATATCACAGCTCAATTCAACCTCATTTTGGCTACTGTCATTTTGTCCGTAGCATCGGTCTTTCCAAAAAGCTACAGAGGCTCCACAATCGTTCATTGCTCGTTTTATTGTCCACCAGTTATGATCTTAAGTCTTTGAAATTTGTTCAGGGCTCTGAGTTGGCGGCATAAATATCAACACCAAAGACTCGTATTGTCATTTATTGTGATGCACCAAACTATTCCTTGCTAGCACCGTGGCCGGGGAGTGGTAGAGAAGTGGTTACGGCGGGACCCCACTATACTACATCGCATCCATCAAGGCACCATACAACATTTTCCATGTAGTGGCTCTCTCGTCCATGTAGTATTCATTTCTCTATTGTTTTTGTTCTTTTTTTTTTTAGAAGCGTTGTTGGTTCCGTATGTCATTGGGTGGTTCGGGTTCGTACCACATCATACCTGCTGTAGCCGATGTTTTAGTGAACACTCTTTCCTTTGATGTTTCTTTGAGTGACGCCATAGAAAAAGGCAGGGTGTATTACGACCTCAAAACTGGCCGAACGGAGATCGAAGGTTTGTCGATGCTACTATGTAAAAGCTGCTAAACACTGGAATATCTTGATCCTGTGAAAAACAATCAGCACTTCCTTAATTGTTCCCGTGCCCTTCCCCACGATACCACCCAGGGCCCAGATGTTCATCCAGTTGTTTCACGCAGTTTTTTTTCTTTTAGGGCAGTTGTATTTCTTTTCCTTACCACAAACCCCTGCTTACCCGAAAGAAAGATTGCTTCCTTACAGTCTGACCTGCGAGGTGTCCTGGCCAATCACGATCCAAACACTGTCTAATGATAGCCAATTAATTTAATGCTTATAAAAAGAGTCCCTTATACCCGCTGCGTTGTTTCCTTCTGAATTTCCCGCCAAAAATTGTTCTGCTTCTGACGTCATCTTCCATAATTCAGTAGCTAAAATGTGGGGAAGGAAGGATGCTTTGGGGTATGCAAGCGTGTGTGGGGCGAAATTGAAATACGACCCCCCCTAAAAACGACCGCATGGTAGGCTAAGTTGTTCAAAGCTAATCCTGGATTACTGGAAACTAGAAAAGCAGTTTTTTTTTTACTGATCAAAAAGAGTTTCCACAAGATTTTTAGCCTTCAATTTTGACTTTTTCCCTCTGTTTTCCCTTAGCTCAAAATTTACATCGTTAATCGGCTCTTGAACGACTGTGAACAATTAGGCCAGTCGAGAATTGATTTTCAAAAAGTAAGCTAAAGGTCTTTTCCGAATGGTCGAAGCGGGCGCAAACAGGGTGGTGATGAACCAATCATATTTGAAAGCAAGTATGTGAAATGTGGCAAAAACGCTATCGTGGCATACGAAATGTTTAACTTCAGGTTTGCGTCCCTGGCTCCAAAACGTCTCGTACTTAAGCTCCGTAATATTTATTGTATTACTTGTAATGGTAATGGCAATTGCCGCTCGCGAAGTACTGAAGAATTCTGGTGTAGGTGCGCGGTCAAAGGGGGTATGTAACCCAAAATGACATAATTTCATGACACCCAAATGCCCAAAAAGTAGAATGAAACATTGCAATAACCACTTAAAACCGTTGCACAACATCAATAAAAATACAACAAAAGGAAAGAGAGGCATGGATGGACACAAGTGGACAAGGTTGAAATGGATTGCATTTGGGTAATCCTGTAATCTTGAAAAAGGTCGGCCCAACGTTTTTCAGGTTTATGGCAAATCTCGTGATTAGAGTTTTTGCTCAGAACCACGTTGATTGGGATGTGACGATAATTTTAGCAGTAAAGGAATTCCACATCACCCGGCATTTTCGAGTTTTAAACTCCTGATAAAGTAGAGATTTCCCCCAAACACCCTAAAATAACGTGACATAGCCCTTTTAGTTCATTACCTCCGTTATTTTTCACATTTTAACGCTTTCCTTTTGCAGCCAAGAAGTTTCCTGACCAAAAGAAAGCCAAAGGCCTTGAGCAGGCGCTTCGGGAAATCGGGCACAACGTCACTACGCATGGCAAGCTGGCGGATGTGAATGGAGTATCTTATTTTAAAGAGCAGGTTGTTGCTCATGCGGACAGCCGACGTGGTGGGGCTCAAGGCAGCGCTCAATTTTAATTAATGAACATTGTGGTCGTTCTGTCGGTCGACCTTCAGTAATTTATTCGGGGCTTTGCGCCAAAAGCATATTTAAGGTTGCGCATTGGGTTATCTCGTTTTCATTTAGCTTCTAAAAACGAGATGAATTTCAAATTAGGTGTTGACGAAACCTGCAATCGTGGACACCAATTCATGCGCAGGTAGCCTTATCGCCTGTTTTAAAACCAAGAATGGTAATAAATTCCTTTTTGTAGGGCTCTGTTCTCGGAATTTCATTCTCGATCGAAAGCGGTTCTCATTGAAGGAGTTTACACAAAGACAGCGGCAACGTCAACGAAAACGTCATTCCAAAATGTAACTTAGCGCTATTCACATTGTACAATACAGGCGAACTATCCCTGTAACTGGATGGGTACGAACGGTTTTAAAGTAAAAATAAAAAAGTAATGGTTCATTGTTATATGCTCGGGTTGTTGTCAAAACCTAAAATTTGGTGATTTCACAATGGCTCCGGTCGCATTGGGGAGTTTACACTAGTGTTAAAATCAAGATTTATTGTGAAGTGTTCCCCTTGGGATTCAAACCACCTTGACACTTGAGTACTGTCAACACCAGTGTTACACTGTGTTTAAAACGCCACTTGAAGATGAGTGGGGTGGACGTTTCCCACTGGGAGGAACAGGCCTTGGCCCAACGTAAATGGCGAACTGTTGTGCACAAGTCGCGTACAAGAGTGGAAGTGAGCCGACGACGTGACTACGAAAAGGCACACATAAGAAGACACTGTGTTCCGGACCACTAAAACTTTCCTTGCGACAGCTGTGGACGCCGCTGCCGCTCAAAGGCGGGCCTAATTGGCCCACAAACGAGCCTGCCGAACATAACTGCCAAATGTAGCTAACTACTCACATCTACAAGTCATGATCGATATATTGACGGACTACCCGACTTCTCTCAAGTGTGATCGCAACCATTGTTGTTTTGTTGAACAGCGA
>OX421445.1:20200272-20202772 GCA_949126865.1 Montipora capitata
ATAAATATCCTTTAAACCTCGAATTACTCTTGACTTTGCGGCAAAAATCAGAGACTTTATATCACTGAAAAAGAAACCTACGAACAATGAAAAACAACTACAGTAAACACCCGCATACAAGAACCTAGAATTCAAGTACCTTTTAGGCTAAAATTTTCACTTTAGACCCCTCTTACATAAGAACCAGGCTAGCCTAAAAAATCAAACAGGTTCATATTTTAGACAATGACGTTAAAATTTCAGGCGACTGGAACAACGACTTTGATTAGTCATGTGGATTTTGAGAATTCTGGCCTCTATTGTTTGATTGCAAATGGGCCATTAGGCTTTCATTTTTATATAAATATTGCATGTCTAGAACATTGAGGACATACACGTCAAAAAACACCCTCATGACTTTGAGTAGATATCTTCTGTGGAAATAGGAACCAACTGAAGAACCTAGATAGCCTAAAACTCACTGTAAATATCATTTTAAAAAGAGCCTATTTTGCCTCACTTGGAAAAAAAAAAACTCTTGTTTCTTATATGCGGGTGTTTACTGTATATCATTTTGGATAATCCTAGTGGTTCTCGACCCATTTCTTTCAAATGAAATAAATCTTCAACCTAATATGCTTGTAAAAAGTAATTATTTTCAGTACTTTCCAATAGCCGCAGTACATGATTTTACGCACAAAATTAGGGGAAAAAAGACCTAAAATATTACCTCACGACACCAAAGCATAGTAAAAGTTAAATCCAAAAACGGGGTATTTTTCTTGGGAATGATACCTAAGTAAAAAATAGCCATCTGCCATAAGCTTGGACTACAAGAATTGAATAAAATTTTACAGTAATTTCGAACTAAAATTCTAAATTGAAGTCATGCATTTCGAGACAGCAGTTCCAACAGTCATGCGTGTTGGAAGAAAATTCTTCTTTTTTATATTATAGTCTCCTTTCAAATTAACAGTAATTCTTCATGAGATTCATTTCCTTCTCAGTTGCCGTAACGCACTCTGCGTATTCAGTTGTTTCATTTCTCGTTCCTGTCGTCTTCAAGGAAAATTATCTCGGTCAGACGAAATGAAGCCCTCTTAATAGACTGACCGCACGTCTTAACTCGATGGACTTCCGGTCATATTTGATCGATGAAAATGAACGTTTACCCAGCGTCCGGACTTCTTGTGCCACACTCTTGTTTCTTCCGATTGCTTTGTTAAGGGAACACCAGAACTGCAAAATATGATATTGGGAAAGTCATCAAAATTAGTGTTTCCAAAAAGTATGTGAAGAGCGATGAGCCATTAATTCTTAGAGAGTTTGTTCAATATTCATGCAGTTAACGGAACTTACTATTTACAGCGATTTTGGTGAGTAAAGGCCTGGCCAAACGCTCGCAACATGTCAACACAACATCTTGCAACATTGTTGCATGATGTTGCGGCATGTGTTGCACGGGGTGGCCAAACGCACGCAACATTTTCATCATTTTCAACGCAACATGTCAATGTTCATGTGCCCCAGGCCCCTGGTGCGCAAGAAGTGGACCTAACGCGCATGCCCTAGGGCAACAATGTTGCGTGAACGTTAAGCGTGAACGTGGCCAAACGAGTACAACATCATGCAACATCCAAACTGTTGCACGAAAAATTTGAACGTTTTCAAATTTGATCCAACATGTTGCAACATATCACAACAAATCGCGACAGGGTGGCCAAACGTATGCAACATGTTGTGCCCAACAATGTTGCAAGATGTTGCGAGCGTTTGGCCAGGCCTTAATAAGTTTGGCCATTTTGAACAAACGCTGACGGTCAAATGAGCCAATCGGAACTCGAAGCAAAGGAAGTCCATGCTGGCGGTCTTTCAGGCAGGAAAACGTAAACAAGCAAATTACGGGTGCTTTACCTCGCCTTCCACTGGCAAAAAAAGTGGCACAAAACTTGAAAGGAAATCAATGCACAGTACGAAATGCAAAACTGAAGCCGACATTCCATTTAAAACCGCTCTACTCACATGCACTTGGAGAAAATAAACACGTTCCCGCTGCAAAGGCAAACGCCTCACTGACCTTGTAATAAATTGCTGCAGTCGAACATAGCAGATGCAGGCAGCTTCGTCCCCCATCATGTGGACGTGCGGAGACAAGATTGTCGTATTTATCGGTGACGTCCTTTTTGTATAAACTGAAGAAAAAAACAACACGAATTTGACCCTGAACGAGAGGCTTTGAACGTCTGCATCCAAACTGTTTCTTCTGAAGTCGGATAATAATAATATTAGGGAGTTTAAGAAACCACGACGGCTACGGGGACGAAAACGTCACTTCAAAACATACGTTTGAGTTATTCTAAGTATTTCGGGATTATTCAATCTTGTTTGTATTATACAATATGTGCGAAGTGTCCTACAACTGGATTGGTACGGACGGATTTGAAGTAAAGAGAGAGACTGAAAGATTCACTGTAGTTTGTCCCCGTTGTCGTCAAAACCTGAAATTTGGTCATTTCACGTA
>OX421445.1:20207772-20212772 GCA_949126865.1 Montipora capitata
GGAGCCAGATGACATGAACTCGGAAATGGCCTGAGAAGAGGACGCCAACATATTTTGATGGTGACGTGATAAAGCGGTGTGCATGCAAGCTAGGTGAGAGACGTGTCCCCTCCTGAAGAAATACGCAGCTTATTCTTTGCCATTGAAGGCTGCAGAAATTGTCTTAAATAAGGTTGCTTTCTTCAACTGATATTGAATGAAGTGGAGTAAATATGAGTAGGTTACGAAGCAGATTAATGAATCGCAAAACAAATTAGGAACGCACATATATGATACACGAGATGAGTGCGTTCAAGATTAGACTAGATTTTTTCACATGATAAAGCGATTAGAGGTCAGGGTTGATTCAAGGGCTCGTTTCACTTCACACCTTTTTGTTTTATGTTTTTAAGGGTTCAACGTCGTGCAATTCATACTTTATTACATTATTTTCTCGAGGATCTACATTGCATCTGACAGATTTTGCTGAAGTTATCAATTGTTTTAAATAATCAATTTTAAGTAAATACTCAAAAGTATTAAAATGTGATAGCCCATTTCAGAGTTGCTGCACGCCTCAGTTTCAAAGGGAGTCCTGGTGCACAACCATTCACATGCAAATGAGTTGCGTATTCTTATGCGATTCACTACTTGCACAAATCCCATAATACACCTCTTTTACTACCCAAAAATCTGCATAGGCATTGTTTTCGACTTCTCTTGGGACATTTTCATGTCCCAGGAGAAATTGCAAACAATTGTTATGCAAACGTTTTGGGGGGTAATAGAGGTGTATTATGGGATTGTGCAAGTGGTGAATTCAAACTGATTTCCCTGACAATAGTTGAGCACCAAGACTCACTTCGAAACCGAGACATACAGCAACTCGGAAATGGCCCATTGAGCTGCCTATCGAAAGGCGATGCTGCACAAAACAACATTACCAATGAATCGTCACATGAAAAACACTTTTGTTCGGAGTTATTTTATTGGACAAACTGCCTACTTACATGGATTGAATTAACATAAAGTTAATCTCAGTGCGAAAGTCTTAAGTTAGTTCAGTAAGTGAACTAAGGGGCTCAGTAATGGAGTGCACCGTTTACATACGCAAAAAAATAAATAACTCACCACTCGCAACTGCTTAAAGAGACAAATGAGCAGTTCAACAAACCAGACCACTTCAAGCAAGGGAAAATTTGAACATACATTGTAGCAATTTAGTTTCCGGATGGAAAAGCAAACAGTGATTGGCTTACCAGTTGATACTTTGTATGAATGCTTTTTACTACTCGGATTTAATGTTAATTTTACTAACAAACGTAAGAGAGTAAGATTGCGATTTTTTATAAATCGTTCACTTTCTTCCACATGCCTTATATTCGCTTTTATGGCTATTAGATTTATCCACTATTTTAATGGAAAACCATTCTTCAAAGTATTAAAATTTTGAGATCCACGTTAAAGCCGAGCAAGGGACTGGTAACGACCCTCGAAAATGATTAAATCGACGATAGACCTTTTTACAATTATGTGCTTTGTTACCTGGCCGTTAAATGAAAGTGAGGCTAGAGTCCTTGTGATGATATAGACCTCCCTGATGTTGTTCTCATGCTAACTATTTGGAAACAGCGAGGTTTCTATCAAAACAAGGTCAACTCCAGCCTCACTTTCATTCATAGGCCAGGTAACTAAGCATATAACTGTAAAACGGTCCATTTAGCAAGTCTTCATAAAGAGAACCCTAATATTTGCAATTTTGATTTGAAATTTTGAGTGCCATTCCATCGAATGCCTCACTCCTATATCTACTGTCTGCTAATGGGTTCGCCTTTTTCCAATCGTACTCAAATTAAATGGTGATCATATCTTATGCGGTCAAATATTGTAAGCAAAGACTACCCTGTGTGAAACGGTACTGTTTCATTTTCAACACCCGTACTCGCCAGTCTCCTGCTCGTGTAGAACTTTCCCTCCGGTTTACCATTTTAAATTTAAACTCGTTTTAGATTTTGTTAGCAGTGAGATGTGGTGGTTACCTGAGTTAGCAGAAAACCTACGAGCCACAATGGTTGTTAAGATGGCACCCTGCAATACAATGACACCAATACCGTGACATCATTGAATTAATGTTCAGAATAATGTTAATTATACCTGCAGATAGATTAAAATTACTTGTTGCCAGGATTGTTGTGAGAATTGCACCCTAAAGAAACACGAAACAACACACCCTAGTCACACAAACGAATACTGACTACTTCAAGAATATAACAAATATTAATAAGGGCGAGCATCTTTTCCTGAGTCTTCCTAAGCGTTTTTTAAATCCACGAAGGAAATAGGTCTTCTTTGTGTACTTTTCGCTCCAGCCATATTAAAACGTAATTTACTTTTCAATCCGATGCAAACGTTTCCTGACCAATCAAAATTTAAACGCTGTTGTGTCAGCCAATCAAGCACAAGAAAGACCGCACTTCACTTTCGTGCCCTCCACTGCCACCCGCTGTAGGTCTGTGAATAACTAAAAGATAGGTTGATTTCACTTTGTTATGTTCTTTGTATGCCCTCTGAGATAGTCTTTCAATAAGTGGCGTAGCCTTAATGTATGGGGCACATTTTATTCAGGGAGGGAGGCTTTTTTGGGTCGCTTACGAGAAAAGGTGTGCGAGGGGGGGTTAACATAATGTAGCCTTACCAAAAAAGCTCTCTTGTGACATTCGATTACTTTGATTTGACCAGCACATCTTGGGCCATTCAAAACTTATTCAAACCCCCACCTAACATTAACTACATCACCGTACATATACCATTCCATTAACAATATCTTACTCGCGAGGGTTCACACTTGTTCACAAGCCATTAAGGCCCCGTCCACACATATCCGGATATTTTTTAATCCGCTATAAATCCGGGACCGTATGGACGCTAAATCCGGAATTTTTTTATCCGGATGACATGACAAGATCGAGCCCAGTTCCTTATCGTGAAATCAATTCAATTCTCAAGATGGCTGCCGAGGGCAATATTATTTATTTATGGCGCATGCTCTATTACCTCTGTTTCCTTGAGGAGTACCAAGTACTATAGAGTGAATCCGGATACGTTTCGGATACGTGTGGACGGGCACATTCGATTTGAATACGCTACGTGTGGATGGAAATATTTTTGAATCCGGAAAGAATAAGTTGTGGATTAAAAAATATCCAGATATGTGTGGACGGGGCCTATGAGCTGCTACTTGACAAGGTTACAAACACTCCTGCTTCCACGAACAAACCGAACACAAACCTTGAGTTTCCTTCTTGCGTTGAACTTTTTCAGCCCGTCCAGTGTCTCCTGCCTGTGCACTTTGGAAGCAACCCGTTCGCGGTTCTGAAAACCGAATGTAAACACCACGTGAATCCCTTCACCCACAATCCGTTTTTTGTTACGCAAAATCTTGCGCTCGAATGTGTAATTTGAACTGACACCAATAGCAGCCCCTCTTTTCGTAGGCTGCTGACTGAACAACACAATTTGTTGTTCTGCAAATACATGCTGACGTAATGAGCTGGGAGTCGATTTTGATGAGGGAGGAAAACCACATTACCCAGAGAAAAACCCTCCAGTCAGGATGACGCCGACTGAAACTCTGTCCACATACGATTGCAGAAGTGGTAAGCAAGGATGATGGCCACTACGCCAGAACGAAGTATTCCGAGACAGTCATCCATCCACAAATTAGCCCCACCAACAACACTTAACTCAAGTGAGAAAACGAGAATCGGAGTGATTGCTCTCGCTTGCAATGATTCACTTAAAGAGATTGGCTTAGTTTCGCGTTTAGAGAAGACGGGAAACGTCTGAGTGAAATTTGCGTTTTGCCAAAAAATACAAGAAACCTGTTTAATTTTGGCTCATACCTTGACTATTGGCTGAAGGCGCTGTTACATTGAACCAGCCTTCCGTGCAACTTGCCCCTCAACGCCATGACGAGACAAGTTGCACGAAACATTGCCCAATGTAACATACTGTGCAAAGGCCAAAAACGTTGCGAGACAAGTTGCAGAAACCGTTGCGGAAAGTACAATTGAGATCTACTTTCCGCAACGTTTCACGCAACGTTGCAACGAATTTCTCAATCATTGAAGTGCAGTGTAACTTCTGTCCTACAACTTGTGTTGCAACGGTTTGCGGCACCAGCCAATGAAAATATTCCTTTTACCTCATGAGATCATCGAAAATGAGACAAGTTGAAAGAAACGTTGCCTAGTGTAACTCCCATCAAGCAACTTTTTTTTCGCAATGTGAGGACTTTTGTTGCAAAAAAATTGCGAGACAATTTCCAAGAACAAGCGCAGAGTGTAAGAGCACCTTCTCACTAGAGATAGAAAATTTGAAATACTGGAATTTCATGCTTTTGAGACAAAAAGCACCCTGACGTTTGATGTCTCACGGAAAGAAGAATCTAAGTCTCTCTAATAACACGTGTTTCCCCGCGCCGTATGATACTCAATCGAAAATCGCTCCAAAGCAATATGAACCACTAGTGTTTGCTTACGACAATCCATGGATGTTTTAAGGCCTCTGATGCTGTGATTCGTTTTGACTGATCCACAGAAAGCAAGGTGTTGATTAGTTCCTGTTGACAGAACAATGGAGAGTTTAATTTGATCAGTATACTCTACCGAGGGATAGTGACTGAATAAAGCGCTAAAATCATGGCACCAAGTAGAGCGACTTTCGTAAGCCCTTCAAAATGTGCTCGCAATTTGTTTTACGGACCAATGTTTGGCAAGATTGAAACAAAGCTTCTCCTTATTCCCGCCAAGGAAACTCCTAATATGGGTAGTAAGCAGTTCGATTGCCCAATCACACTACTGCATTTCAAATGACGTCAAAGCGAAACTTTCCAAAAAGTACCATGGAGAGATGACGTTGTTTGCATCCGCGTTTGCTAAGCCAATGAAAATTCGCGCTCGTTTGTTTTTGTTCGATAAACCAAATAAATTTGCGCGCTTTTGTTTACGTTCTGTTTTTAC
>OX421445.1:20215272-20262772 GCA_949126865.1 Montipora capitata
GGGGAGAGGGAGGGAACGCCGAGAACCACTAAACTCCTAAACCGACTCACAACGCCACGCCAACAGAGCAACAAACACGCTGCAAGCACATTGGACAACGCATGCACTACGCAGGAATACCGCTGAACCATGTCAGCCCCAGGGCTCCCCCAACCTAAAGAGTGCTGCAAACGCTACAAAAACGCATAACAACGCTAACAAACGCCTGCAAAAACGCTACTGACCGGACTAGCTCCCGGTCGTGAACCATGTAACTATAACAAACGCTACAGAACGCACCAAAACGCTGAACAACGCTACCAGACGGCCAAGACACTAACAACCGCCTGCAAAACACTACTGACCAGACTAGCTCCTAGTCGTTAACTATGTTAAATTTTATTTAACTATATTTAACGCCCACGTCGCCAGTGGAGGGTAGGTGCCCAGGAAGCCTGGGGGCTGCAACCGCAGTCACATCCCCAAGGCGCTAGAACACCCGACTGGCCTGCCCAACCCGCAACCAAGCCACGAGCCCCCCGCGCCATGCCGAAGGGATCTCCGGGTAAGAAGAACCCGGAGCAAGGGGGCTCGGGGCAACTAGGCCTAAGCCCCCGATAGCCCAAACCTGAGGCACCCACCCCCGCTGGTAACCAGAGAAATCCACTACCTGTTACGCCACCAACTGGGAGGAAACACGGACAATGGAACTAACTGGAGTTCTGATATAGATCTGGTATGCCTCGCTCGACCAACGCCCCAAGGTTTTGATCAGGTGATCCGGAACACCACGTGCCGCTGCAGTGGTCGCCGCCCCAATCCGGAAACTATGGCCGGAGTAGGCGCCGGAGTACCCAGCCCCATGTAGGGTAGACTGCAAAAATGATGATAGCTGCTGCCGGGTAAGAGGACGACCATCACTAAACAAGAACAGGGGCCCTGGAGCAGACCCACGCAGAGACAAGTACGTGCCCAACGCTGTTATGGGGCACACAGAGCCCGAGCCACGCCCCAAGTAGATATCACAACCCGCACGGAAGGGGTCTGTCTTGGAACACTTGATACGGACTTTGAAACAAGAGGGATTCACCAAGGAGTCCGCTTGCAGGTCGCTAACAGTCATATGGGTGTGAGGATCAAAGGCCGAGTTGACCGTGAATTCGCCCGCACGCAAAAACCCAAAAAATGCCAAGCAGCACGCAGCCCACAACATCACATGGTCTCTAGTAGACAGGTCCAAAGAGCACTGAATGACCTTCAGATGATCAACGGTGATAGGTAGGCGCCTGGGTGACACTGGACCTTGAACTCGCTTAATACCCCTTAGCAGACGCTGCAAACGAAGACAGTTGACTAGCGGGTCGGGAAGGCCATGGTCAATGTGAAGGGAGCGCACTGCTGATAGATAGACCTTGATGGAGGAATGGTTCAGGTTGTCGGCCAGGAAGGAAGCAAAGCGCATGAGAGTCTCCTCAGTGGCTGGGGGGATGGAGCCATCCTGGTTTGCACGACCATCCTGGCGGCAAAAGTCTGTAAATCGACGTTGGGCGGATCGGTACACTCGTCGGGTGGAAGGTGCAAGACCTTGGGTAAGTAAGAACCGACACTTCTGAGTCAAGGCATCTGAAGCGCTGCCAGAAGGGAAGCAGGAATAGGAGACGGGGTTGGGTCGGCCTGTGGCTCCAGGCGTCTGAACCGCTGAAATTGGAATCGAGAGAGTGCATCAGCAACTGGATTAGCCTTGCCTCGAACAGATGAAGCTGTAAATGAGAAGGAATGGTGGATGGCCAGCATAGTCAAATAACGCAGCAACACCATTAGGTTTTTGTCCCGCGAGGTGCCAGACTTAAGTACAGCCACCACAGACTCATTGTCACAAAAGAACTCGACCCGCCGAGATACCCACTGACCGCCCCACAGATAGGCTGCCACTACAATTGGGAAGAGCTCCTTGTACGCTATAGATGAGGAACTTTGTGCAGCTGACCAGGCACCAGCAAACCAGTGGGATTTAAAAATAGCTCCATAGCCCAAAGAGCCCGCTGCATCCGATGAGACCTGGAAGTCCGGGAGAGGTGCCCATGTGGGCATGCAGAAAAAACTGAGGCCATCCCAAGTTTGGAACAGTTCCCGCCACCAGGTTAAATCCCGCCGAAATTCCTGGTTAAGCCTAATGGGGTGATCATCACGGCGAAAGGCACAAAGCAAGTCGATCATCCGGCGAAGGAATGTCCTACCCTGTGGGGCGACCTTGCAGGCGTGATGGAGATGGCCAATCAGGGATTCCAGCTCGCGACGTTTACAAAAACGTTTTGCCGACCACTCATCTAACAGTGAAACAATCCTATCTCTCTTGTCAGTCGGAAGGCGAGCCTGAAGGTTCTCGGAGTCAAGTTCAATCCCAAGGATTGTAAGACGAGTCGCGGGTCCCTCCAACTTATCTGGATTAAGGGGAAGGCCAAGTTTTGTACACAGACGAACGCAGGTTTGAAGGTTGTTGTGGCACACAGGGGACGCCGGTGGGCCCAAAGTGAGGAAATCGTCCAAGTAATGATGGAGAAATGTAACCTCATAATTGTGAACCAGGATCCATTCAACCAGGTCTGCAATGGCGGTGAAAATAAATGGTGCTGAACGCAGCCCAAAAGGGAGCACCAAATCCACAAAATATTGCCCACGCCACTTCATGCCAAGAAGGGGGCGATCGTCTGGGTGGATAGCCACATTCCGATATGCACTGGCCACGTCGAACTTGGCCACTAACGTTCCTCGACCCAGAGACAGTATGCCATCAATGAAAGCATCCACTGAAACATACTGAACTGTAAACGGGGGCTTAGGGATGCCGTCATTGACGCTTTGCCCCTCTGGGGATGATAGGTCTAAAATGAGACGCCACTTCCCAGGCTGATTAGTTTTGGGGATCACCCCGAAACGACTTATTTGCAATGACGGAAGCGGGGGCACTGGAAAAGGACCTGCCACCCTGCCAGAAGAGACTTCAGCTTGCAAGTAGGAGTCAATCACTGATGGGTGCTCAGCAGAGCTACGCATGTTTGAAGATGCAGATTTGAAGGACACCAAGGATGGGTCAAAGCCTATCCGAAATCCATCCCGTATGCCAGAAGTCACAAATGCCACAGCAGACTTGTTGGGATGGTGGCATAATTCGGCTTGAAATTGATCCAACTGTAATGGTGTGACCTGAGACACCGGAGATAACGGGGCAAAAGAGACAACTGGAACGCTGGGCTTAACTGGAACAGAAACGGGAACTGAGACTGGAACTGAAACTGGAACAGGACAAAACAACTTTGCCAACTGAGGCAATCCATACGGCTGGCGAGGCAACGCAATCACATCATTCAAACTATGTACAAACACAACACTGGGCGAACCTCGCCCCTCAGTACTGTCCCCTGCTCCCTCCAGGGGAGGGGGAGCGGGAACGGGAACGAAATCCAGCTGAGCGGGGAAAGGGGCAGTTAGCCTTGGTATGCTCTCCCTCGCAATTGCTGCAGTTGTGGCGGAACTTGCACTTCCCAAATAGCCACCGGCATTTCCCTTCATTCCAGGAATGGCAGAATGGTGTGCGTCGGTGGGAGTCTGGGCTGTCTGAGGAAGACTGAGGAAACCCGGAAAGGGAAGACGGCCTTGGTTGCAGTGAGGACGATGCTGGCAAACGCAAATGAAAACTATACAGATCCAAATTCATTTTGGACCAATCCGTAAGGCCCGAGGCAGCGGCATCCCTTCTGAAGGCCAAATCGTATTCAAGCCAAGCCAGACCTGGATATTGGCGGGCTGTTTGAATAATGAGCAGCTTATATCTGGTCAAGTCTAACCAACGCAGGGGGTGAGAGGCACACAGGACCAGCTGGAAAATCGTGAAGGCCTCAGTCCAAGTAAGAATATCCTTGATTTCAACCTGCCTGCGTTTTACGTTGGACACCAGGAGTTTACCCTCCAGGAAGGTCTGTGGTTCCTGATCCCCAGCTCGGAGATTGACTGTAAGTAGATCCGCCAACTCCACGAACTGGCCCTCGATGATCTTCTTGGCCAATTTTGCCGGGACTGGTGCATGACCAGGACCAACAATGAAAGCCTTCTCAGACGTAGGCACTGATCCAGAGTTACCAAAACTTGGCAGGCTGCCGGATACACTGGGACTCGCGACTGGAGAGGTAATGGGGGCCATGAAGCGGGCCGAGCTTGAGTCAGTGATGGCCGACACAGGAGAAAAGGTAGGAATGAAGGCCGGCAAAGTAAACGTACCTGATGACGCCCCAAAAGCCATAGACGAGACATTGACATCACAAGAAACAGCAGTCGATCCAGAGGAGCTAGATGGAGTGACGCCAACAGAAGTGCCAAGGACGGAAGGGGGTAATGGCGAGGGGGCGCTCCCTTGAATTGAAGAGATGATAGTCGGAAGGGTGCTTCCAAGCGCGCGAACAACAGCCTCGGCGATCGAATCGACGGCCAAAGGCGCCACGGGGCCAGAGGGAGCCGTAGAAACCACCATCGGCGCGGGGGACAAGAGAGGTATGTCCTCCGAACGAAGTCCAGCGGACAAGCTATTGTTGGTTGAACGAGGTGGGTTCGGCATGATGTATGATCGAACACCAAACCAGCGACGAGCGAGTTAGAGGCGACCACGAAAAAGAAGTGAAAAACGAACCAACAAACACGACAAAGAGCGAGAAAAAACCGCGGGCGATGAAGGACGAAATCCTTTGGCCACGCGAACGGATCGGCGAGCACACTACGGTCCAGGGACGAAAGAGCGACGAGTGAAGGAAAGACAAACCAATAAACACGACAGCCGCCGAAGAAAAAACCCTGGTCGATGACTGACGAAATCCTTAGAATTTATTCCTTTGTTGACCACAACTGGGAACCGCTACACTAAGCCCGCCAAAATAAACGTATCGGAGCACACGATGGTCCGAGGCACGAAAGAGCGATGAGCGAGTAAAGACAAACCAACAGACACGACAGAGGGCGAGGAAACCACGGTCGATGACGGAAGAAATCCTTGTGTTTTCTCTATTGTTGTTTTCCTTTGTTGACCACAACTGGGAACCGCTACACTAAGCCCGCCAAAGAAAACGCCACGCTATCTGAGCGACGAGCCGACTATCGGAACTGGTACAAGAGAAAGTAAGACGAACCACAACACGGCGGTGAAGACGAGATGGAGACGGTCGAAGATCGAAGAACTTCTATTTCAACCTGGACAGCGACCGAGATAGCCAACGAAGCGAGAAGAAGAACGCCGAGAACCACTAAACTCCTAAACCGACTCACAACGCCACGCCAACAGAGCAACAAACACGCTGCAAGCACATTGGACAACGCATGCACTACGCAGGAATACCGCTGAACCATGTCAGCCCCAGGGCTCCCCCAACCTAAAGAGTGCTGCAAACGCTACAAAAACGCATAACAACGCTAACAAACGCCTGCAAAAACGCTACTGACCGGACTAGCTCCCGGTCGTGAACCATGTAACTATAACAAACGCTACAGAACGCACCAAAACGCTGAACAACGCTACCAGACGGCCAAGACACTAACAACCGCCTGCAAAACACTACTGACCAGACTAGCTCCTAGTCGTTAACTATGTTAAATTTTATTTAACTATATTTAACAATGAAAAGACACGTTTTGCATCGTGAGCGCGCATATTTGAAAGTGCCGGGTTGCTCGTTAGTTTTGAGCGCGTTTCTAACTAAAAGGTTACCTACGTTTTTGTCGCGTTTGAATGAAATAAGTGGAGCTTGCGAAAAGATTCTACCAGTATCGGGATCATTTTGGAGTAATTTAAAATTATTAAGAATGATACTTTTTACTGCGTGATTATGAGGATGGAAAGTGAGGGTGAATGGAATTCTGTCATTCTTATCTTTTTGTGACGTTCGTAATGCTGACTGTCGATCAAATTGTTGGGCGCGATGATGGCCCGCTTTGACCACATCCACAGGATAGCCACGTTTTTCGAAGAGCTGGCACATCTCCTCTGATTTGCTGGAAAAATCGGAGTCATCACTACATAGACGTCGAAGTCTAAGAAATTGAGAATAAGGAATGGAGTTCTTGACATGTGATGGATGTGACGATGAATACAACAAATAACTGTGAGAATCAGTAGGTTTGTAGTGCACACTGGTACATAGCCCGTTGCCAATAATAGAAACTTTGATATCTAGGAAAGCCAATGAAGTTTCCGAAATTTCCCAGGTGTATTTAAGAGCCGGATGAAAAGAATTGACGGAGGTTGTAAATTGATCGAGTTCTTCTCTGCTGGATGAAATAGCGCCGATGCAGTCGTCGATGTAGCGGCCGTAGAGTTCAGGTTTGGGGCCGTTGTACTGATTAAAAAAATTGGTGTTCAACATATCCTACAAAAAGATTGGCATAGCTACAATGTAGGTCCCATTCTTGTGCCCATCGCTACACCATTAATTTGTTTGTAATAGTTGCCGGCGAATGAAAAACAGTTCAGCGTTAAAACTAGTTCGGCAAGGCGGAGGAGCGTTTCCGAGCTTGGTTCTTTGACAGTGCGTTGATCGAAAAAGTGTTTAAGTGCTTGAAGACCTTCGCTATTGGGAATGACCGTGTATAGAGATGTAATGTCCATGGTGAAAATAAGTTTGTCTTGGCCGGAGAAATTGAAATCGCGGAACTGTTTAGTGCGTGTGTACTGTCTTTCATGTATGATGGCAAAGATTTGACGATAGTCGTCATAATCCTGTCTAAGTAGCTAGAAATGAGTTCGGTGGGGCAACTACAGGCAGAAACGATAGGGCGACCTGGGTTGTTAAGTTTGTGAATTTTAGGCAAGAAGTAAAGAATGGTGTCTTTGACAAGCTTTTGATTTGTGGAGGTGAGATCTTTCTGGATTTTGGCATAAAACGAGGTATCAGAAAGTTGCCGTGAAGCTTCTTTTTGGTAAAGGTCGGACCGCCAAACAATTACCGCGCCGCCTTTGTCGGAACCCACAATTCCTCGATTCGCTCTGACGAAGGGCTAACGTTCGAAACGTCAGCTTTTAGAATCTCTGTACGGTGGCCAACTTACATTATCAACTCCGTTGATAAAACCAAAATTTTTGTATACTATTGCAGCAATAACAATCATGGTAAAATTAATAGGAATACAACATAGCTTGTTAAGATGGGAAAAGAATTAGTTATTGCAGTAATAACATGGTAAATTGGAATACAAAACAGGAACCAAATTAATTTAAAAGACTAAATTATAAGAAGTTTTACAGATTTGATCAAATTAATAGCCATGTTCGTTTGTTCCCAGAAAACAAAAGATAATAAGGAAATATGTAACAAAAGTTGTGCGCCATGAATATTAATCAAGAGTTGGTACTGTCATTTTGTTATCATTATTAATGTATGCTTTCAAGTCAGAGTAAATTAAACCAAATACCTCAACAAACAAAATTTCTCACTACCACTAAAACCTTGTCAAAAGGAAACAGGACAATCCCGCCTGAGTTGTTATTTTTGGTAGCATCAGGAAAAGGCTCATGCAATTTTAATAACAGAGAGATTTAACATTGTGTAATTTTACTGTGAAGGGCTTGAATGCCAGGATCATCGAAATAATATTATTTGTGTTTTGCGAAAAATCAACGTAACTTCTTTGATTTTAGTTCACTCGTGCTTGTTATCTACAGATGTCAAGCAACTTCCTTAATTAAAGGGAGAGACAGTGGTTACACTATTAAGAGAATTTTATTGCTTTCATGACAAGCAGCTGCCTGTCATTTGCTATTTCATGTAAACGTAATGCTAAAACTCTATTATTAGATGTGTACAATTTTAAATTCAAATTTGATGGTTAATACTGACAGCTTAACCCAACGACTCCTAGCAGTGAGACTTAAAAGATTTTACTCTGTCTAAGTTACGGCAGATAAAGTTCTTTTACTCATCAGTGGTTAGCGGTTCAGGCGTTTATTAATAGTGGGTTAATAGAAGCACAAATGGAAGCACCATACAGAGCAACAGTCTTAAAGACTATTCTCACCACATGCCCATAAATCAACTGGCCTGCCATAAGGCTCCTTCTTGAGCACCTCAGGTGAAAGATAGCCAGGGGTACCAGCAAATCCTAAAGAGAGAAATGCCAACAATCAAACGCTTCCTGCTTCCGATGAAAGCATTACACCAAAATGGAAAGTCATTTTCGTTGTAAAGGCAAAACAGTGTTAGTGCTTTATAACTCCCATTCCAAAGGCGGAAAGCTCTAAAAAACATTTCTGTTTCTTCAAATAAAACGTGATCATTCAACGGCTTAGTAACCTGGCGCAATACCTCGTGTTTGCGTGCAAGCTTTGTCACTCGTGTTGCGTGAAAATGCTGGTTGGTAATGATTGTTTTTTATTCTTTATACAGACCTGGCTGATTTAAGTGCTTTTGCAAACCTCGTATTGTTTGGTTTACGAGTTTTGTTTTGTTTGTCATGTGAGAAATTATAAGCCAAGGACCAATTAAACCTTGCACATTTTCGCATCATTTGCAAGTTATTTTCAAAGATTGACTCCTGCTTCTGTGATGTTGTGCTTATCCTTTAATTAAAGCCCTTTATCCTTGAACAACGAAACAGGTTAGTTTGAGGTTTACACGTTCGATTTTCTGAGAACTTTTTCGAAACTCAAGGACAAAATGCCGCATATACAACAACTGCTGAACCACAAAACTATTAAGCGCTTGAGCAGGGTTCTCCTTATCAGGCAGTAACCGGTAAGATTTGCCGCTTGTAAGAGCACTTATTACCACCTACAAACGCTCAGAAGTCGCTTATCCTTTGCAGAATGTCCAACATTAACCAATTGCTTTACTGGTTTGAAAAGGTGCCATACCTGTTGCGCTGAAAACTAGGGAGAACCCTGTTGAGGCCCTGATTTTTTTGTGTATCCACATTTCCAGAAACCGAAGAAAACAAGATTAGTGTCCCATGAACATTTGACAAAGAAATTAAGAAAAATTTTGCTTTTTTGGCCATCAAAAATGGGGGGTCGACTTATACACGGGTAACTACGGTAATTAATTTGTATCTTCTCCTCAGGTTGTCAGTTTTGACTGAAAATGTGAAAGTCATCCCCTTTAATACAGATCTTAAAGGACCACTCAAAGAGCTTTGACTCATTGTCTCCATTTTCGAGGATCTTTAGCTGATCTTTAACAGTCAGGTCAGCCTTACCATGGAAACAAAGACGGCAGTTACAGACATTGTCATTTGATCTGGACAGCTTCTTTTTCACCAAGATGGAAGTAGCAGTCAGATCTGATAGTCAGAATTCTGCTGTGTATGTTGCTGTGATTAGTTACATGTTTCTTTGTTGGTTTGGCTGAACAAAGCATCACTACTGACCTCCATAAAGGGCAGTTTCATTTTACGTCTCTTTTTTTTTTTAAATATTAATGTATTGTGCTCAACAGAATTTCACGTTTCTGATTGGTCAATGACGAATGAATAAACAGGTCGTAAAGAGGTTATAGAGGGCAATGCAGAGGTTGCTATAGAAACAGGGATGGAGTAATTTTATAGAGTATATAATAAATATCCTATAAACAGCCCCTGCATTTCGTGATTAATATTGTCACACTCATACCAAAAAGTCACCAAATACACTCCCATTCATAGGGTTTCACTGTAGACTTAAATACATCTTCCCTTTGGCTAACTTACCATACCATCCATGCTTGTCACCATCTACTTCAATAGCCAATCCAAAGTCAGCTAGCTTAACAGCAGCTCCTTTCTCTTTACTTGCAAGGAGCAAGTTTTCTGGCTGTGAAAGAGCAAGATTAAAGAGAAGAGCAAGATCAAGGAAATTAAATTATGAGCATACATTTAACAATATTTAAAAGATTCCAATGTTGCCATGCATCTGTTCAGTTATAGATCCCAGATGATGTCAAAATGTGGTATGAACTGTAAGTGGCATATGAGGCGATAGCAGTGTGCGTCACTGATGTTCTTACAATTATAATACTTTCTTGTTTAAATGAAAAAGCAGGAAATTACCTTCAAATCACGATGGACTACATTGTTTTGATGGCAATGATGAACACTCTCCAATATTTGCTGAATGCAATGACTTGAAAATAATCGAGAAAGAAAACACTCTTAGTCCCTCTGATAATACATACACTATTATTAATTTTAAAGCCGAATGTATCCTCGGGCCGTATTCTACAAACAGCCTGCAACATTTGAAAAGTTATTTAAACCCATTGACTCCCGGGGGTTCCCCATTGACGAGTAAAATCTGACGTTGGACAGAGTAAAATACTAAGGTTCAGGCTGGCTTGGGACCTCAAAGGGTTAAAGACCTAGAGATACAATAAACATTGAACTTGTTTTCTTGGGCCACCCTGTTTCGTTTATATCCCTTGATTCTTGTTGTTGTTTTTTTCTGCGCTAAGTTTAATTTATGGTCTGCATACAGCGCATAAACTGAACTGGAAAACACTCGGGTAGTAAACTTACATGTAAGCACAAATTGAGGTTGATGCCCTGCAGTTTCCGGCCAAGTAGAAGAGTTATGGTAATAAAATGAGTTTGCATGATTAGCTCAAGCCATTACGTAACAATACATTTAAACAAGTTACACCCTTCATTTGCCTCTACAGAAGACGTGGATTTATGATTTAGGCACCACGATTGGGCCTTTTTCAATTTATTGACACAATCAAGGAGGTGTCAACTGTCACGTTGTCACACTAATCGTTACCAGTCTCTGCGAGGCTCGATGCTCTGTTTTAATAACTCGACTGTACAAAAATGTGTTGTTAAACCCACAAAGTCATTTATAAATTAAATTGATATTATTACTCTACTACAAGGTAGTTAGTATCACTTATTTGGTCACAAATCACATCAACCCTCGTTAAAAACATGGTCACCGTGGTGTTTTATTGTGAAGTGTTAATTAAAACTGATTTGTATGCAATTAAATTAAAGTACATAATAGACTTAGAGACAGCTAAATTGCTAAGTGATCAATGAAATCAGTCCACCTTGCATCTGCTTCACTGTAGTACTCCCGAGCAACAATGTCTTCAAACAGTTCACCTCCAGTTACTCTGTAATAAAGAAAAAAAAGAGATAAGTCTACCTCTATAATAACATTATTTCTGTCAAACAACAAGTATTGGGACCTGCTGAGAGAATCAAATGATTGTGGATAAAAGAGATTATGGAACGCTACCCTATGACTTGCCCAAAAATCAATTAATTCTATAATTTAAGTGTAAGACCCTAGTGCCAGCTACATGTACATGTATAAAGCAAGTTTGCCATTTGCTGCTGGCTGCAAACACCAGTTACGTCAATCTATCTCACATGAAATTCTCACTACAAACTTACTTGTTTAGAATGACTGCAGTGATTTTTACATCAAAACAACTCCACACACTCGACAACACAAATCCAAAAGTCCATTTGCAAGTTTTCACTTACAGATCAAACACCAAATAATGATATCCCTCTTCAGCAATGCTTGCATGTAATCTGACTGCAAAAACGAAACATGGAACAGACAGCAGACTCTTTAATTCTCTTTTCCACCATTTTGCGCTCTATGAGCGCTATGGCTATCAAATGAAAAACAAATATTGTTAAAAATATGCCTATTTAAAGGAGTTGAAAATGAGTTAAAGCCCAATAGAGTAAATGTAAATTTTGCGGCAAATAATTCATTCATGTCGTCTCAGTTTCATGTCAAAGTACTGTATTTATGTTAGTCACTGAGTATATTACATATTTCATTTAGCTTACACTTTTTTTTGTCTAATTTTAAAATTAGCTGAGAATTAACTAGATCCAAATATAAAGTTAGGGTTCAATAAATTTATTACAGCTTTCACTGGACAAGCAACGCCTCTTCACTAGTTAGTACAGAGACTTTCGAGTCGGGACTGTTTTGTTAAGAGGGAACATTACAACATTTTTAAGAAAACTGTAAAGAGCACTCAGTCACTCTGACTTAACAACTATTTAGAAACACAGTGTATCATATGAAATTCTGGGTTGTAAAAAAATTTTAATGAAAGAATATACAAGTGCTTAACTTGTACTGTATGACCCAAAAAGTATCTGTGAAAAACTTTGGAGATTTCACAAAACAAGATTAAAACAATACAATTTGAGTCCCATATCTGTGTGGCACACCCCATAGGGTGATTAAAAGGACTACAAAAATCAAATTACAGATTAACATGTGGTCAGATTCAGGTACATATCAGTTTTCATATGGCACATTTTCCTGAATCTATTTCACGTTTTCCTTGTTCATCAGGGAAAACTTAGTAAAGCCAAAGGTCAGCCGAAATGACAGTTATCACAACAACTCAAGAACTTGCAATTTGATTAAATGGCATAAATTTTCTGTATAATTATATGCACCTCAGATGAGGCACAGATACAAGAATGAAAATGAAAAACAAGAACATGAGCACTCTTGAAGCAGCTGGAAGAATTGTACCATAGTGGATGGTTCTGGGTGTCAATATTATTCTTTCTCTTTTGCCATCAACAAACTATTTAAAACAAGCAAAAGTCCCAAAGCTTTAAAAGTACCTATAGAGCTGTATCACAGTCCACTACCATGCTTTGACAACCCTGCAAATTGCATGCAGAAATTGACAATAGCTGGGGATAACAGGATGAAAATTTTAGCTCTGACGTTTTGCAAACCCTATGGGAGAGCTTACTACATTAACATGCAAAAGTCATTATTAGAATTTAATGTTGACCTTCAATTTCTGGAGGAGTACGGTACCTTAATAAGTTAAGTTAATAGAGACTTCCATAGATATCTCATACAAAGCATGACATTGTAGAGAGCAGTGCGATTATGGCTAAATCGTAGAATAGTATACACCGATTTAGGGGTACTATTATCCGATTTAACCACTACAGTTTTTTTATGTTTTACGAATATACCGTCCTATTCTTCCTATTCTACAATTGTACTTTCAGATATTTCAGAAATCTTTGTCCGATTCTCCGATTCTACGATTTTACATGTACCTTAAGACCTAGAAGATTATTTTACCTTAAGAGTTTACGTTAAAAAGATGTTTCAGAAAGCACTTACCGATTCTCCGATTGTTCCGATTCTACGATTTTACGTTAAGATGTCACAGAAATCCGTTTCCGATTCTGCGATTCTTACAATTCTACGATTGTACCTTAAGGTTCTCCAGAAATCACTCTCCGATTCTTCCGATTTTACGTTAAAATGATGTTTCAGAATGCACTTTCCGATTCTTCCATTGTTCCGATTCTACAATTGTACCTTAAGATGTTTAAGATGATTTTACCGTAAGACTTTACGTTAAAAAGATGTTTCAGAAAGCAGAATTTACTCTCCGCTTCTCCGATTCTTCCGATTCTACGATTGTACCTTAAGATTCTCCAGAATTCACTCTCCGATTCTCTGAATTCTTCTGATTCTACGATTGTACCTTAAGATTCTCCAGAATTCACTCTCCGATTCTCCGATTCTTACGATTCTACAATTGTACCTTAAGATTCTCCAGAATTCACTCTCCGATTTGACCTTAAGATGCTTCAACGCTAAGATCTTCGTACCGGCGTTTAACAAACAATTTCGATTTTTTGCTGTTATGCGGATGGCTTATTTCACGAATAGATCCTAGCCCAAGATCTTGCATCTTCTTCAAAATTTGAACAGCGGATTGCACGGGGTACTTTCCATTCACAGGCAAACACCAGCTTTTGCGTGAAATAAAGGACGGAGATACAGACGTTTCCAGGTGTGTTATAATCTTGCAAATTTTTTCGTTTTCAACATTTCGTCCTTTTTGTATGATGTCATCAGTGGAATTGGAAGCATTACTGGTAGCTTCTTCAGACGTCGTTGGCGGGCGAAGAATGTATTTAACATTGATAAGGTGATTCATAACAATTATTGAGCGGTCCATGCTCTCCTTTCCAACTTCTAAAGGTAGCTGATTAGTGTTGTCGAGTTGACTTGATGCAGACTTAATGCAATGAACCGCGACGTGAAGAATTGTAGCCAAATGCGTGCTTTGTCCCTTGGCCTTTGAAAGAACACCACGCATGTCGTTGTCAACCGTCGATAACTTTCTCTCATTTACCGCATTGTGATACTCTATGAATGATTTCATGGCATCTTCACCAAACTTGTAGGTTTTTGGCGACTCGTGTAACTCAATGACACGCAGGAAGACATCCTTAAACGACGGTATATGATGGGGCAGTTCAGTTTCTAGATCTCTGTAGTTAACTTCAATTTCTGGCGGGACATCAAAGAGCTGGCGATCGTTGAAGCCATCATGATCTTCCGGTGAAGTAGCTCTACAACGTAATATGGCTGAATAAATCCAGCGATGTTGAAGCTTGTATTTGTCATTTCATTTGTTATTTTTTGATGCAATGACGAACCACAGCAGTGCGGGTTCCCTCCATTTCTTGTTTATTTCTATGGTGGTGGATGTTCTCATTAGCGATGCCACAGTTAATAGAGGGAAGAACAAGAACTCTTTCGGAACTCCAATGGATTTTGCGTGGCTTTCCAGAAATTCCATCATCTCAGTTGAACACACGGATGCCCAGTCAAATCGTGCATTTTGAACGTCGCTTATCCGTTTTTCAATAGCTGGTAAGGATGGTAACTGATTTCGGCTTAACTTACTGAACGGCATAGTGACACAAGAGAGACTGAGTTGAAAGGCTTGGCAAATATGGTGATTAACACTATTCACTAATTTTGTCACATTAGATTCATTATAATGCTACACGGGTACTGCAATCAAGTAGTATGATTTTGTGATGCAAATCTGGGTGGAAAAGATGAAATATGCCACAATTTAGAGTGAAACATTATGATTTTGTCACATATTGTTGTTCTAATTTGTCACACCTCTAATTACGCGTACACCTAACTGCAGCGTTGCGGCTTTTGTTGGCCCTTTGGTGCCAAGTTTGTGGTATCATCGGGGAATAAAAATTGCCGGTAAAATAGGAGAATCGGAAAAATGTAGAATGGGAGAAAAAAAATTGGTAAAATAGGAGAATCGGAACAATCGTAGAATCAGAGAATGAAAATTGGTTAAATAGGAGAATCGGAAAAATCTTAGAATCGGACAATAAAAATTGGTAAAATAGGAGAATCTGAAAAATCATAGAATTGGAAGAATCGCAGAATCTGAACAAGCGGAGAATCTGAAGAATCAGAAGAATCGTACGTCAAAAGTCATATTTTGATATTGTACTATTTAGCCATAATCGCACCCTTCTGACATTGTAGTATTCCCTCATCAATCTTCGGTTATTAAAATACCCATGCTGGAAACAGCAATGGAATATGAGCAGATAATTTTTGTGATATTGTGGCTACACTAGACTGTCACTGACTGATGTCAGTACAATGCACTCAAAACCTAAAACACTTTCTCTTGAATTATTTAATTAAAAGAATTTGAATACCATCAGTTGAATACACATTCCTAGCATTCCTTTGACAGCCATAATATTCAATGTCAATGAATTAAAACATTTGTGGAAAAATCTGGATCACCAGACACTCCTCAGCAAGGGAGAACATGCACATATAGATGCCTTGTGCAAACAAATCTAGAAGTGATTGCTAATGGCAAACTTTGGACAACAGACAATTTAAGCTAATGGAAGACATTTGTAACAGTAAAAAGGACTGAAGGTTGATCCAGTCTGTTTGATGACACCTTAACAACACATTGCATCCACATCTTTTATCACCTTGTGGCCTTTGGAAAGATGACCTATAGATTATATCATGCTGTACATCTAATGGCAATTAGAGCCCCTTCAGGTCTTTGTTCACGAAAAAAAAAATTACAATTGCCTTTATGAACTGATGCAAATGAATTTTTTGATTAAGAAATAAAAGTCTGCAACCCTACATATGAAAGACAGGCAAGTTTCTGTTCTCACAAATTACAGGAAACAGATAATTTGTTAAAACAATAAATGTAAATAATGTTGTCTTGCCTACCATGCAATTGATGATTATTATCATGTTAGACCAAGTAATTAATTCAAATTGATTTACATAACTTAAAAACTGAGTTTTGAATAGAGGACAAAAAAAATGTGGCAATTGAGATAAGGTTGGGCAAATGAATACAAATTTCCCTTATATGTTGCTGCTGGCAAAAGGCCAATCAACGCTTTAAGCAATATTCATTGACCAGCTAGGACACTGAGGCAGTGTTACTTGGACAATGAAAGGTCCTCTGTTGTGTATTTTATATACTTGCTGATATTTGTGTGATAATAATTTTGTTTACAAGGATTCTTGCAAATGGCAGGCCAGTTTTTTTCAACTCTTGTTAAATCCTTTTTAATCACAGTACTATCAGAAGAAGTTTTACTCTGGCATCCCATGGACTGTTTTGAAAAAAGTTATTTGATTATTTGAAAATTCAACAAAAATTTGAAAATACGCACAGCAAGATATTTTTAAATAGGTTTGTGAGAATGAAAGAAATTTTCGCCAGAAAAAAATCCAATTTTCCTGCAATTGGCAGCAAATAGCTATGGATCTCCAACGCCACTGAAATCCACGCGAAACTCAAGCGCGTCCATTAAAAGAATAACTTTTCCGTAAGTGATGAGTTGAGATTTTCGATGGTGTAGCAAAATTGAAAGCAATTTCCCGCAAAACCAGACGTGAAATCTAATATCGTGCGGAAAATTAATAAAATATACTGTTATGGTCTTTCTACGCGTCAATAAAACTATAAATCCATTTTCCATCGAATACATGTTTTTTTAGTTATTGTCCAATGAGCGGGCTGTCGTTCGCAGTGTGCGACAAAGTACATTTTCCAGTTATGATGCACGAGCAGTGTCACTTTCAAGACAAATCATCGGGCTTTGCATAAGCGCCAATTAAGCAGTCATTTGTGCTAGTTTTTGCAACCAGCTCAACGAAGACGGCACCTTAATTGTATTTATTAGGGAACATGACTTTCCAACCCACGCTCCATTAAATGCATTTCTCTGTATTTGCACAGTTGTTGAATACGTCACCGCCTCAAAACAAGAAAATTGTCGTTGCTTCTCTTTGACATATATAAAAATAAAATGTACCCTCAGGTTTTACTGTAAGCACCGGCAAACGTCGAAATAATTTTCAACACAATTTATTGACCTCCAGTTAATGACGGCGAGATAAACATATATCCCACCGGTTTTAAAGATTTATTCAACACGTACAACTGTTTTTTTTCAAGTCGTTGGATTTCCTTCACAGAAGTTCTCAAGAAAAAAATCCTGTTTATATACCAACCAATATTAGCATGTTTTAGTAGTCGGCAGATCCTCGCTTCTCTTTCGAGCTTTTGAAGATCTAAGTATATAAAAAAACAAAATTTGGTTAGATTAAATTTGGCCGGCCATATATCAGAAATTCTGATCTGTACAGGTGGAAAAATAAGCTTAAGTCGGCTCACCCACTGTGAAGTGATGTTTGGGTTCTCTGGCGTCGAAATATAAAATTTATACCGGTCAAACTTTCAGTCCTTCCGAACATCTGTTTTTCACTCACATGCAGTTTTCCCTGCATTATGTCTTTACATAGCAAACCCGAAACCCAATCTAATTTTCGCAGAGAATTTCTCCTCACGGTTACAATAACATTATGTAAACACTTCTCTCTACGGCGTTCACTTTCTCGTTGCAATACTTCCCATCCTCTTTTAAAAGACGCTCCTAGACATTTTTTAAATAACAACATTGCCATCACATTTATGCGATAGCATCCTGGAGATCAACTTTTTTGTCCTATGATTTGCAGATCTTTAAGACAGACATTTGTTAGGACTGAAGTCTCAGATTTCCAACACTGCAGTACGTAGTAGAAGCAATTTTTTCAAGTTTAAAATGACAAGATTGATTTTTGGGTATATATCGATCTACAGTCTATCGAAATTTAGTCCAAAATCACCGCAATAATTCGTTATTATCCTGGCCTACTCTGATCGGTTTTCCTACCTCTCGATGATAATTTCCTAGTGTTGATAATTTTTGCAGCATACTCCACTTTGGTATCCTTGTGCACACAGCGTCGAACAATACTGAATGCACCTCTGTGACAAACGACGTTGAACAAAATCAATACAGGCAACGCCACCAGTTCAAAACCATCCAACAGAAACACTCACTTTCCCAGTTCTTCTTTCAGTTCGTAAGTCTCGTGAAAACCTTGTTTCGAGACTTGCAAAGGAATACCCGCCATGTTTGGAGTTCACTCGACTTTGTTATCCTCTTCAATGATTGATCAATGTTCCAATTTATATCACGTGATCCCCGAAGTCTACTTCTGGAACTCCCGCAGATTTCTTCTTCTCTCGGAAGTAAATCAATCCACTCAAGAACTCGAGTACGCCACGAGCTGGAAACAAAACAATAGACTTCGAATTCATTAAAAATGGGCATTCAAAAACAACAGAAAAGCGATTTGTCAAGTTGGACCGCGAGGAGACCGAGGCTAGTAGGTTAGACACCTGTTTTGAGCCATCAAAGCACTCTGGGAACGTATTCTTCTGTTCTTTCAAAATGGTGGCTGTGTTTGTGTCAGCGTTTCTTCTTGCTTTGGCGGGTGTGATGTTCAACTTTTCAGTCCACAAAATAGATGAAGGTCAGTACAATAGATAACATTGAGATTTAGATAAAGCGTTGGTTGGGCTATTCAAAAATCAAATGGATAATGAGGAATAATTTGCGATGATTGCAAATTATTACTCCCTAAGCTTATATATATATATAATATGTATTACAATTTAAAGCTTAAACTGCAGCAACGAGGGGGTGTAGACAAAACGTGGACCCCCCCTTTCTGGACCCCCTTTCTGGACCCCCTTTCTGGACCCCCTTCTGGACCCCTTTCTGGACCAGGGAAAAAAGATGGAAAAGGATCGAAAATAACAAAATGAAATAAAATAAACGAACAACTGATATATAGTTTCGATCGCACGATACTGAATTACCTTCGATTTATCATCCAACTAGAAAAAGAGTGTTCCCTTGTGTACACAGAGTCTTAATTAATTTCCGAGTTTTCATTTAAATCTGCGAGAAACAGCACTTTTTCCCCAACAAAGTCGACTGTACTGTGTAGTCAAAGAAGTCCCAGGCTTTCCGGGTAGGTACGTTATGTATGGGGACATACAGATGCTCAAGCAACCCAAGCACATAAAGCAATTTAAGCTCTTCAAGCAAACCAAGGAATCCAAGCGCTTTAAGCAGTCCAAGCCTCTAAGTAAGCTAAGCAAGGTCAGTAAGGTACGTATTATGTATACGGTACAATATATGTCCCCATACATAACGTACCTAACGCTAAGTAAGGTACGTATTATGTATACGGTACAATATATGTCCCCATACATAACGTACCTACCCGGACAGCCTTGGACTTCTTTGACTACACAGTACAGTCGACTTTGTTGGGGAAAAAGTGCTGTTTCTCGCAGATATAAATGAAAACTCGGAAATTAATTAAGACTCTGTGTACACAGGGGAACACTCTTTTTCGAGTTGGATGATAAATGGAAGGTAATTCAGTATCGTGCGATCGAAACTATATATCAGTTGTTCGTTTATTTTATTTCATTTTGTTATTTTCGATCCTTTTCCACCTTTTTTCCCTGGTCCAGAAAGGGGTCCAGAAGGGGGTCCAGAAGGGGGTCCAGAAAGGGGGTCCAGAAAGGGGGGTCCACGTTTTGTCTACACCCGCAACGAGGTACATATTGTTGCAAGCTTAAATTTGTTTTGAAGAATAACGAAATTGAAGTATTTGGTCATACTCCATAATATGGCTTTCACTTGTGTTTAGCAAATAAGGGCATAGACCACATTTTCACGGTTTCTGTTGGGGGGGGGGGGTGGGGTTGGGGGTCCACTATGACCTGGTAATTATAAACATCAGCACGTCTGTACATTGAAAATACACCGCGTTTTGGAGCGACTTCAGAAATACGTCGCCACTTCCTAAGCAAATTAGCTGTCATGTTGCTTTTTTCAGCAATGATAATTTTGAAAACAAAGTCCCGATTTTAGGTAGATTTATTTTATCAAAGATGACAATAACAGCATTAATTCAGTGCATCCATTACTTCATTAGCTACTGTAGATTTTCATCCAAAGAAATGTAGCATTTCATGTTGTTTTCAAAGCCGAAGTTAAACGATACATTCAAAGCGGTGCGTTCATAAGAGAGATCTTTGCTATAAATACGATAAAAGAGTTCTGTATCATCAGTTAAGATGCCGAGGGGGCAAAAAAGGTCGCGAGAAACTCAAGCCGAGTGGCTAAGTTAAACAGATATTTTTCAGTTGAAATTTGGTAAGTTCAGCACCATTCAATCACATTTAATTTGGCGTTCGCGCAGGATGGGTCTTCGATCTTTGGTCTTCGTTTTTGGAGTCTTTATTGTCCATTCTACCTATTAGCGTAGTTATTTCAGCTTAAAATCCGTCCAAAACTTGAAGCGTTCAATCTCAAATAATATTGAAAACTCCAGCATTGGGAGCTCCAAGGATGCGTAGCAAGATTTTCGTATGCCGGCTTTTTAGGTGCTTGCTTGCAGCCATCACACCATGTGCTCCTCTCTGATTGGATGATGATTTCTTATTAGCCAATCACAGAGGAGCAAACGTCGTGATGGCTGCAAGCCGTCACACCAAAATCCAACTACGCTTCCTTCGAGTTCCGAATGCTGGATTTTTTAAATTTTATTTCAGGTCCAGTGTGTTGAGTTTTGGACGGATTTCAGATATAATGGCATGAGATGAAACCTCTGGGTTTCAGCTTGCTTGATGCACGATTTGAACTCTGTACGATGGGAATTTGTTTGTGAAAATTGGCTTGGTGCTGGAGCGATCCGAAATCGAGCTTTCCACCCTTGTCTTTCTATTGGTACGCAGAGGTGAACGTCAAACACAAACCATTCATTTTTCTCGGTATTTTTAATTTTTTTAAAAAGGGCTCTACTACATGTAATTCTACTAAGTTGTAGAAGGACACAGCCGAATTCTACTCGTGACGATCAGTCATCATTGACACTGTTGGAAAGTTTTGTGGATTTATTCTAATGCAGCGAAAAAATAATGATGCTTATCAACGTTTGTAAACGTTTTCTGAATGTTTTGAAATGATTTTTCAATGGTATGGAATGTTTTCTATTTCCGTTGGGGAACATTGCAAACGTTTCAGAATGCATTGAGAATGTTTTTGAATGCATTTCAACGTTTCCAAATGCGTCGCGCTGAAAAACGGCTCAACGCAATTTTCATCAAGCCTGGTTTTCCCAAAGAGGGTCACATATAATTCACTCAGCGGAAAATTAGATCATTGCGCAAGACACAACGTCTGAAAATTGGATATTAGAAATCTCCTCATGTCGCTTCAAGTTTTGCGGGAATTCGCATAATTTGATTGCAAGGTTCTTTGAAATTTACAATTTTCAGTTATGGTCGTTATAGATTGATTCTGATTGCTATACTTCAGTAAAATAATCTGAATAGAAGTGCTTTTTGAGAGGTATTCTCACTATCCACAATCGTCAGGCCATAAAGGATTTATAATAATTGTTCAAAGTCAGCAAAATTCCCATACAAATCACTGTCATTTACTGTAAGCCATGTTTTCCCCCCCCGGCCAATTAATATGGCATCAGAAACAGTGAAAAGTTGACAGTCTCTTTTGAGTCTCAATTCTCGACTTGATCCTCGATCCTCGATTCTTGCAAGGATTGAGGGTTGAAGATCGAAGAAAGACAATCGAGAATCGCTTCGAGAATTGAGTCAAACCAATATCAAGAATTTAATGAGCTGGTTGCTTGACTGAGTCCTCGATAGACTAATAGCACAAACTGGAAATATGAATAAAAGAAAAGCCGGCAAATGTTGTTCGGGAGTAACGCAGAAAACCAAGCAAGTTTTAAGCCCTCTTTCGAATCTGGTCGCTGAAATTCGGAAAAAACCACAATGAACGACACTATTCTATGCAAGTGCAGAGGAGATAATTATTCTTTGTCTATATGATCAAAGCATACTCAACAATCACATGGACTCAAAACAGTTTTTGACACTATCGGACTGGCGTGGTATTTCAAGTTTACTCCGTAGGCTTCTAATCGAGAGCGTGATCTGCTTGACAAATGAGCTGTAACCTAGCTTGTTTGTTAAAATTACTTCCGTAGTATTTCGAGAGAGGAAAGTCTTTGAAACTACATGTACACTGTATTCTGTGCGATTGCGGAGGAGATAATTATTCTTCGTTCGTATGATCGAAGCATACTTGACAATCACACAGACTGCAAACAGTCTTTGACACTTAGTATACACCAGAGTTGGATTTCAAGTTTACTCCGTAGGCAGTTCGTAGACCTTAATGGATACATGTCATCAGTAACACTGCAGTAGCAGACCTTCCTGGAAACAAATGTCCTCTGTATGTTATTTCAGATTTACAAAAACTGTTTCTTTGAAGGTAAAACTATTCGGTAATGCCTTGCTTGAGACCTCGACTTTTATTGCTCGGCCTTGTTTGTTTATTCCCTTACAAGAAAAATCAACAGTCACTGCCATCAGGTTAATTGTGAAAATATGTGACCTCACACGGGAAAACATACACTAATGTGTTAATGTTAAACGGACAAAACTAATGGCTAACTAACGGACAGGTAATGGAAGCTAACGGTTTCCGACAGTCTAACACTTTTAAAGGCACCCCTAATGGTTTTGCAAAGTCATGCTAATGCATAGTTGCAAGCGTTTAATGGTTAAGCAAGGCTGCTGCCTAACAGTCGCCCGGTCACTTGGGGCGCCATACTTGCGAGCGCGGGCGACCAAATTTATGAGCGAGTAGCCTGAACGGGCGCCTAGCTTATCACAAGGTGATTCATCCTCACTTTTAATTAATTAATTCTGGGCTCTTGAAAAAATGACTTGGGCTACTAACTTTTAATGTTGGAAGCCTGAAGGGCTCTGGAAAATTTTTCTTAGGCAGCAGCCTTGTTATTGTCACTTCGAATACTTGCTAAGGCTTGCACTAATTAAACTTAAAGTAAAATTATGTTTCATTCATCACTTCCTGGATCTTAGTGGACTCAAATTATTCTCCTCACTAAGCACAGAGTAGGACACCTGAAAAATGTTATAACTTTAACTGCTAAAATATCGCCAGATTTTGGGCTGAACTTGGGTAGGGTAAATACCTAATCATACAGTGCCTGTCTGTTAGGCTTTGGCAGCACACATTCAGGCTTGTTTGGCCTTGCCATGGGTATTTTCATGTTGCCAAAATACAAGCAATAGCAATAATCTACCTTGCCTGTTATGCTTGGAACTGTACCTTAAAGAGCTGTAAGATTAACCCATGGACACCTCAAACGCCCTAGAATGTCTCTAGTCGATGAGTTAAGGTTATGGAACAGGTTCGAGGATCAAATCTTTCCAAAATTGTGATATTTGGCATACATAAACTATGTGGTCTAGGATTTCTTATGCAGAAAAAAAAATCCCAAATCTCTTTTCACTCCGGAGTTATTGTAAGTTTCCTTTTTTGCGTGACTCATTATGTCACAGTTCAAAGGTGTTGAGCTGTCAACACCACTGGACCACCTGGGAATTTAGGGTGGGAGAATTATTTCCAACAGTGTGTCATCGCAACATTGCATTGCTTGCGTCGCTTGCTTGTGTGCAGTCGTGGTTTTGGATAGAGATAGAAAAGAAAAAAAATTGAAACAAGGCTAATTGAAAAGGCTGATTGATGCTCTTGCAAAAAGAAATCACAGTGATAACAATGGGGGTGACAGGCCTACACAACTCCTATCCACGTGTTTTAGCCAGCAGTAGAGTTTGGCTCGAACGAGTATGTCTTTTAAGGATCTGCCCCTTTTGTACGAAATGATCAGGGGATCTTGAAATATTTCGCTAAGTAGCAGTTGTTGCTGGATTAAATGCCATTTTTGCATAAGTATTTGTTCATGAATTCGCCAAGTGTACCTAAAATGTACAAGGACAGATTATTATAATTTTCACATGCAGCCCACGGAAAAAGATGGCTAAGGATGGTTTTCCGCAACGCACCCACGGACCTGTTCCGTAACCTTAACAGGGATCGCGTTAACGCAGAAATCATGCATTTTTACGCAAATAAAATCCAAAAAATGCATCATCGAAATTTTAATGCGTCCCAGGACGCAAGGCACCGACTTAAATAACTCACACAACTTGCTTTGATTTGACAGTATATTCTGTTGTCTGTAAAACTGTTGGAGCGATCTGTGATCATAATTGAAGTTCTAAGAAATGGGGTTTAAAACATCTAAAAAGGTTAAAACTAAATTTTCGACCGCCTTCTGCGGTCTTCTTCAGAGGAATGTACTCTGCAAGTCACTGAATGGAAATATATAGCAAAAGACGTCACTGTTCATTGCTCCTAAGGGAGGAAACCAGTGATGCATAAACCCTTGGAAAGGGTGCTCTTTCATTAACAGAATTCTTGTCCAGGAATGAATGTAACGGCTCTAGAAAAAGCCTTTGTCGGCCGGTCCTATGCATATGCGTCAATATTAATTCCAAGTTGGTTACTATCTTTTTCTCATAATTTAAAACATACTCTTTTTCTCGCAGAGGGTCACCAAGATTTTGGGACCCCCAAAAAATGCTTGGGACCCCAATTTGGCCGAGCATGCGGGTCCCAGGACCCAGATTGAAAAATCCTAGTGCCATCCCTGCTTAAATTGTTAGATAGAGTAAAATCTGTTTCTTAAGTCTCACTCCCAGGGGTCAATGGGCTATTATGAAAGCATTTTGATTGGTTCCTACTTACTGTATAATTGTCTATTAGAGGACACGTGCACAGATGACATTACCATTTTGTCCTCATATCCTTAGTCTACCAAAACAATGATAACATATTAGATGTAATGTTTCTGTTCATAATATTATTTTGTTCAGCAATACATGTACACTGTACATAACCAAAGTCCAACTGTGAGGGCATCAGTGCTCTCAACTACCACCTGGTATTCCCTATTTTTTGTTTCACATGTACTAGTAAAATTTGTTCTTCTGGATGCTGTTCCCTTTTCGAGTAAGGTACATGTACATGTATAGCTCATTTAATTTTTGAGAGTGAAGAGGGAATGAGGACGGCAGTGTACTCTAAATGTGATTTGCAATAATTTGTGTAACATTTTTCTTGGAATTTCTTCAACAACCCCCTCCCCCCCCCCCCCCCCCCCATTTCAAATATTGAATGGGCACTCCCTGAGTGGGTCTAAGTTAGAGGATCATAATTTTATTGTTATCTTTAAGTTTGTTTGCATCATTGTTAATGTTTATTACTGAAAAGCTTTTTACCTAAAAATACTAAGCAACTCAAATTCTTTTTTGTTGTGTTTAGGACATGTAGGAGTTTATTACCGGGTAAGCAGAAATATTTATTATTAAGTAAAATACTGTAAGTAAATTATAACGAACTGGCCCCAAACTATAATTTCCATCAGTAGAGTTTCATGAGGGAATCCACGGAAGTCAGGCGTCTATACGAAGAAAGTTGATCGTTTTCTTCTAGCCTGCATAGCTGGTGGTATTGTTGGCACAAGAGACAGATTGCTGCATGGAGGATTGTGGAGGTTGAGGGGGGGAAGGGGTTGCTGTAGATTATGTGCAGGTAATCTGAAATTTTAGTTCGGAGATTGTTAAAAAAACATCTTTTATCAACCAAAAACTTGTTTAAATCAAGGGAGAGAATGAATAAATCACCGAACGATGATGCAAAGGAGGGAATTGTCACACCTCATGTCAAGAACCCTCTAGTGGAATGACAATTTGGTATCTAATTAAACCACTCAAGTAAAAGTTCTGATTGTGAATCCAAGTTCCCATGTTGATGTGTTTACTTTGTTTGGCAAGAAAACTAAGTAACTTATTTTGAATTTGCCTTGAAAGAATTGGAAAACTGTTATAATAATAATAATAATAATAATAATAATAATAATAATAATAATAATAATGGTTTATTGAATACACATAATTATTGGCACCTAAAAGATGAATTACAATGTGGTACATGTATATACAGTGTAAATAATTGAAAATATAAAAATATTATAAAAATTTAATTTACCGGTACATGCTTTTTGATAGGGACTGGGATTACAAATTGTATATTTTAAAAACTTATATTACATTTCTTTTATTTAAAATTTCCTAAATATAAAAACTATGTATTACATGAACTAATACATTTTGGCCATAGCCAGAAAAAAAACTCTTACCAAACCGGTTTTATCCTAAATTTAAAGCGGCTAGCGGCTGTTCCTTAAATGATGCGAGTGGCACTGAGCACGTCTGGGGGGAGGAGGCGGTGCAGTTGGCAGTCCGGGTCGGCACTGATGTTTTGCCAAACCCTCTGGCAGAGATGGTCACACCTCATTTCAAGACTTGTCACGTTAGCGAGGGCCTGTTGATATTTTAGGCCAGAGAATAGGATATGCATGGCCCTCTGCTGTATCCTTTCAATCTGGTCTACTACACGTAGATAACGTGGGAGACTTGTTGCCCAGGCGACGCAGGAATACTCGGGACGGAGCGAACCAAGGTGTTATAAACACAAATGAGGTCCACAGAGGGGACCCCAGCCCGCTTCAAAACACTCAGGATGGGATCGCGGAATTGATTTCAAATTGGCTCTCATGGGTCTTACGTCAGCGCGTCTACATCTAGCTAATGCATTCGTTCTTGTAACGCTGTTGCGTGATGTATGAACCGCATTGCTTTGTTCACCAGTAGTGCGAATGGTCTCAGGGAATCAGCCAATGGACTGATTAGGATTTGCATAACCAGTCATGGACGACACATCAATGCAATTTGTCATGTTCGCATAAATTGTCCTCCGATAGATAAATTATTTCCAGGACGGCGACCACAGGGTTTTGTTACACGAACTGGAATCCTCGATGTTCAAGTAGTGGGTCCATTCATATTCCAATAAATACCAGCTTGACGTCGACTCGTTATAACCTGATCGGTCACTGCATTATCCCTCCATTGCGACTGTGAACAGTTATTAAGTGACAACAATTGACTCGCAGAATAAGTAATACAACCAGGGTTGAATTGAGGCATACTCTTGTCTAACCCAGTAGCAAGCCAACCCGGCGGTATCGGGACTGGGTTGTGGGTGAACGTCCCCGCATCATAAGATGGTTTCCTGGTACATGTAGGTTAAGCGAGAGATACTAGATGGTTCAGTGAACAACTACTATCCAGTTGTTGTTAATTGTGTAATTTTTGTAAGTTGTGTATTTAAGTAGATGTACCAGTGTTGTAGGTAGTGTGAATCATAATAAAAAGCTATGCGTCAAAAAATAAAAAAATAAAAAAAAGTAAAAAAAATAGATGGTTCAGTGAGACAAATTACCATGATCCCACGCTTAGTCCATTTTGCCATGGGATTTTTGATTCAGTGATAATATGGTCCCTTGGTTAAAATTGTCCCAAAAAATACATTTAGAACTGCATTCTGGAACAGTACTTTATCAGTGTCGTAGTATAAACCACTGCCCGGCAAAAGAGTGTCTAGGACAGCCAAAATGAAAAATAGTGAGAGCCCAAAGTCGGCACGAGCGGCCGGCATTAGGTCCCAGTCCCGTTCCAGGCTCCCAGATAGTCGGGAAAACGAAAACAACTGCGTGGGAAAAACGAGCGGGGGTAATAAAGAGGTCAAGCCCAATCAATCAATCAATCAATATAACGTTTATTAGAAAATATACGCCTTGCAGTCTTTCGACTGAAATACGTGCACTAAAATACATTACTGTAATAAATTTATCTCTAAGTAAAATAATTAAGTTTATTACTGATATAAGAACGAAAAAACTATTAATGGAGAAAATCCGCCTACACTTGAAAAATTGGAAATACACTAATTCAAAGAAGATGACTAATAATAAAAGACTTCTTGTAACGATCTGTTTTGCAAATCTCTCAGCATATTCCAACAACCTTTTAGTTCACAAAGCTGAGATTTAATTGGTGTCCATTATGGATATTGTCCCTCAAAGGTCCCTGTATTGTTTCAGATTCACCAGGGAGTAAATTGAACGTGAACAATTTCCTTGCACTGTCGACCACAGTATCTGCAAAATTAATGATTGCAACGCCAGTTTTTGCTGACAATTATTATTATTTTATTTTATTATTTCGCCAAAGTGAAAATCGTGTAATCGGTATCAAGCTCTTAGCAAAACCAGTGGGTAGAATAACCATGACATCTCCTACTCTTCCTTGAGCAAACTTTCCCGTTCTTTTTTTAATGTTTAGATGAGCAAGAGCTTAATTTTGATGGTCAACATACAGTACATGCATGTTATTGATTTCTTGTTCCTTTATCCAAGGGATGAAGGTCTCAATTATAAACATTACTTTTGATTGATGTGTTCCTGTTATCAGCCAATCAGAAATTTCTGTCCACTCAGTGACCAAAGTATTAAAAAATCCTGAGTTTTCAGGCAGGCTTCATTTACAGCACCCCACCACATTCTCCCTGCGGCTTTGCTGCTTGTTAATTTGCCTCTTGTACCAACAGTTCTGTCAGCTACGCAGGCTAATTTTGATTGCCCATTCTACACTGTAGCAATTCTCTCCGTGAACAAAACTGCCCTCCTCTTCTTCTGCATAATTCTTTTTCGACAGGTGGTCACTGTCACCTTGCAGACTTTTATGAGTGAATCTTTGAGATTCCAAAATATTAACCAAACCTTTGACCTGTTGGCCTTTTATTGTCATCAATCCTAGTTTTTCCATTTTACTCTGCTGATTTTGACCTGACAGAAGTCTTGCAATGTTTCTTTTTGCTAGGGGGGTGCTTTGCTCTCTTCAACGAGTGGACCCGGATACCACATCATGATTCCATTTCTGACAAGTTTCCGCTCCGTTCAAACCACTTTACAAACTGATGAAGTGAAAAATGTGCCTTGTGGAACAAGGTGCAAGAAAAAAATTGTTTATTATTAATTTACATAATTATACTACTAATTAATAACTGTTATTACAATTAAGGTTGGAATTTTACTTTCCATGCATGTTTTATTCAATTGAAAGGGTGGGAGAAAAGGACCCACAGTACATGACTGTATGTTGTGTAGTGGTAAGATTTCATATCCTCCAATTAGGATGCATGGTTCAAGGCCTGACTCTGTGGCCATGCATCTGCTTTCAGACAATGCAATAAATTATATTATTATATAAACACCAATGAAATACCAAGTGAGCCTTTGCGCGAAAACATCATATTTGAAATCACTCTTGAAAAGATCACTGTTGTTGTGGCTACATATAAAAATTGCAACTTTTGATGTCAAAGTGAAATGATTTAGTATTAATTTCATCAATGGTGTTTATGTCCTGAAGAGGCTATTAAGGAGGCTGGTCAGCTATTAATTTAAAATAATTTTTAGTAGCTGACCAGTCTCTTTATTGACCTAAAGAACTACTCTATATCAATTACGGTAGTAATATTAAGTAGTTATTTAATATTTATCTTGCTGCAGTGGTGGAGTTGTCATTTACTTTGATCGCATTGAAGTTGTTAATATCCTTGAGGCCTCATCAGGTACATCCTTCAGTTTACTAGTTGTTCATTTCTTACATACAGTATAAGAAATGGTACTTTCATTTTTGATTTGAATGTATTCAACTTGGTAAAATTATTCCCAAAATATTGTACAGGTACTTAATGATGTAGTTAAAAGCATAAGGTTGTCAAAAGAGTAGAATGAGTTTTTTTGGTGCATTCCTCCAGGAGCCGATTTTTTGTTTGATTGGAATTTTGCAGTGTTTGACATAGTGAGGAATTATACAGCAGACTATGATAAGGCACTGATTTTCAACAAAATACATCATGAACTGAATCAGGTATAGTTTTTGTTACATCTTGTAATATAAGCAGTATAGAACCTCACACAACCTTTGAGAATCAATCTTCATTGAAGTGCTACTATGATGAAGAGAATCAGTTCTCGTTTTTCTTCACATTAGTACTTGCATTGAATGCTCAACAGGCACCTTTTTTTGCAGTAACTTCAAGAGGAACTCCACTTTACGTGGTGCAGTTCTGTCAAAAGATTTTGATCATGGTAATTTTTTGAGGCTTGATTTACTGAACCTTTACAGTAAAGTTCAGTTCAGCCAGGGCTTTAATTTTAGGCAGGAGGCAGGAGGCAGGAGGCCAGGGTTGTCCTAAAAGCCAGAATCCGGAATCTGGAATCACAGGTCATTGTTTTACCAATACAGAGAGTAAAAACTATAAAACATTCATAAAAGCTAACCTTAGGCCTAAAAACGTTTGTTTAGGCCTAATTAGGCCTAAGGTTAGCTTTTATGAATGTTTTATAGTTTTTACTCTCTGTATTGGTAAAACAATGACCTGTGATTTCGGATTCCGGATTCCGACTTTTAGGACAACCCGGAGGCCAGATGTTTTGTCCGGTTGTTTACCATCTCGTGTCCGGTACTTTTTCCTTTGTTTTCTTTTTGGACTTGGGTATCTCAGGAAGCCATGGGCTGAAGAAGCACAACACAATCACTCACAAAAAATCCTTGAAACTAACAAGAAGTCACATAGCCTTTATAAATTGCTTACCAAATGGAATACCAATTGATCAGTTGGCATTTCGTAAGTTTTTTTCTCCAATCTCAAGAATGTAAACAGCATTTCTGAGAGTTCATTTATATTTACTGGGGACCCAGGTCTCCTTGAGGGTTCGCTCCCAAGGCACTTACAACTGCAATCGACTTACAACTGAAAATAACCATGTCTGGTAATTTCATGATCAAATCCGGTAGTTTGAAAAGCTACGTGTACTGAAAACACTGGCTGGTTCAGCTGAATCTTTAATAAATGACCTTTTTCTCTTTTTTGTAGTTTTGTAGTGCACATCCCCTTCAGGAAGTTTACATAGATCTGTTTGGTGAGTTTGTTGGCCTTGCTTTCTTTATTAAGACAGTGAATAGATAGCAGCACAAAGGCCTACAGACTGTATTTTTATTTCACTCTTAGAGGGAAATGGTTAAATCCTGAAGTGCATCATAGTGGAAAAGTTGATAATAAAGATACAAATATAGAATTATAATAATTGGGCTAATCACTTAAAATTCAACAAAAGGTGTTTGCAAATTGTACAACTTTACATTATGTTTCTTTGTGTTTTGTATTTTTTTTCGTTAGATCAAATTGATGAAAATTTACGTACAGCTTTACAAAAAGATTTGCTTGCTATGGCTCCTGGTTTGAGAGTTCAGGTTTTGTATGGCTTATAATGTCTTCTACATTGTATTCTGGTACATATAGAGTACATCTAGTTAGGTTCTTGCATGTATTAAATTTATTATGTGTTAGTTGAAGAAAAGTCTCACCAGTGATACATGTACAAAGAAATTGCTGGTTCAAGCTTTTTGGAACATTATAAACAAATTGCGATTTTGAGACGGCAATACCACATTATATTGACGGCTAGTTGGGAGAAAATATATATTCAATTAGTTTTGTATCGCGATCCATCATTTATAAGGATAAATAAAACTGTAAACTAATCATCCCGCGCCTGATCGAAATTTCAATTCTTGCTACCTGCGAAACGTATTTGTTTGCTTATGTCAGCAACCCAATTCAGTGCAACGACGTCAATTTCAACATTAGAACCAATCACAGGGCGCAAAAGTGAGACAGCAATACCACGAAATATTGATGGCTCGTGCATAGGCAAAACTATAAGAAGATCGCAATACTCATTGGAATACCAATCAGGGCTTCTGATATTTCATGTGGTCCCATTTCAGGTAAATCTGCAAAATGCCACAAAATTCACAGAAACATACATGTACATGTGAAATACTGTGAAATTCGCTAGAAATCTCGGTACATCATGATAAAATAAGCTATTTAAGACTTATCTTCAAGTTGGCTGTTTGGGCTGTGTACTTACCATAAACTTACAAATTTTTCTTGAAACTCTATCACTGCAATGAGTAAACAACTGATTATAACATCCCAAAAATGCCAGGCGTTTTTTGAATAGATTCATTTTGTGAAAAACAAGGCATGCAGGTGCCATGATGTAAAAAGCTTTGCCAATTGACGCATTTTTTGAGGGCATTGTAATTGTTGAAAGAGCAGATGATGGTCTCTGTGAAAGAGAACCTTGTGATCAAACAAATAGCAAGCTGCACTGCCTAATGCTCACATTTTCCTGCAAAATTGCCAGTTTTAGAAAGGCAATGTTGATAAGTAGTCTGTGTTTCTGTTGCTTTTGTTATTGCATAGGCTAAAGCTCATCAGTTTCCCAAACAAATTGGCAAAATTGCTGCCTGTTTTCATTAAAATGTTCCTTAGATCAGCAGGAAACTGATTGCTTTCCAGTGAAATTAGCTCAGGGAATATTTTTCCTTGAATTTGTCTCAGAAAACCCTGCTAAATTTGCATTTTTGTTTTGCAACCTATCAGAAGCCCTGTATTTTGTTTAATAGGAGTACTTACATCTAGTCTGTCATTCAAAGAATTTTTTCTTCATTGTCCTGCATGTTTTCTTGAAGGATGGAGGAATTGTTTGTTTTTGGAATTTGAGGATTGTAACGGTATTAAAGTTGTTCTTGTTTTTTCTTTTGTGAAGGCTGTGCGCGTCACCAAGCCAAAGATACCTGAGACCATTCGACGCAACTATGAGGCAATGTAAGTGAAAGAGAATCTTTAACAAGCTACTCAAGCAAAGTCCAATTTAACAGCCAGATTGATATAATAATAATAATAATACCGTAATAATAATAATTATTATTATTATGGCGTATAAGTACTGTAGTACTTCCACCAAGTAGCTCTACGCCTACAGTGCACATGTACTAATAATATTACTGTACAGTTATCCAGTCAACTCAAATAAACTGAATTCAAACATTAGTTTTTGAGGAGAGGGGAAAACTGAAGTACCCAGAGAAAGATCGCTCATAGCTGGGTAGAGATCCATCAAATTCAACCTAAATTTATGATCAGTGCCGACTGTCTGGGAAGCGAGTGCTCTCGCCACTGTGCCAGCCATGCTCCCTTAAGTGTCCAGAAATGCACTAAATGCGCTTATTTTGATAAGCGTCACAAAATGTCATCTTTCCCCTCTCCTCAGCTCCAACATTGCATCATCTTGATAGTTACATGATTGTATATACATGTATACTGGTGATAAAGGACATATCGAGTGACCTGTGAAAAGTGACCTAACAAAAATGCCACAAAAATGTCCCTCAAACTGTGCTCCTTATTAAGTAAACATAAAGAGTCAATACAGATACTAAAAGCCCAGCCTAAAGATAGCCCTTTCTCTTGTTCTAACGTTGTTATAATTATGATAATAGTTTATTATAAGTAGCTTACTATTGGACTTAATGAAACTATTCACTATGTTCGTTAAAGTTCAGCTTGCGTGAACATTTTTGAAGTGAGAACCTCCTTCAAGTAGATACATGCTTTGCTCCTTTGCTTTTACCTCCTACAGCTTGAAGACCCTTTATGTTCTAAGAATGGCCAAAGACTTGAAAGGGGGTTTTGTTAATCCCTGGTTCAACCATGGCACGAAAAGCACAAAATTAGATGCATGCCCAATTTTGACATCCAACACGAAGTGTCCCTTTAAGTCTAAGCCTTTGCTACTTGTTTCCAACAATAAAGTAAGGGTAAAGGTTAGCGTTAGTTTTAGCTTATTGTAAATGCACCTGTTTATATTTACTCGAGGAACAACATTTGGGGGACACTTTATGACTTTAATTGTCTTTGTCCCAAGAGACGAGTGATGTTGGATTTGGGGAAAAGAGTTTCAAAGGGGACACTTCATGACCCTTTTTGAAATCTGTGTGCTTCTAATTACGCGCATTTCTGGACGTATCTCTCCTGGTTGACAACATCTAAAAAACTGTCTATCTGTTTTAACCCTCTCCCTCCTAAAAGTGACACTTGTAGATTTTACTCTGTCTAACACCAGGCCTCAGTTGTTCAAAAGGTGGATAATGCTATCCACCGGATAAATTACTATCCAGTGGATAAACACTAGCAAAACCAATTGAGTTATCCAGTGGATAATGATTTCTCCAGTGGATAGCGCTATCCACCCTTCGAACAACTGGGGCCAGATGATTTTACTTGTCAATGGAGTCGCTTCATGGGTGAGAGGATGAACAATATCTACACTGAAGCTGCGCTAAAAGACTATAGCCCCCTCTTAGTTAAGTCAGAAGCTCAAACATGACCATGAAGCATTTAATTCTGGTTCAGAGCGGGGGTTTTTTAGTCTAAAAATTTTCCTTTATTGTACAGTTTTTTAATGTAGCTCTTGCATTTTCCCATGCGTGCAGCTTCCATCTTATTTTTGTCCCTATTTGTGCATAAATTCCCCAGTTTTGTTCCAAGGAAAAGAGTTGCAAATTACATGCTTCAAGGTCATTTGCTTCGGATTAAGGCCATTAAGAGTTTTTTTTCCCAAACAACCGATCTAGTGGTATTTATCATTTTCAGTAATGCACAATAGATCTACATTTAGTTCTGGACAAACAGTGAATTTTTACCACTGCAAAATTAATGTCTACGGTAGGAGAAAAAAGTTAATTTACTGGATAAGAAGCAAATTAATGCCCTGAAAATATTGTCTTGTTTATGAAGAAGGTTGTGTCTAACCAAGGGACCATGGAGTTTTTTTGTTAATTAAAGTAGTAACTGATTTTGTGCCTGATTGATGGATCTCAAAAAATGCAGGGAGGGGGAGAAGACCAAACTGTTAATTGCACAGCAAAAGCAAAAGGTGGTTGAGAAAGAGGCAGAGACAGAGCGGAAGAAGGCTGTTATTGGTGAGTATAGGTAATTCAATTATGGTCACCGGGGATATGATATTTCAGCACTTTATACCTGGATTTTGTTTTCTGAAGGCTCTTTTTCTAATTAATAATAATAGTAATTTAAGGCTTTATCAATAATTATTGTATTATATAATTATAAGTATTTTTTGATTTTGACAAAATTTACACCTTAGATTAATTTGGTGCAAACAGAATAATACTGTACCTGCTGGTGAGCCAATGGTGACAATCGGTGTCTTTCTAATGCCCCATTTTTGGTGATTACTATCACTGACAGTTGTTTTCCAAAAAAAAAAGAAAAAAATTAATACAGGCATAAGTTCAGCTTTTAGTATACTGCAAAGAAATAATTGAAATTGTCACAAGTGACGTTTTTGAATTCTGAATGTATATTTGCTGTTGTTTGTGTGTGTATGCTGTTGTTGCAAATGGACTTTATGTGTTGATCATTGTATTCATGTTTTTTTTTTACGATTTCTTAATATTTATTTCGCATCCTAGTAATAATGATTATTAAGAATTTTGGAAGTTTTTAACTACAAGCTCTTTATAAGGCTTCATTTGCTATTCCTTTTGCATTAAATTAATGTAACACACAATTGAAGACGCAGTATTAGTGGGAGGAAAAAAGCTGGGGATAAAGTGTCGTCCAGGACCCGAGTGCCGCCAGTCACTGGGGCTAGGGTAGTGTCAGCGAGTGGCATACACTTATCCCTAAACCAGTTTTGATAAAAATGACAAAATACACGTATATATAGATATTATATACATGCGACAACATTGTATCGGTAGAAGATGAGCCACCGTTAAGAACTACCAATAGTAATACGAGGGGATAACCCTATTAGGTCATATGGGAGGGAAAAAGCTCACTTCACGGTCAGAATAAATTGAGGATTTCTCAGACAAAATGTGCACATAGCAAGCCGCAACAACTTTGATTGGGTGGCGGGTTGGCTGTACGTGTCACCAAAAATCTGATTGGTTCCAGTAAAAGGAGGCGGGAAAAACACGTGTGTTGATTGGGTGCGAAGCACACAAACAAACAGCTGACGCAATCAGTAAGGTACAGAGGTCAATTGAACTAGACATTAACTACAGTTTATGCTAAAGCAGAAATAACCATTATGGAAATTCTAACAATGAAAAAAAAAAAAAACTGTTCACTTTTGCCACTCTGTTTTTCTTTAGAGGCTGAAAAGGCTGCTCAGGTTTCAAAGATTCAATATGATCAGAAAATTATGGAGAAAGAAAGCCAGAAAAAGATGTCTGAGATTGAAGGTGGGTAGCATACCATTTGCAATTCCACCATTTATATCAGTTCTCCAAAGGGATGAAAAATGGAGTGTTTTTTAACGTGCCTGTTGCAACGTGTATATTGAGACAATTCTAGGCAATGTTGGCCACTCAAGTTGACAGCCTTGTCGAACCTTTAAACTTATCCAATCCTGGACAAAAACAACATTAGATATTTCGTACAGTACACTGTATTTTCCTGCCTTGTGGACCATAACCTCTGGAGGCAATGTGGCCCGAGGGTTAAGGCGCTTGCCGTGAGATCCAGAGATCCCGCGGGTTCAAGAACCGTTCTAACCACTTTTTAAATTTGATCGCGGTAGTCCCTGGTTCAACTTCTCGGCCGCACTTGTTTTGAAATATCCAACTGGTTTTCCTCCGGCCAGTTGGGATTCTTAACACTTGGTTTTGTTGTTCTGTTTTGTTGCTTCGTTGACTGTGTTTCATTGGCCCTTAAAAGCCCCCATGGGGGAGCGGTCAATTACGCATGAACATGCGTATATGCATGCTCCCTTCTCCCACTCCGCCCAAAACAACGTTGCTCAGAAAGATGTACATGTACTTTAAGATGTGGACGGGATTATCTGTAACACACCTTCAGTGAAGTATGGCAAAAAATACATTAGCGTTTGATTCACAATCTTCTGCTTTCTCCCCACATTTGTACACACAAGAATATTATTTATTTTTAACCTCTATGGATTGATCAACCTTTGATTTCCAATGTGACGTTGTTGTGAGATTGCTCACAAATCGGTCATTTTCGTAAGATACTTCTCAGTGATGTATTTATCAATAGACTCTGTTCATTTGGCTAAGATGAAAGCAAGAGCTGATGCAGAATACTACACTGCCGTGAAACTTTCAGAGGCAAACAAGGTATAGTCTTACTGGATACAAGTCGTGCAACCGATCGAGAGGTTGAGAGGCAACTATTGCTGCAAATGTCCTTGGGAAGGACATTTAAATCCTTTTTTCAATATGAATGAAGGAATGGTTTCATAGACGTGTACTCTTGACAACTGGAAGCATACATGGTCTCTCTATACAGGTTGCCCTCCAGTGTTTATTTTTCTCAAGGAAGGATTACGTTTTTGCAAACGTTGGCCGTGTAGCACTTATATTTGAACAGACTTAACTGATTAGAGTGTAATGTGAAGTGCTAGTTTCTTATCCCATATGAACCATGTGAGCGTTAGCCCTACTAATGGATATGGGCCCACACAAGGACAGAGAAAAAGTCTGACCAGGGTGGAAATTGAACCTCACTTATGGTGTATTCAAATCCTCTGCCAATGCAATTGTCCTATCTGCAGCCCTGCTTGCCTCGTGGATACCACCTTCAGTAGGTACTTGTCCTTCCAGTAGAGCCTCAGTTTTTCAAAAGGAAAACAGTCCTCTTTATCTGACCAAAGAACTGCTAATTTTTGGCCTTTATCAGCCTTTATTTCAACATGTATTTCGCACTTTTGATTTATCACAGTTCCTTTTTGTTGTAGCTAAAATTGACGCCAGAGTACTTGGAACAAATGAAATTCAACGCTATCGCGTCGAACACCAAGATCTTCTTTGGTCCAAGTATCCCTAGTGTATTTGTGGACAGCAACTTGTTATCAAGTGTAGATTCAGCTCGCAAAGGTCAGCTAGGCCAGGTAGGCTTGGTAATAAATGTTATTTTTCTTTGAAGTCTCAGCATCCTACCGAGTAGATTTATTTATAGAACGCCTCCCTTTGGGGGATCCAGCTTGCACCTGTTGTAAAAGCTAATCAAAACAGAGCTATCTCAGCGTCAGGGGAAATATGATACTTTTCGCGGGAAAAACCCGTTCCTTAAAATAAATCTACTCGGGAAAGGGTTGACTTACAGAATAAGTGGTGGAGATCGAGGCTCCTCTTCGTGAGCTCGAACCAATAACTTTAATTTGGTTTTATCAACGGAGTTGATTCGCTCTGACGAAGGGCTAACGCTCGAAACGTCAGCTTTTAGAATCTCTGTACGGTGGTCAATTTACATTATCAACTCTGTTGATAAAACCAAATTTTTGTATACGACTTCCCCACCGACGCAGCACCACAGCTTCTACAGAAACTATCCCCTTCATTCCAACCAATAACTTTAAGCCTGGTGTGAACTACCTCAGCGCAAATGCAAGCGCAGACGCAAGAAAATGGAAAATTTTTCATTTTCTTCTGTTTGCATTTGCGCTAGCATTTGCATTTCACACGTGTTAACCGGAGAAATGCAAACGGAAGCGCAAACGCAAGGTAAAAAAAGACACAGGTTCATTCTCGTCCACCACCTTGGAAAAAGGACTTGAACTGCGCCTGCGTGTCTTACTTCTCTTGCGTGTGCGTTGGACTTGTGAAGTTCGTTTGCATTTGCATTCGCATTTGCGTTTGCGTTTGCGTTTGCATTTGCGTTTGCATTTGCGTTTGTGTTTGCATTTGCATTTGCGTTTGCACTTGTGTTTGCATTTGCGTTTGCATTTGCGTTTGCGTTTGCGTTTGCGTTTGCATTTGAGTTTGCAATTGCGTTTGCATTTGCGTTTGCGTTTGCGTTTGCATTTGAGTTTGCATTTGCGTTTGCGTTTGCGTTTGCGTTTGCGTTTGCGTTTGCGTTTGCGTTTGCATTTGAGTTTGCATTTGCGTTTGCATTTGCGTTTGCATTTGCGTCGTACGTGTGAACCAGGCTTTAGCCTGTCACAGCAACGAGAGCATGTACATAAACTATGGCAGTCGCCAAGCTCTACAATGTGTAAGAATTAGTTTTGATTCTTATTGGTCAAAAGGAAATGTCGCGAGGAGTGTGATTCATTGGCCGTTTTATACCAGCGACGCATAATTCGTCTGGGACGAACTTGGCTAAACTTTTTTTCTGCGTCTGTTAATTGCTACCGCAGTGAGTGAGCCTGAAGCGAACGAACGAGGCAGCTGTCTAGTCGTGAGAAGAACACATAACGCGTAAGAAATTGTGGTTATGCGCGAATGGAGGAACTAAGATGCGCGCTATGATCTTGTTACACTTTTGCTTCTGGTAACCTCCAACTATAGATTCACTGTCACGCACCAAAAAAATAAATTCGAATCGTTCAACGATCTTTCAATGGAAAAGGGCAAGGACTTGGAATGTTGTAGGAAACAAATCTTTTAACCTCCTCTCAAATTCTCAAGTCTGTGCGGTACATCGTTTCTGAATTATTTGTCGAAGCGTTTCACGCAAAGTTTTGTATGGAGACTCCAATGTGGTCAACGAAAACATCTCGAGTTTACTTTGCGATGAAATTGCTTACTTTTTGGTCATGAGATCAAATACATGTTTATGAACACATCTCCTAATGTACTTGAAAGGCTCAAACTGCTGAGATTCACAGGGACTGACATTTCTTTCAACCAAATAGCTTTGTATCATGGTGTCACGCAAGGGAACAATTCGGAAATAATGGTGTATTTTCGGAAAGAAAGACGTCACGGGACTGGAAACTTGAGAAAAGGTTTATTTCTAGGACATTTTCACATTTTCAACCTCCTTTAGATAAAAATTCAGAAGACCTTGCGATTTTGATTTTAGAATTTGATGACGTCATTGTTAAAACCAGCTATTGTTTTCTCTCTTCTCTCGACTGGGGTCCAGAAGGAGGTCCAATTTGGGGTCCACGTTTTGTACCGTCCCTGCTCAAGACCTATTAACGTCAATAAATTGCAAGCAGAATTGAACATCCTCCTTCCCCTTCGGCAGCATATCTATCATTTAGGTAAACTACAGTTTAGTATAAAGAGGGACACAAGACGCATAATGCGTCTCGATAAACTATCCACTACAGTACGTCTTCGAACACGCACTAACTTAACTGGATAGTGCGTCCAGGCGCATTGTGCGTCGTTATACTTACTAAACGAATTTAACAGACGCAGAAAGAACGTTTGCCCAAGTTCGTCCCAGACGGATTACACCTTTTATATAGCTCGTCCCGTCTTAACACTAGACGGATAGCATGAAAGACGCATAATTCCGGCGGCTGGAAGGATTATGCGTCTCTAGAAAAAAACGGCGATTCACTAATAGGGAGCTTACATGTAAGAACGAAGAACGAGACGTTTCAACCACAGACGGAAACAGGTACATATAGTCAGTGAACATTGCGCATGCTCAGGCGGTAGTGCCCAAATTCTTTAAACTAATCGTCTCCAATAGTGAAACGACAGGTGGGATTGTTGCGACAAATTAAAAACGAAAACATCTCATGTGCCTACAGTTGTAAGCTTCGTACCAATCTCGTTCCCAGTCGTCCTCACGTGAATTAAACGTGACGTCACCGGTCAAGCGGATCGGGAAGATTCCCCGAGGACTCCTTGCGCTATCGCGCCCGGCCTCAAGTCTCGCGTTTCTTGCGATTTAGCGCTTAAAGGCCTGGGAACAAGGCTGGCTCAGTACTTTTGTGGAACCAGAGCAATAAGGTTAAATGGTAATAAATGTTGTCTTCGAACAATTTACTTCATTTGCTTTTTCTCAAATTCGATGATAAATAGCCCTGTTTCATTGTCAGTAGTGGACTTAAAGATGGCTCCATTGAAATATTTCTTCTGCACCGTCCGCTTTCTCGCTCTGATCGATCATTGTTTCTAGGTTTTTCAATATGTCGTAGAGACGCCTTTTCCATGACGATTTCTTTTTTGTGGTCTTTTGCTGCAAGACAGATATGTTCCACACTGCAACCAAATAAATCGATCAAAAAAATCGAAAAAAAATAACTAGCGCGTGACAAAATGATTGCGTGATGCGTAGAACGTATGTGCAATAACAATAGCTGGCACCGTCTTAAGAGTCACGTTGTAGGCAAACGGCTGTCACGTTGATTATTTATGGTTTCATTGCTTTTCTTTTTTTTAGAAAATAAGGGAAAGTGAAGATGAATGACAAGACTTCTTAATTACCTGCCAATGAAACGCCGAAATTATGTCCATACACTCGTTCCAAATCAAGCCGGAGTGAGGAAATCCACTTTGGTGTACCTCATGAAATCAGATGTCCTGAAAGCACGAATTTCATCCTTATTGGTTCCGATGCACTTCTGCTTTAGCATTGCGTCCCCGTGAAGTGATCACATCATTTTTTTTAATCTCCTAGTCAAAACAAGTTAATTCGTTAGGGGTATTGTTGAGAGAACGTAGATGCTGATCACTGCTGGGGACCAAAGATCTTAGATGGAATTTAATTTGGATCGTTTACAAATTAAGGTGGCTTACTACAGTTTTTCCAAGAAAAAGATCAAGATTTTGAAATCTATGAAATCAAAGCAACAGGGTGTCTGTAATGAAGTGTTAAGGTCTGGCCAAACGCTCGCAACATTTCAACGCAACATCTTGCAACATTGTTGGGCACAACATGTTGCATGCGTTTGGCTACCCTGTTTGCGATATGTTGCAACATGTTGGATAATTTTGGATCAAATTTGAAAGCGGTCAAATTTTTCGTGCAATATTTTGAATGTAAAATTGTAAATGGTTTGAACCCAGGAGTCATATCATTAAGTTAAGTACGATCGTCCGGGTGAGTGTAGTCCTGAGAATGACTGTTTGAGATGGCATTGACTGACGTTTCGACAACCTGAGCGGAAGTCATCTTCTTGACTCTGAAGATGACTTCCGCTCAGGTTGTCGAAACGTCAGTCAATGTCATCTCAAACAGTTCTTCTCAGGACTACACTCACCCGGACGATCGTACTTTACTTAATGATTTTGAATGTTGGATGATGTTGTACTCGTTTGGCCACGTTCACGCAACATTGTTGCACTAGGGCATGCGCGCTAGGTCCACTTTTTGCGCGCCAGGGGCCTGGGGCACATAAACATTGACATGTTGCGTTGAAAATGTTGAGAATGTTGCGTGCATTTGGCCAGCCCGTTCAACACATGCCGCAACATCATACAACAATGTTGCAAGATGTTCCGTTGAAATGGTGCGAGCGTTCGGCCAGGCCTTTAGTCACTGCAATTGCTGTAAATTTAAATGCAAATCAGGGGAAAGTGCTAAATATAGTGACCGAGCTCCTAGTGTGGGGACTGGGAACTAGACATTTCAAAGGTATTTTTCTAAAAAACTAGCCGTACGACCCCACCTTAAAATTTCAGGATTTCCTTAGCGAGAAAAACCTGTCAGACGTTTTTACGCAAATGGCAACAAGTCGATTTTCTTCTATTTTGATAATAACTGAAAAACTGTCTCAGATTTTTTTTTAATGTTTTCGGTTTCGTCTTCATATCGTTTACTAATTCCCAAAATTTCAACCCTGGTCGTGCGGCTAGGTTTTGAGAAAAACGCCTTTGAAATGTCTAGTTTCCAGTCCCCCTCTAGTAGCTCGGTCACTATATTTAGCATATTCCTCTGATTTGCATTTATTTGTCAGGTGAAATTACATTTTACATCAATTGCAGTGACTAACACTTAAGAAGAGACATCCTGTTGCTCTAATGAATTATTTCACAGATTTCAAAATCTTTACCTTTTTCTTCGGAAAACTGTAGTAAGCCACCTTAATCACATTTGTGATAGGCTGCATATTAAATGAACGATGAAATTAAGTGTTCTTATCCTTATCATTATAAATAACAAGTTTGTATTACGTAAGGCATTTTTCTACCTTTTTCAAGATAACAAAACGAAGTGTATGAACGGCTTAGAATTAGCAGTTCTCAATGTCTCGGCCTGTACAATATTGAGAAGAAAGTGAGAGATTGTATGTGCCGTTTGTCACACGATCTCTTCTCCTCTGATACTTTTTGATTGCCTTTTCCATTTCAAATTTATCCTTGCTTTCTAAAACTGGCGTTGTGGTCCGATTTTCAGACGTTTTTACGTGGAAAGGATACTACGCTTTTAATGGCTATCGCCCTTACAAGAATATAATTAATTATTAATTATAACCGATTCCAAGAGCTTCTTTTCAACTAGGCTCGATTACCAGCCGCTGTTTCGGGAAATGAGCCAGCGCTCACTCCCGAAATCACAGCTGGACGCGTGAGGTGAGCCATTGTTAATCGCCGCCAATCAGAAACTCGCCTGCACAAATCGATCTGGCAAAATTATATTTTTTGGCTGCGAAGGTATTCTTTGACCCGGCCGGTTCGAGGGTTACAGTGAAAACATCCAAGATTTCGACAACGAAAAGTGTTCGAGAAGCTGGAGAAAGGGGATTGTGTCGTTTTCTACCGCCTGAGTTCGGAAACTTCACTGATTTTCCAGTTGGCGCCAAGGTCAAAATACGGCTTTCAAATCCATTGCTATTGCAATTTTCTCCTCAGACTTCGCTAATGTAAGAGCAAGTAAAATTCCTCAAGATCAATTGAAAGTACTGATGAGTTTATTGGTGGCAAAACGAGGGGGCCGATGAGGTCGACCGAGAGCTGAAGCGGCCGAAGATTTTTTTGATGATTCGCCGGATGAATTCAAACTCACATTGATCATTTAACCACAAACTCAAGCTCGTATCATCTGGAAACTTCGAAGAGAAGGTTTAGGCATTGTTATGTAATTATTGTTTTGTTAAAATCGGTGTTTTGGGATGCATAAGGCTATTTCCCCGCAAATATTAACTTTGCATAAATTATATTTGAATTTACGTCACAGACACAACTTATCGCTCACGCGTCCAGCCGTCTCTTCTCGGGGAGGATACCCGAACTCGAGTGAGCGGCGGATATCGAGCCTACTTTTCAACCCTTCACCCCGAAACGGCCCCCATTCTCGAGTAAAATCGTCTGGCGTTAGACAGAGTAAAATCTGTAATTATCACTGACTTACGATGCATGGAACGTGCGAGTAAGTCACAATTCGTTTTACTTTAATCTGCGATTGGTTGAGAATGTGGCACGAACGTTTTTAGTCCGCAGTCATCAGTAAACACACACACACACATCTCAAAAGTACTTTTATGTAAGGCAAGTACATGATCTCAAACCTTAGAAAAATTGCTTTAAAGAGGACGGCATGCATTGTTGTGTTTGGACTCGTTGATACCAGAGGGAAAGCGCGGGTGTCGTTTTGTGGTTGGCTAACGTGAATACCCCGTCAAATCTGGAGAGTTCAGTAACGCAAAAAATCCCTAGTATTTATAAGGGTCATCAAATATATTTTCATTAGTTTTGTTTGCATTGCATTTATAACATATATACTGTATTGACAAAGGACATACTAATAAACAAAATTGTGACATCAAGATGAAAACAAAGAAAAGTTTGAAATGAAAGTTGGAAAGATCATTGCAGTGAGTGATCGGTACGTAAATCCTTCTCATAATTCAATAAAATGTCAGTCAGACTGGTATTGAGAATGAAAAATATTATCATCCTAAGAGGTGTGATCTTGTTAAAACGCCAAATTCTCATGACTACTCAACAAAGAAATCCATGATTCTAGTAAGGAGAAAGAACTTTTCGACCGCAACGTAGGAATGAAAGGGTTAAGCACTCTGGAATTGCAAAGAAAGCCCGAAAAAAATCCAGGCATGAAAAGCGTTTTTGTTTTCCATGAAAAAAGGTAATGTATAGAGAGGTCAATCGTCGCGTTTACGGCAAACGTTCTGCACAAATTTGCGTTTTGTCGAAGAAACTTGATTGATTTTAGTGCTTTTCATGCATGTTATCAACAGATTTCAGGCAACTTCTTCAAAAAGAGAGAGGGAGAAATGTCAAGTAGCTGCCTTGCCGGGTAAAATCTTTCTAATGATGAAAAAAGTTCTTTAACAACTTTCACGCTATCTGTTCACAAGGGGTTGATGTCTTTGAGCAACCCTCAAGAGTTCAGTTAGGCGGACGGTCCTTATGCCTTGCCGAATGTTAAAATGCTTTCAGTTTCCTTTTCATTCCACAGACCACTTGCAAATATTGACCAACGAAAGCCCTGAATAAAGAATCAGAAAAACGTTGACTCGGATAGAATTAAAATGATTTGTTGTAAGCACGGTTTGTTTGTTTGGATTAGAATTCTTAATTTTTTAAAATTTTTCTAAATTAAGCTGAAATCCGTTTAAGGTGGCTTACTACAGTTTTAATGGATTATAAGAGCCCAACTTTTAACTCTTTTTTGAATAATGTCCCAAGATGTTTTTCATTCTCTATTTACTGTTTGCTTAAGTCTTTTGCCAATCTATGTGAAAATTGAACAATTAAACGTAAACAAATGGCCAAAATGAACGACCGAGTACCTAAGGAGAGACTGGGCGCTAGTAGTTTAAATCACGTTTTTCTCAAAATCTACCCGTATGACCCCCCCTCAAAATTTCAAGAATAAGAAATTGGCTCTGATTCAGCATTCATGCAAAGTGAAATAAAAATCTGTAAGGTAGATTTTGAGCTAATTTTGATTTCACAATTTCTTAGTTTGTGAAAAATGTGCCTTACAGATTTTTATTTTACTTTGCATGAGCCAATTTCTTATTCCTGAAATTTTGAGGGGGGAGGGGGGGTCGTACGGGTAGATTTTGAGAAAAACGTGATTTAAACTACTAGCGCCCAGTCTCTCCTTAGGTACTCGGTCGTTCATTTTGGCCATTTGTTTACGTTTAATTGTTCAATTTTCACATAGAATGGCAAATGACTTTTGCAAACAGTAAATAGAGAATGAAAAACATCTTGGGACATTATTCAAAAGAGTTAGAAGTTGGGCTGTTATAATCCATTAAAACTGTAGTAAGCCACCTTAGGATTCGAGTGTGACCAAAGAAAGTCAGCTAAAATTAGCCCTCGCCCGCCTCTGCCAGGGTTTTCTTTTCTCCTCCATATTAGAGAGAGCAAAGGAATAGAGATCCACGGGGTAGGGAGATCCTGGAGCGGGTGTTTTGCAATTTCAGAGTAATTGTAACGATCTATTTCAGGGCTTAACCTTGGTAACTGTGCCAAGAAAACATTTTTCTGTCGCTTAAAGATGATTCCTTTGAGTGGACTGTGGCATATTGGCATAGGCTCGTGTGAGCCTAGCACGCTTCAGTTATGTTCTGTGCAATTATTTTAAACACGTAAGGCTGAGTAAATTTCAAGTTTACAAACCGCCAGTGCAGCCGCACCACGTCCTTTAGCCGTGTTTTTTGATCTTATCGATTGGAATCGCATTTTCTGGAACAAGTTGGGAAAGCAACGCGTGGAATAGGCGAGTTCGTGTCTGCCACCTCTTCGAAGCGAGTCTAAGTGCGAAGTTTTTGTTTTGACAATTAGTTTCCATTCATATGTAAAGTGAAACTAATTACCTTCACAAAAGTTTCGCACTCAGACTCGTTTCGAAGAGGAGGCAGACATGAACTCGGAAATGGCCTATTTAGCTCATTTCAAGGGTAGGCTTTTCTACATTATGCTTTTACTTTGACACAAGAATGCTCCAGTTTAAAGTGGTACTATGATCAAAAAATCATTTCCTTTTTTTCTTCAGATTTTGAAAGCGTGTTCGCTTAACACCTAACTGGCAAAATTTTGAGCTTTGAGTTTTATCCAAAGGCTGCTTATTTTGAGTGTAAGTTTTGGATTTCATGGTCCGCCATTACTCACGTTCAAAACTGGCCGATTGGACCTCAGAGGGTTGGATCTAGAGAAAATGACGTCATTTACACACTAGCTTAAAATTTCAGCGTGTAAACGCAATCATTATATATGCAAAACACGGGTTGAAAAGTCTGAAAGCCCGAAACTTCCGTGCTGCATATTAATTAGACCGCGTACACACGCATTGCATTCTTAAACTAGTGAGTGTTGGACGTCATTTTCTCCTCGACCCAGCTCTCTCAAGATTTTAAAGTTAGTAATGGCGGACCAATAAATAAGAAAATTCCAGCTAAAATAAACAGGTGTCTTTTTAAAATCAGAACTTAAAACTTAGGTGAGTTAGTGTTTAGTTAACATAGTTTTGAAATCCAAAGGAAAAACATTTTTTTTTTTTAATGCTCCTTCCTGACTAAGATGCTTGGTCTCCTCCCCCCCCCCCCCCCCCACCCCTGAAAAAAAAAAGCCGCTAAAATGCTCAGTTAATGCTCATGCTGCATAGGCTGATAGGGCTGTTTTTGAAATTTGAAGTTTTTTAATTTCAACACAAATGAAGGCTCAGCTTCACAAAAACGTATACGTATAACACAAATGTAGAACAGTAAGTTCTTATTGGCGTTGGCGTTGGGAAATTTAGTGTTTCCAACCTTTCCTCGGAAGAGTGGGCGGCGATTAAAAATCTTAGTAAACACAATGCCATAGTTGTCAAATCGGCCGACAAAGGCGGC
>OX421445.1:20267772-20287772 GCA_949126865.1 Montipora capitata
CAACGGTGGCGACTTTCCATAGAGGAAAAACGATTGCAAAGTATCTGTCAAAAGCCGAAGCGGTGAGGGTAATTATAGAACACGCCATGGAAGTTCCCTGTGAGAAGTTGAGCATCTTGCAGGATATCTGTCCAAAGGGACCATCAGTGAGCCACGAATGTTCCCGGCGTAACATGCTTACAGCGGTCGGTATCATGTTAAAAATTGCCGTAAAGAGATCACCAACCTGGATATCACACAGATAACATGATTAGCAATCTTAGGTAACATGACTTTTTATAACAATTCAAATTTATAAAAATGAGCGCTTTGGACATTGTCGACAATATGAACCGATTTATTGCCGCCGGTCTCATTTCATTTGAACTCATTCAAATACCAAGTGAAGTAAGCACGAAAACGATCGATTCCCTTTACTCGAGAAGAGGAGCTTCACCCTCTTTAGCCCTAAGTTTTATAAAGTGCCCATCAGATAAAATTCTCCTCACAATATCACAGCTCTATTAAACACACTATTTGTGAGAACGTGGGAAATTATTACTTAAGTTTAATTTGCTGATATAAAAAGAAGTCCTCCTTATTAGTACCAAATCAAATGCATGGAGAAAAGATGAGGGACTATACATTTTGGTGTCCGAAAAGCCATTTGTGAAAGTGAGATTCGTTTCTTCTGAAAAGCTGGGTCTTCAAAAAAAAAAAAAGAAGAAAAGACTAAATTGATTGCACCTAGTTTTGAGCCATCATACGTCGCACCTTTTAACTGGTGAATCCAAACGCAGTAATTTTTCTCAGTACGCCATTTAGGATTTCTCATCTCTGTATTTACTATAAGAAATGATATCTACGTTCGTCTTACCGCCATATTGACAATGAGATAGTTGGTTGCCGATTTCATCCGTCTGTGCGTGAATACTATACGAATAACCAAAGCGTTTCCAAATATAGCAAAGAACACGAGAATCAGATAAACGAGTTTCTTCACCCATTCCAGTGCAGGGGACCACATTTCCTGCGAGCACTCAGGCAGAAAATTGTAGGTGACATTAAGTGTCTCACTACTGTTGTTCATGGTGATTCTCTCAGCTTAGCAATTCTTCTTCTTGATCAGCTATGAAAATGGAATAGAGTGATTCATTTAGTGAGGGCTTTACCTAGTACCTCGTGCTCACGAATGGTGATGTTATTCAATGGAGTTCAAGGACTATGACATATACAATGGTCTTCTTTTTGTTTGGAATAGCATGTTTATTTGAGCAGCGGGGTTAAATAAAAAGAGACAATCTTAATTGGGATCGAGTCAGTGTTTTACAGTTTAAGTTTTCTTAGGGCTATCGCAAGGCTGGTAATGTCAACGACTACCACCTTTTTGTTTTCAAATAAACTCTACTCAACATCACTAATCAAAGCAAAGAAAAGCTTAAAGTTTGATGCTTGTGGAGCTGAGTATGGAAAAACAATAATTCAAATGAGAGCTATTCAGCTGATTTTGACTGATGCCGCCGACATTATCGATCCAGCGCCCTATCAACTTTTCACTGGAAAAGAAATATCCAGAGAGCCTTCCAAAAAGATCGTGTAGTTTTAAAAAAGTTAATAATCAACTCTACCTTCTCGCTTTAATCGAGCAAAGGTCCATTTCCTACAAATCCAATGTCACCAGGCAAATTATTTTGTCAGTTAACTTTCAGGCTAACGAGATGCAACTTGTTTTGCCTGGCATACACTTTTCTCAACAGCAACGGTGAATTGGTCCTTTTCTGATTTTAAAGCAATCCATTTTTAAGTTTTATACTTATGGAACTCGATAACTGAGGCCGGAATAAAACTCAACAGCTATTACGCCTTCGAACATCTGCTTCCCTAATTCTCCGGTTAAACACGAAACGTTAGTGATGTATTGGTGTATTTGTTAATTTAAACACAGGCAAATTATTTTGTCAGTTAACTTTCAGGCTACCGAGATGCAACTTATTTTGCCTGGCATACACTTTTCTCAACAGTAACGGTGAATTGGTTCTTTTCTGATTTTAAAGCAATCCATTTTTAAGTTTTATACTTATTGAACTCGATAACTGAGGAATAAAACTCAACAGCTATTACACCTTCGAACATCTGCTTCCCTATTACACCGTATTCAAAAATGGCGGACACGCGGAACGACCTAGGTTCTAATACATGAAAGCGAGGTTTGGTAGGCCGTATTTCAGTCTGGAAAATTTTAGTGGCGGCTGTCAGCAGATTTAAGTTATACAATATTCCGGCGTCCTCAAGTAGTGCAGTGAATATGACTCAGTTCTTCTTACCGAAGATGACATTCCCGGAGCTTCGTTAGCTGGGCTAAATCCTTCTTCGTTGAAGAATGAAGTGTTGCGGTTTTGGTTGCGCGATGCGGTGTCGTGGGGATTCCCTTAAACTTACAACGAAACTTTTGCTTGCAAAACTGTAATTACAAGGCTTTGGTTTTAAAGTTTAACAGTTGATGTTTTTCAAGGTTTATCATTACCCTTTTTTTAAAAATGCGCTTTGCGGAGTGGAGGAATACGTGAAAAGTGGACGCGATCAAACGGTGATAGATCCTGATCCGGACAAAATTTACACCAAAAGAAAAAAAGAGGATTATGAATGTTATGAGCTGCACTCCTTCGTCATCACCCAGCGTGAAATACCCAAGCGATGGCTGGGGAAAATCTCTAGAAAGGATGCCTTCATTCACTCGCATTGACTCACAGGTTTCCCTGTTGAAGGAGAAAATCCCTGACCTTGAGAAAAAATTCAGGGCACTTGAGTGGCGATTGTTTTGCTTCGAGAATATTTCAAAAAATTATTCCCTTTATTACCTAATTTGAAAACGATGAGCCTGCTGTGTATGAATTTAATGTTTTACAAGATGATATCAATGTCAGACAACAAACAATATTTCTTTTGGAAAAATGAACCAGGGCACATGTACACAGTACATCACATGTATTTTGAATTGTGTCTCATCCACAAGTTCTCTGGACATTGAAGTTGATTGAGAATTATAATAGCTAAAGAGACATCTGCGAAGATTGAACAATGAGATGTTAGTCCTGGGCATACGTAAACCGAACAACGAACAGTTACAATTTATATGCTTTAATATTTTGTCATGTTTTGTTATAAAATAAACTCTTTACTAACTGAAAATGGTGAAAATTTAATAATCGCCCAGCCTCGAACGCAGCACCACAGTTTCTATAGACACTACCCCCTTCATTCGAACCAATAGCTTTAAGCCTGGTTCACACGTACGACTCAAATTCAGATGCAAACGCAAGGAAATACACGTGTGAACTACCTCAGCGCAAATGCAAGCGCAGACGCAAGAAAATGGAAAATTTTCCATTTTCTTCTGTTTGCATTTGCGCTAGCGTTTGCATTTCAAACGTGTTGATCGGAGAAACGCAAACGGAAGGGCAAAGGTAAAAAAACACACAGGTTCATTCTCGTCCACCACCTTAGAAAAAGGAGTTGAACTGCGCCTGCGTGTCTTACTTCCCTGGCGTGTGCGTTGGACGTGTGAACTTCGTTTGCATTTGAGTTTGCATTTGGGTTTGAGTTTGCGTTTGCATTTGGGTTTGCATTTGCGTCGTACTTGTGAACCAGGCTTTAGCCTGTCACAGCAACGAGAGCATGTACATGAACTATGGCAGTCGCCAAGCTCTACAATGTGTAAGAATTAGTTTTGATTCTTATTGGTCAAAAGGAAATGTCATGAGGAGTGTGACTCATTGGCCGTTTTATACCAGCGACGCATAATTCGTCTGGGACGAACTTGGCTAAACTTTTTTTCTGCGTCTGTTAATTGCTACCGCAGTGAGTGAGCCTGAAGCGAACGAACGAGGCAGCTCTCTAGTCGGGAGAAGAACACATTTTCTTCGAAACGCAAGGGATTGCGGTTGCAGTAAGAACAAAGGTGTAAGGAATTGTGGTTATGCGCGAATGGAGGAAGTAAGCGCTATGATCTTGTTACAATTTTGCTTCTCGTATCCTCAAACTATAGATTCACTGTCACGCAACAAAAAAATAAATTCGAATCGATCAACGATCTTCAATGGAAAAGGGCAAGGACTTAGAATGTTGTAGGAAACAAATCTTTTAACCTCCTCTCAAATTCTCAGGTCGAAGCGTTTCACGCAAAGTTTTGTATTGAGACTCCATGTGGTCAACGAAAACATCTGGAGTTCACTTTGCGATGAAAGTGCTTACTTTTCGCTCATGAGATAAAAAACATGTGTATGAACACATTTCCTAATGTACTTGAAAGGCTCAAACTGCTGAGATTCACAGGGACTGACATTTCTTTCAACCAAATAGCTATGTATCATGGTGTCACACAAGGGAACAATTCGGAAATAATGCTGTATTTTCGAAAAGAAAGACGTCACGAGACTGGAAACTTCAGGAAAGGTTTATTTCTAGAACATTTTCAACCTCCTTTAGATAAAAATTCAGAAGACCTTGCGATTTTGATCTTAGAATTTGATGACGTCACTGTGAAAACCATCTATTGTTTTCTTTCTTCTCTCGACTGGGGTCCACAAGGAGGTCCAGTTTGGGGTCCACGTTTTGTACCGTCCCTGCTCAAGACCCTGCATTAATGGCGGCCAAAAAAATATTCTTTTGTTTATCTGCTAATTAGCCTCGTTTGCATGGACAAAATATAAAAGAAATGTTGCTTGAGACCGAGGCTAGTGAGTCTCATTAGCACATAAACAAAAGAGTACATTTTTGGCCGCCATTTATGCATTCGGTTAATTCCACCCACGAACCGTCAATAAATTGCAAGCATAATTGAACATCCTCCTTCCCCTTCGGCAGCATTTCTACCATTTATGTAAACTACAGTTTAGTATAAAGAGGGGCACAAGACGCGTAATGCGTCTCGATAAACTATTCACTACAGTACGTCTTCGAACACCCACTAACTTAACTGGATAGTGCGTCCAGGAGCATTGTGCGTCTTGTGCCCGTGCGTCGTTATACTTACTAGACGAATTTAACAGACGCAGAAAAAACGTTTGCCCAAGTTCGTCCCAGACGGATTACACCTCTTATATAGCTCGCCCCGTCTTACGCTAGACGGATAGCATGAAAGAAGCATAGTTTCAGCGGATGGAAGGATTATGCGTCTCTAGAAAAAAACGGCCATTCAGAAGTAGGGAGCTTACATGTAAGAACGAGACGTTTCAACCACAGACGGAAACAGGTACATGTAGTCAGTGAACATTGCGCATGCTCAGACGGTTAGGGCCCAAATTCTTTAAACTAATCGTCTCCAATAGTGAAACGACAGGTAGGATTGTTGCGACAAATTAAAAACGAAAACATCTCATGTGCCTACAGTTGTAAGCTTCGTACCAATCTCGTTCCCAGTCGTCCTCACGTGAATTAAACGTGACGTCACCGGTAAAGCGGATCGGGAAGATTCCCCGAGGACTCCTTGCGCTATCGCGCCCGGCCTCAAGTCTCCCGTTTCTTGCGATTTAGCGCTTAAAGGCCTGGGAACAAGGCTGGCTCCGTACTTTTGTGGAACCAGAGCAATAAGGTTAAATGGTAATAAATGTTGTCTTTGAATAACTTACTTCATTTGGTTTTTCTTAAATTCGATGATAAATAGCCCTGTTTCATTGTCAGTAGTGGACTTAAAGATGGCTCCATTGAAATATTTCTTCTGCACCGTCCGCTTTCTCGCTCTGATCGATCATTGTTTCTAGGTTTTTCAATATGTCGTAGAGACACCTTTTCCATGACGATTTCTTTTTTGTGGTCTTTTGCTACAAGACACATATGTTCCACACTGCAACCAAATAAATCGATGAAAAAAATCGAAAAAAATAACCAGCGCGTGACAAAATGACTGCGTGATGCGTAGAACGTATGTGCAATAACAGTAGCTGGCACCGTCTTAAGAGTCACGTTTTAGGCAAACGGCCATCCGGTTGATTGTTTATGGTTTCATTGCTTTTCTTTTTTTTAGAAAACAAGCGAAAGTGAAGATGAATGACAAGACTTCTTAATTACCTGCCAATGAAACGCCGAAATTATGTCCATACATTCGTTCCAAATCAAGCCGGAATGAGGAAATCCATTTGGTGCACCTCACGAAATCAGATGTCCTGAAAGCGCGAATTTCATCCTAATTGGTTCCGATGCACTTCTGCATTAGCATTGCGTCCCCGTGAAGTGATCACATCAGTTTTTTAATCTCCTAGTCAAAACAAGTTAATTCGTTAGGGGTATTGTTGAGAGAACGTAGATGCTGATCACTGCTGAGGACCAAAGATTTTAGATGGAATTTAATTTGGATCGTTTACAAATTAAGGTGGCTTACTACAGTTTTCCCAAGAATGTGAAATCAAAGCAACAGGGTGTCTCTAATGAAGTGTTAAGGTCTGGCCAAACGCTCGCAACATTTCAACGCAACATCTTGCAACATTGTTGGGCACAACATGTTGCATGCGTTTGGCCACCCTGTTGCGATATGTTGCAACATGTTGGATAATTTTGGATCAAATTTGAAAGGGGTCAAATTTTTCGTGCAATATTTTGAATGTTGGATGATGTTGTACTCGTTTGGCCACGTTTACGCTTACGTTCACGCAACATTGTTGCACTGGGGCATGCGCGCTAGGTCCACTTGTTGCGCGCCAAGGGACTGGGGCACATAAACATTGACATGTTGCGTGCATTTGACCAGCCCGTTCAACACATGCCGCAACATCATACAACAATGTTGCAAGATGTTCCGTTGAAATGGTGCGAGCGTTCGGCCAGGCCTTTAGTCACTGCAATTGCTGTAAATTTAAATGCAAATCAGGGGAAAGTGCTAAATATAGTGACCGAGCTCCTAGTGTGGGGACTGGGAACTAGACATTTCAAAGGTATTTTTCTCAAAAACTAGCCGTACGACCCCACCTTAAAATTTCAGGATTTCCCTAGGGAGAAAAACCTGTCAGACAGGTTTTTACGCAAATGGCAAAAAGTCGAATTTCTTCTATTTTGATAATAACTGAAAAACTGTCTCATAGATTTATTAATGATGTTTACGGTTTCATCTTCATATTGTTTACTAATTCCCAAAACTTCAACCCTGGTCGTGCGACTAGGTTTTGAGAAAAACGCCTTTGAAATGTCTAGTTTCAAGTCCCCCCTCTAGTGGCTCCGTCACTACATTTAGCATATTCCTCTTATTTGCATTTATTTGTCAGGTGAAATTACATTTTACATCAATTGCAGTGACTAACACTTCAGAAGAGACATCCAGTTTCTCTAATGAATTATTTCACAGATTTCAAAATCTTGACCTTTTTCTTCGGAAAACTGTCGTAAGCCACCTTAATCACATTTGTGATAGGCTGCATATTAACTGGACGATGAAATTAAGTGTTCTTATCCTTATCATTATAAATAACAAGTTTGTATTACGTAAGGCATTTTTCTACCTTTTTCAAGATAACAAAATTCTCCGAGTATGCCCTTCTATTTTATTTCAATAACATCTTAATTGATGCTCCAAAACGAAGTGTATGAACGGCTTAGAATTAGCAGTTCTCAATGTCTCGGCCTGTATAATATTGAGAAGAAAGTGAGAGATTGTATGTGCCGATATTTTAACCAAGTACAGTTTTTAATTTTGTCACACAATCTCTTCTCCTCTGATACTCTTTGATTGCCTTTTCCATTTCAAATTTATCCTTGCTTTCTAAAACTGGCGTTGTGGTCCGATTTACAGACGTTTTTACGTGGAAAGGATACTACGCTTTTAATGGCTATCTCCCTTACAAGAATATAATTAATTATTAATTATAACAGATTCCAAAAGCTTCTTTTCAACCCTTCACCCGGAAACGGCCCCCATTCTCGAGTAAAATCGTCTGGCGTTAGACAGAGTAAAATCTGTAATTATCACTGACTTACGATGCATGGAGCGCGCGAGTAAGTCACAATAGACCATTTTCGAATTCTCACGGCTGGACTGGATCTAGCATGAAATGGAGGCTAATGAGGGCAAATCTTTTCAAATGCAAATTAATTAATAATAATAATAATAATCCATTTATATAGCGCCTTTTCTACAAGATTCAAAGGCTCTGTTTACAAGAATTAGATAGAACTAAAAATAAAAATAAGCGCACGAAATTGACATAAAAACTAGACGCTAGCAATTAAAAACATCACGATTCATAAGCTCGCTTAAAAAGAAATGTTTTAAGTTTGCGTTTGAAATCATCAATTGAGTTTGCAGATTTAATATCCTCAGGTAAGTTATTCCAAAGTTCCGGAGCAGCAACGGAGAAAGTTCGTTTACCATACGAGTAATTAGCCTGCAGTAGCCTCCATTTCATGCTAGATCCAGTCCAACCGTTAGAATACGAAACTGGCCTATTCGTTTTACTTTAATCTGCGATTGGTTGAGAATGTGGCAGGAACGTTTTAAGTCCACAGTCATCAGTAAACACATACATCTGAAAAGTACTTTTATGTAAGGCAAGTACATGATCTCAAACCTTGAGAAAAGTGCTTTAAAGAGGACGCCATGCATTGTTGTGTTTGGACTCGTTGATACCAGAGGGAAAGCGCGGGTGTCGTTTTGTGGCTGGCTAACGTGAATACCCCGTCAATTCTGGAGAGTGCAGTAACGCAAAAAATCCCTGGTATTTATTAACGGTCATCAAATATATTTTCATTATATTAGTTTTGTTTGCATTGCATTTATAACATATATACTGTATTGACAAAGGACATACTAATAAACAAAATTGTGACATCAAGATGAAAACAAAGAAAAGTTTGAAATGAAAGTTGGAAAGATCATTGCAGTGAGTGATCGGTATACGTAAATCCTTCTCATAATAGGGAGTTTAAGCAAAGACGACGGCTAAAGCAACAAAAACGTCTTTCCAAGATATAAGTTAACTCTATCGCAAGTATTTCGCGATTATTCCGTCTTGTTCACCTTGTATAATAAGGGCGAATTATCCTGTAACTGGATGGGTACGAACGCTTTTAAAGTCAAAACAGAAAATGAATGCTTTCGTTGTAATATGCTCACATTGTCGTCAAAACCTACAATTTGGTGATTTCACGTCGTTGTTTTGTGGAGTACGGTCGGAAATTCGTGTTGCACGTGCAGCACGAGTATTTCTCCTTTTTTAACCAATAATATTCTTGCTTCGTGACGTTGCCGTAGCCGTAGCCGTAGCCGTAGCCGTAGCCGTCGTCTTTGCTTAAACTCTCTAATTTCAATGAAATGTCAGTCAGACTGGTATTGAGAATGAAGAATATTATCATCTTAAGAGTACTCAACATGAGTACTCAACAAAGAAATCCATGATACTAGTAAGGAGAAAGAACGTTTCCACCGTAGGAATGAAAGGCTTAAGCACTCTGGAATTGCAAAGAAAGCCCGAAAAAAATCCAGGCATGAAAAGCGTTTTTGTTTACCAAGAAAAAAGGTAAGGTATAGAGAGGTCAATCGTCGCGTTTACGGGCAAACGTTAAGCACAAATTTGCGTTTTATCGAAGAAACTTGATTGATTTTAGTGCTTTTCATGCATGTTATCGACAGATTTCAGGCAACTTCTTCAAAAAGAGAGAGAGAGAAATGTCAAGTAGCCGCCTGCCGGGTAAAATCTTTCTAATGATGAAAAAAGTTCTTCAACAACTTTCACGCTATCTGTTCACAAGTGGTTGATGTCTTTGAGCAACCCTCAAGAGTTCAGTTAGGCGGACGGTCCTTATGCCTTGCCGAATGTTAAAATGCTTTCAGTTTCCTTTTCCTTCCACAGACCACTCGCAAATATTGACCAACGAAAGCCCTGAATAAAGAATCAGAAAAATGTTGACTCGGATAGAATTTACATGATTTGTTGTAAGCACGGTTTGTTTGTTTGGATTAAAATTCTTTATTTTTGTAAATTTTCCTAAATTAAGCTGAAATCCGTTTAAGGATTCGAGTGTGACCAAAGAAAGTTAGCTAAAATTAGCCCTCCCCCGCCCGGCCCCGCCCCGCCAGGGTTTTCTTATCCCTCCATATTAGAGGGAGCAAAGGAATAGATCCAGGGGATAGGGAGATCCTGGAGAGGGTGTTTTGCAATTTCAGAGTAATTGTAACGATCTATTTCAGGGCTTAACCTTGGTAACTGCGCCAAGAAAACATCTTTCTGTCGCTTAAAAATGATTCCTTTGAGTGGACTGTGGTATAGTGGCATAGGCTCGTGTGAGCCTGGCACGCTTCAATTATGTTCTGTGCAATTCTGTTAAACACGCAGGCTGATTACATTTCAAGTTTACAAACCGCCAATGGATCCGTACCACATTCTTTAGCCGTGTTTTTTGATCTTATCGATTGGAATCGCATTTTCTGGAACTAGTTGCAGGGCTCGAAATAACGGCCGGTCAACGGACGATGTCCGAACTGATTTGGGAGTTGACCGGTCAACCTTTCGTCTTGCCGGTCATGTTGATCGTTTTGAAAATGAAATAAACTAAAATTTCCCTGCTGTTCAGTTGTTTCAGTTGTAGCAAGTCGCTGTGTATTGTCATCTGCGGAACTTTGATCTGAAATCCTGGGTGAAATGCAACAAGAACCGTTGTTGACAATGAGTGCTTTAAAGTGCTATAAGCTCTAAGTAACAACTTTGTTGGAAATATATAACGCCAGTTTTGGTTCATGGGCCCCTGTTTTAAGAATTATTTATTCCCCCCAGTAATTTGACAGGCCAGAAACGGTACGTGACCGAGCTAAAATGAATTTGGCCGGTCATCGTGTCCGGAGACTCTCCGGAAATTATTTCGAGCCCTGTAGTTGGGAAAGCAACGCGTGGATTCTGAGTTCATGTCTGCCTCCTCTTCAAAGCGAGTCTAAGTGCGAAGTTTTTCTCGTGAAAATTAGTTTTTTTTTCACCATCACAAAAACTTCGCACTTAGAATCGCTACTCAGAAATGGGCTAATGAACAGTTAACTTTGCAATACTTGACCTCACTGTAAGAGGCTTCAGTATGTCTTCCTCTTCTTTTAAGAAAGTTCAAGAAGCTGTTCTTCTATTTTATGACGAGGTTTTCATTCATATGTAAAGTAGAACCAATTACCATCACAGCAACTTCACTTAGACTTGCTTTAAAGAGGAGGCAGACATGAACTGGCAAATGGCCTATTTAGCTCATTCCAAGGGTAAGCTTTTCTACATTATGCTTTTACTTTGTCTCAAGAATGCTCCAGTTAAATGCTCCTTCTTCCTGACTAAGATGCTTGGTCTCTCCCCCCCACCCCCACCCCCAAAAAGTCGCTAAAATGCTCAGTTAATGCTCATACTGCATAGGCTGATAGGGCTGTTTTTGAAATTTGAATTTTTTTATTGTGACAGAAATGAAGGGTCAGCTTCACAAAAACGTATACGTATAACACAAATGTAGCACAGTAAGTTCTTATTGGCGTTGGCGTTGGAAAATTTAGTGTTTCCAACCTTTCCTCGGAAGAGTGGGCGGCGATTAAAAATCTTAGTAAACGCAATGACATAGTTGTCAAATCGGCCGACAAAGGCGGCGCGGTAGTTGTTTGGCCGTCCGACCTTCACCAAAAAGAAGCTATGGGGAAATTTTCTGACACCTCGTTTTATGCCAAAATGCAGAAAGATCTCACCTCCACAAATCAAAAACTTGTCAAAGACGCCATTCAGAATCTTATAGTTAAACAAGAATTACCGGACACTGCAACTAATCTCATCATCAACACCCCTAGAACTTCCTGCATTTACTTCTTGCCTAAAATTCACAAACGTAACAACCGCCCTATCGTTTCTAGCTACTTAGACTATGCCTATCGTCAAATCTTTGCCATCATACATTGAAGACAGTATACACCCACTAAATATTTTCCGCGATTTCAATTTCTCCGGCCAAGACAAAGTTATTTTCACCATGGACATTACATCTCTATACACAGTCATTCCCAATAGCGAAGGTCTTCAAGCACTTAAACACTTTTTCAATAGAACCAAGCTCGGAAACGCTCCTCCGCCTTGCCGAACTAGTTTTAACGCTTAACTGTTTTTTATTCGTCGGCAACTATTACAAACAAATGAATGGTGTAGCGATGGGCACAAGAACGGGACTTAGCTATGCCAATCTTTCTGTAGGATAAGTTAAACACCAATTTTTTAATCAGTACAACGGCCCCAAACCTGAACTCTACGGCCGCTACATCGACGACTGCATCGGCGCTATTTCATCCAGCAGAGAAGAACTCGATCAATTTATAACCTCCGTCAATTCCTTTCATCCGGCTCTTAAATATACCTGGGCAATTTCGGAAACTTCATTGGCTTTCCTAGATATCAAAGTTTCTATTAGTGGCAACGGGCTATGTACCAGTGTGCACTACAAACCTACTGATTCTCACAGTTATTTGTTGTATTCATCGTCACATCCATCACATGTCGAGAACTCCATTCCTTAGTCTCAATTTCTTAGACTTCGACGTCTATGTAGTTATGACTCCGATTTTTCCAGCAAATCAGAGGAGATGTGCCAATTCTTCGAAAAACGTGGCTATATCGGGACCTAAGCGATCTGTTAAGATCACCGATCGTTTCACATGTACCTCCGAAAATGTCATCTATTGCATAAACTGTACCTTATGCAATAAATTATACATTGGCAAGACAGGTAGACGACTAAGGGAACGATTCCGCGAACACCTTCGCGATGTTGAGAACAAGGATGCATCTAAGCCAGTCGCTCGTCATTTTAATCTCCCTAACCACCCCAAAAAACACATGGCTATCTGCGGCCTTTCCCTACATCTAGGTACGACGGAAAGCTGCAAGAATCTGGAACAAAAATTCATCTTCCAAATCGGCACCCTTAATCCCTACGGTATTAACGAACGCTTTTCATTTAACTAATATATTCCTATTTTTCACGTTGCCATGTTACCACCAATAGCGTAGCTCCTACTCTACTATAAAAACTACACATAACCCACAAGTCCTCGATTCGCTCTGACGTAGGGCTAACGCTCGAAACATCAGCTTTTAGAATCTCTGTACGGTGGCCAATTTACATTATCAAATTTTTGTATATTGTAAATAACTTTTTTGGCAATTCACAATCTCTCCTTTAAAGACTGCAAACTCTGGTTTCGCGCGCTCTATCTCACGTGACTCCTACGTTCTTGACCAATGACTCATAGAATTCCAATCAAACTTCACCTTACAGGTAAGCCTCGTTTAATTTTCTAACTTTTGGCTACGATTTTCCCTCAACTCACCATCCACACCCACAAACAGTATTCCCCCCCCCCCCCTGCTACCTACTGATTAATAAATGTCTTAGTGGTTAGTGGAGAGAAACCCCTTCTTGTAAGGAGGATTCTTCTATCAACACCAATTGGGAAAGCGATAAAGGTTAACTGCTGCCTCATGTATTACTCTTAGATAACCACGGGTTAATACATATACAGAAGGAAAACACCGACGCTGAAAACGACCAAAATCTCCCTTAAAATCGCTTAAAGCGTTACAAAAACCACACAGAAGAGAAGAAGCCTCACAATAGAAGAGATTGTGATAGCGGGGAGTCAGAGTGGTTTAGCGGTTATCAACCGCGCCTCCCACCTCTGCGATCCAGGTTCAACCCTGGCCTTGGGTCGTATGTGGGCTGAGTTTCAGTTGATCTCAATCTGACTCTGAGGGTTTTTCTCCGGGTACTCCGGTTTTCCTCCCTCATCAAAATCAACTCTCAGTCAATTACATCCGGCTGCGGGCGGATACCCTCGATAGGGATAACCTCTGGTATCTTTCCCTTTCATTGCATTAAATGAATAAAGTTGGTATTATTATTATTATTATTATTATTATTACAAATAAAACGAGGTAATACGTTTTTATTCAAAATTTCGCTATTTTTCACTTTCAAGTACAGTTATTTTCTTTTTGCTGATTCAGCGATTTCGCAAGTTTGGGGAATCTTTGGTGCAATTTGAAATAAATAAGCACTTGTAAATGTTCTCAAAGACCACAATTTGCACTTGCCCTGCCGGGCTCGTGCATTTTTGGTCGTCTTTGCAAAAATGTACTCGTGCTTATTTATTCCAAATTGCACTCGAAATCATGTGATTACCTCTACAAATAAGCATACAATTACCGCGTGAACGAACAATGGAAGCTAACGAGCTGAACCTGCTCAACCCACTCGATAATAATAGTGATTAAATGACAGTTTCTCCGAAGGGTTTCAAAGCTGCGGGTTGCATCTTATCTTTTTTTGTGCTTCGTCTTGTTTCCATGGTGCCCCGGCTTCGCGTTCTCCTAAGTAATGAGGGCTCGGATCGCAGCGGAAACAGAGGTCTCAAAATCTCTTTGAATCCATGTCGGAAATCTTGACTGAATACAACGTATATGCAGCAGTTAATAGCACTATTTGCATGGGCGAATAAAAAGCCAGTGGTCTGCAGCTCTACGGGAATACCACAAGAGGCGGGGAAAATGTCAGTAAAATCTTGCAAAAGCAAATTTATATGTATCAGAAACCAGCACAGTCCAAAGGCAACGACCACAGTTACCAACATTTTTAACACGTTTTTCTTGGACTTGTCGAGCAGCTGGACATTGGCCGGCGTCGTGTTGCCTGGAATGTGTCTTCCCCAGACAGTTACGATGATTTTCGAGTACAAAATGAAAATCACGGACAGAGGTAATGCGTACAGTAGCACGAATGATACAATGGTGTAAATCGCTGCTGCCTTGTTGTGGTCAAATGCTGGGGACCAGTTCTCGATGCAGAAGGGAACACCATCAAAGAGCTGAACCTTCGCAGCATAGAGCATGGGGGATGCAAATGCGAACGACGCGATCCAGATTAAAGTCACCAGCCATCTTATCTTTCCAACGGTGGCGACTTTCCATAGAGGAAAAACGATTGCAAAGTATCTGTCAAAAGCCGAAGTGGTGAGGGTAATTATAGAACACGCCATGGAAGTTCCCTGTGAGAAGTTGAGCATCTTGCAGGATATCTGTCCAAAGGGACCATCAGTCAGCCACGAATGTTCCCCGCGTAACATGCTTACAGCGGTCGGTATCATGTTAAAAATTGCCATAAAGAGATCACCAACCTGGATATCACACGGATAAGTTAAACATGATTAGCAATCTTAGGTAACATAACTTTGTATAACAATTCAAATTTATAAAAATGAGCGCTTTGGACATTGTCGACAATATGAACCGATTTATTGTCGCCGGTCTCACTTCATTTGAATTCACCCAAATACCAAGTGAAGTAAGCACCAAAACGATCGATTCCCTTTACTCGAGAAGAGGAGCTTCACCCTCTTTAGCCCTAAGTTTTAAAAAGTACCCATCAGATAATTTCTCCTCACAATATCACAGTTCTATTAAACACACTATTTGTGAGAACGTAGGAAATTATTACTTAAGTTTAATTTGCTGATATAAAAAGAAGTTCTCCTTATTAGTACCCAATCAAATGCATGGAGAAAAGATGAGGGACTATACATTTTGGTGTCCGAAAAGCCATTTGTGAAAGTGAGATTCGTTTCTTCTGAAAAGCTTTGTTTTTGACTCATGACTTCAAAAAAAAAAAAAAAACAAGAAGAAGAAGAAAAGGCTAAATTGATTGCAACTAGTTTTGAGCCATCATATGTCGCACCTTTTAACTGAGACCAAAAGAAAACCAGTCCGCAACCATGCAGTCGGAAACGCTTTTTGAAAGAAGGATTTCTAGAAAATCACGCTGGGTCTGCTCTGAACTGGTGAATCCAAACGCAGTAATTTTTCTCAGTACACTATTTAGGATTTCTTATCTCTGTATTTATTATAATAAATGATATCTACGTTCGTCTTACCGCCATATTGACAATGAGATAGTTGGTTGCCGATTTCATCCGTCTGTGTGTGAATACTATACGAATAACCAAAGCGTTTCCAAATATAGCAAAGAACACGAGAATCAGATAAACGAGTTTCTTCACCCATTCCAGTGCAGGGGACCACATTTCCTGCGAGCACTCAGACAGAAAATTGTAGGTGACATTAAGTGTCTCACTACTGTTGTTCATGGTGATTCTCTCAGCTTAGCAATTCTTCTTCTTGATCAGCTATGAAAATGGAATAGAGTGATTCATTTAGTGAGGGCTTTACCTAGTACCTCTTGCTCACGAATGGTGATGTTATTCAATGGAGCTCAAGGACTATGACATATACAATGGTCTTCTTTTTGTTTGGAATAGCATGTTTATTTGAGCAGCGGGGTTAAATAAAAAGAGACAATCTTAATTGGGATCGAGTCAGTGTTTTACAGTTTAAGTTTTCTTAGGGATCGCAAGGCTGGTAATGTCAACGACTACCACCTTTTTGTTTTCAAATAAACTCTACTCACCATCACTAATCAAAGCAAAGAAAAGCTTAAAGTTTGATGCTTGTGGAGCTGAGTATGGAAAAACAATAATTCAAATGAGAGCTATTCAGCTGATTTCGACTGATGCCGCCGACAATATCCAGCGCCCTATCAACTTTTCACTGGAAAAGAAATATCCAGAGAGCCTTCCAAAAAGATCGTGTAGTTTTAAAAAAGTTAATAAACAACTCTACCTTCTCGCTTTAATCGAGCAAAGGTCCATCTCCTACAAATCCGATGTCACCAGTTTTAATAAAGAAATAAGCGAATAAAAATTCAATCTTTGATCCATGTTCTGCTAGTAGATCAATCATGCAAAAACGCTTGCTATCAATAACATTAGTCTCCTTCTCTTCAATTAGCAAAGTCTAGTTGAGATATTTGACAGGTTTGAAATATTTTTTTAGTCATTTTCCTAGATGGATGCGTAGGTAATAACATTGAAAAACAAAAGAACGAAGAACTGGAAAAAAAAAGAATATTTTGTTAACCTTGCAATATAGTGCTCATCGAGTACCAAATCACAGTCCGGCCTGCAGTCTGGATATTCATCCGGTCAGATTATCAAAATCTCATCAGTGGCAAACACAAAATGACAAGCAAGTCTCAGAGACTCCAAAGAAACAATCTTTGGTGGTTTAATAGTACATTTGTATCGATTCTTATTCTTACTTTCTCTTTCGTATGCTGAATAATTTACAGCTGCTTAAACTTAAAGAACTTTGCATTTGTGGGGCTGGAATTTCAATTATCTTGGAAATTAACTTCTTTTTACCAATTATAAAACTTGGATCTCTTCAAATCTAACTTTCAAAACCGAATTTTTTTCTTAAAATTTCCGTTATTGTTTTGCCTTCAGCATATTCACTTAAAATCCTACCGGCTCATTCGGTCTAAGATCTTGAGACTTACCGGTTTGGTTGCCATCCGAATGTTCTTTAGTCTCCCGTGATATTTGTCGGCACGGCTAATAAATGTGGAGATCCTGTTTATCAGAAAATTATTGGAAAACTCTGCCTCGAGGGCATACGAGTGAATGACTCTTTTTAATCTAAATGCAAACAACACGCAATACTGTATCTTTAGCCTCTGTTTCAATGCGAGTCGGAGTTCCGGTTAAGTCAGGCAGATTTTCAACGGGAAGCCGTGGGGAAAGACAACGATTTCTACGGAAACGTCAGCTGAAAACACCGATTCGCATTATTTAAAACATTTTTCGGTTTTTTCCAGGTTAGGAAAAATTTATCAGCTTTCATAGGAATGAAACTGGTACGAACGTTGCTTGTTTTTAAATGGGAAAATCGAAAATTTATCGTCGACCGAGTGCTCCTCACGTCCCCCTTGGTCATTTCACTTCGTTGTCAGGGCGAGAAAGGCAAAGAAATGTGCCGAAATGTAAAACGCACGTGCATTTGAGCCATTTTTCTACCCATTTAAACTGGCATTACCTTTCGTCGTTGCTTTTCTAACCCTATTCATAAATTTTACGCGCGGACACTCCTTACTTAAGAGACTAAAGTATGAAATCTCTTATTGACCTTGTCAGCTCTTTGAATTTGCTTTTTTTTGCGCAGCCAATACTGTCAAAAAACATCAACAAATCGTCAACTATTTATTTTCAGTACAGACTGGTCTTCGTCTGTTTGTATTGCCATAAGAAAATGAAACATTTTATGTCCAATCCACCGGTGAAATAAAAGGAAATCAATTTCTTTGTAACGTAAATGCCTAACAAATCAAATTATTAAGTAGTATTGTTTAAATTTTAATAGAAATAAGATTGTATTATCATCATGAAAGTTTGGCGTCCTCATTTCCGTTTTCTTCAGTCTTTCACAGAAAACAGCAAGGACTAGCCCCTAAACGTGTAAATTTACCAAACCTTAAGACTTCACTCTTCTCAGTCTGCCGAAAACTTATGTTAATGGTTTGCCATAACACTGAAATAAATGACTCCACCACGGAGAATCGAAAAAGCAGGATTTAATGTGAACCGCCTTGACTCTGCATCATATAGTCTATCTTTCAGGGCCGTAGCCAGTATGAGGCAAACCGAGGCACTTGCCTCAGTCATTTTTTCGTGAAATTTAAAATAAAGCCTGATCCTAGTGTTGTCTTTAATATGTACTCATCATAAACACTTAAAATACTTCCGAAGATAATTTAACAACGGACATTGCCTCAGTCATATTTTTTTTCTGGCTACGGCCCTGTCTTTAGTCTAAACGTATCAGTTCTTCTTATAATGACACCCACAAACGGATGTTGATCATGCAAAAACGCTCCAATTTAAATTATATAATTTTCTGTTTACCTTAAAACACCCGAGAGTTTCTTTTTGCAGAAATTCCTGTGGGTAGATTTAGGAACGTTGCGACAGTTTGACGATTCCCAATCCGAGATACTTACACGAAGAATTACGAAAAACATAAAGACATTCTAAGATAAATCCTGTCAAAAACGAAGCTGTATGGTGTGACAAATATGACAAGAAAACGTCATCTGTTTGAGAGAATTTGTCAACATTGCTTTTCTTCCACGTAAACTGCCAGTTCTTGTTTGACTAAGAGAAATCTATTAACTACCTCGTCATGTGTGGTGGCTTTTCGGTTTCCCCCTCATGCTTCAACCAGACCTTCAAGCGCACAGCTAATAAATTGTTTGCGAAATAATCAGTCATGGTGATATGATCGGGCGCCCGTCTGGCTCAGTGCCCCACTTATATTGATCGAACATTCATTAAATACTCATGTTGTTTATTCATCTGCAGCTGTCCTAGCAGTAAATGATTGTTACCTGGTGCAGAAAAGCAACTGATTGAGATGCATGCTGACGACACTGTGCGACCTTACGTAAGTGAGGTTAAAATGATTTCACATCTGTGGTGTCATTAGAAATGGTAATAAGGATCCATCAGTTGTACAAACGAGTTTCAAATTTGCGTTTTTTCCTGTATGCCGAATGGCATTTACTTCGTATGCGTTTTGAGTTATTTTGTGTCTTTCCTCTCTGAAGCTAAGGGCCGGAGGTACAAATAAAAGCCGACGATACACCCACAAGCCCTGTCTACAGTCACTTTCATCAAAGGAAGTCAACGCTAGTGCTTCAAACTGGGGGCCACATCATGCCACATCTTCGCCGAATTGAATCTTTATTGAGGAAAGCTATACTTTGACAATTTCTATACGAATTAGACTAGTAGCCTGCCTTTTGCGACGGCAAATCAAACCAATAGGCTATTTCCGAGTTCACGTCTGCCTCCTCTTCAAAGCGAGTCTATGTGTGAAGTATTTGTTATAGTTCATTATCCTCCTTGCATACTCATTAGCATATTAATTTAGTTATGGGAAAGTCACTTCAGACTGCGCCCCGCAATCGCCGTGGAATTCGCTGGCTAATCCAAACAATCATACGAAAAATAAGCCCCCAACCTTACCCATCCTTAACCAAACTTATTTCCCAACCCTCTTCTAACATTTACCCCGGGCTCCAACCATTCAAGGACATCCTTTGCAGGTTTCGTACCCGTCCAAATTTCTTTCCCAGAGTCCAATTCGAGT
>OX421445.1:20295272-20302772 GCA_949126865.1 Montipora capitata
ATACTGTAAACTTTTGGTGATTTTGATTATGTCCTTCTAGCTTTATTTGAGTACACTAACAGAAGGTACTGGGTTCAGTTGTAATGCACACTTGAGCACAGATGGCATTTGCGCTTTTATAATTTTAGCTCCCTGGGTAATTTTCACAATTTTTTAGATCAAAGTGTAAGCAAGAAAAGTGAAAGAAAAGTGTAAACAAGAAATGTAAGATCAAAATGTAAGCGTAGCAGGCTTGACTAATAGGACCTATTATAATTCATCTTTGTGTGAAATAGTTTTTTCATTTGGAATATCATTCAATTAGCCCATGCTTATGCATTGGTCTCTCGTTCTGTTCAAGCGAAATCCGGTTAATTTTGTGCTAAAGTAATTTTCTTATTTTTCTTTCATTTGTCTCAAGGTTCATCATCTGTGAATTTTTTCCCGTTTAATGTAAAGATATCGCTACTAGGCGAACTTATTCCGAACAAGCCGAACGCCGAACGAAAGAGGTTGTGAAATCGTGTAAACACACAATCATGCCATTTTACTTTGGTTTTCCAAGAAGGTTAAAAAATAAGTAGATAAAAATAGGTCAAGAAATCTCGATCTTAAACGTGCTTTCTGTTGGTTACATAAGTCAAGGCTCAGGAAAACGAACCACCCGCTGTTTTTGAAGGTGTGGTTACTGAAATCTCAACATGGCGTTCTGAAAAATGAGTTCATGGCTCAGTAATTACCCCTTTAATACAGCAGTAGCTATAGGCAGTTAAAGAAGTATTCCTTTAAATTTACAAATTACGACAGATTGCGGGCGTTGAAAGCTTGGAATTCTTTTTTCATCGATGACAGTTTTCGATAAACACGTTTTTTCTCCTTTGACTTGTCTGTGAAACTGGCAAGTTAATCAGATACAATCCTCATTTTTGATCGTTTCAGGACTAAGCCTCTTTATCTCTATACGTTATATACATATATATACATCCCACAGAAATGTAAGACGTATAGCTTACTAACCTTGTAAAAAAAAAAAAAAAACAGAGAAATCAGTTACGTTCGCACTTATAAAGTAGCGGTAAATAATCAACTTTCTACTGTGACTAACCTTCATTTTTCTGTCCACAGTTGACCCTGGATTGGTGTCGTTGTTACCAAAACGAATAAATCATCATGTTCGTGATCGAGACGAAACTGGGAGGACCACCTTGATTTTCAAGTGATCCGGTGATACATCTAACAGTTTATCAGTCACCCTTACGGTTTGTCATTTGATGCCGAGTTCTTTATTGTTAAGAAATAATGAATTATCCTACAAGAGTATATTAAATTAAAGCAACATGATCTGGATCACTTTTGATGTTAAAACAAACTCTATTAAATTTATCTGATGCATGAGAAAGTCCGATCATCGCAGCGGATTCACTTTTATTACTGAATATTGTACATTCTCGATGTCTGTAATTTAAGAGAAATTCCTCGCCCGTTAATCATCCAGTTGGAAGAAGTAAGTAGATACAGAAACAGCGCTCTCAAAAGAACGCGACCATCTTGGACTTTTGATGGCCTCTCTGACACTTCAACGGTTGTATTGGATAAATTTTTGTCTTACAATTAAAAAAACCTACAGTAGCTTTTCGTTTGGTTGGCAAATCTGAGCTGAAGGAATTTAGTACTATACATGGTCACGTACAGTGCGAAGTCCTTTTGAAAGTTCTTCCCTGTTATCACGTTCATGCTAGACAAGCTTCCTTTGATTTTGCCATCAATTAGATATTCCACGTGAGATTCTAAAACCCTTGCACTTGAGTATTATTTGCTTTTATTTTGCCTAAATCAGTATCCACTTATCTCAAAAATAAGGGTTGGGGGCTTTTCACAAACTTGTGATGATTTATGGAGAAACGGAAATTTCGCATGGTCAATGTCGCGGTTCCGTTTTTGTTTTCTAATTATCTGAGAGATTAATAGAGTATGCTAGAGAAATGCCCGGGCGACCATAATAAAATAGGTACGCATTGCGTTCGTGTGACAGTGCAGTAACTTGATACAGTGCCTTATTCCATAACTGTCAACTGAACTGTGGTTTGTTTTCTAGGAGATTCAAGTAGTCTTTGCGCAATTTGTAGCTCTAATAGTACACAATATTGTTTTGGTATCGTAAATCATTATAGACTATGGTAGATGTCTTAGGTAAATAGCCCCCTGAGAAGACACGTAGTTAGTTACTCGTAAAATAATAAACCCAGAAAGATTGAAGAAAATAGAAGGGAGTCGAGAAACTGATTGGCTTCAAGGCAGACATGAGGTTTGTTTCAACTTCTTTTTCACAGCGAGTTTAAGTGTGTATTTTAAGTATCTGACAGCTTTCCACGACAAAAGTTCACTGAAGTTAACCATGTCCAGGAGGGTTAGTATCAGGATGGGCCCTCAAAATAAATGACTTGCTGTCAGAAACATAGCACCGAAAATTCTATTTAAACGCTTAAAAATGCGAACTAAGCAAGGTACAGATTTTTCTAGCCTGCCTTACGCATGCTGATTGATGTAAAAGTAAATAAATATTGACACAGATTTTTTTGGAAGAGCAAAAGGAAGTTTTTAGAAAGTGTCGATTGCCAAAATTTGCGACATGAAAAAACAAAACAACATAAATTTCGTGCCGCGAATATAAAAAGTTACCACCAGCGAAAAAAACATTTGGGAGCTTTTTGCTACCTTCGATTTCTCTATTGTACTTCTTTTGGTTGCAGAAATAATTTGAAATAAATCGGAAAATCGAAATTGACATCGATTTCAGCGGCCGCCTGTGATCAAGTTACCTTGTGTATTACTACCAACTCAAGAAACAAAAGATATATCTGTGTCAAAATGACGGCAAGACACCGCGTTTTTTTTTTAGTTTGTTTTTTTTCGCTTTCAAGTGTTATAAGGTTCAACAAGAAATGTGCGAATTCAGTCGTCCAAATCTCGAGGTTGACAATTGTTTCTGCAAAGTCAAAAATTTATCACCAAGTATTCCCTCATTTTGGAAATAGAAGCACCTTTGATATTCATCAGCGTCAAAAATTTCTTGCCGACTTCGGGGCTCATTTGTTGAAATTCAAGCACGCTTCACACATGTCCAATATACATGAACTGAGTCGGGTCGTCAATTGCTGTTGACGGCCCGACTCACCGGAGTTTAAAAAGGAAGTAAGCTTTACTGTCTTAAGTCGAACTGCCTGGGGTAGCTTCAAAGGCAAATATCTCGACGGATCGTGACGATCCGATCAGGTCGTGACGACCCGTCATTTGAAAAGTCGACCCGACTATCGGCACAGGTAACCCAGGCTCACTGTGTATAGGTAATTAGTAAATTGCAACTAGTGGTCTATTATCAATGCTGCGTTCTGATTGGTTGAGCTACTAGTAGGCTATTTGTTATAGCCCACTAGTAGCGAAAAGCGCCGTTAAAGTCTAGCTTTAACTAGCGAAAGATGTTTTGTCTCGATATTTTTTTGACCAACTAGTTGGATTTTACTGAAACAATTATTCCTCTCGCCCTCATGGCCTCTGAGTCAATAGCCCATTCGGGCTCGAGGAATAATTGTTAAATATAGAGAACAGATGAAGCGAAGTTTAGGTCTGGAAATCTGCTAGAAAGGGGAAATAAAAATTGATAAAACTTACCACGTAGTGAGCTGTTGTTGTCTTTAATACGTAAACGAAGTTTCGGGAAAAATGGTCCCCGTTCACCTTCCTTCATAGTGTAGTGACAAGGTAGGAGACGGAAGCCAGCGTCGGGACTCCGATCGACCCAAAACAAGCACGATTTTTTTTCGCGAAAATCGAATCCAGTCGCTAAATAAACACGCCAGGCTCGTGGAACATGAATTTCTCTAAACCATGAATCCACTGAAGCATCTCCAGGTAGCAACGCGAAGCCACCAGGCTCCGTAGAACTTGTAAGTTAACCTGCTAAAATGGCGGCCAGATGCCGTTGTCCTCGCTAAGTGTCCAAATCAAAATGGCACTGAGCTCGGGACGCCTGGTGACGAGTATAAAAAAGTCCCCCTGGAGGGAGGGGAGTCCCAGATTGCTCAGTGAGTTTTGTTTTTAGCAAGTTGGGACTCCCCTCCCTCCATATGTTCTCTATATTTACCTATGTGGCACACAGTGAGCCTGGGTAACCTGTGCTATTGGAAGTGTCAGATGGCGAGAGAAAGAAAAACGTCGATGAGCAAAGGAGGCTGTGCTGCTCAAAAATGTTGCATGCTTCGTTCTCAGAGAGTAGCGATTAAAATATCGATATACGCATAGAAAATTATAAACATCGACGAGAACAGCATTCATGCTTCGTTCTTAAAGCGTAGCGAAATCGCCGTACACTTCCTCAAAACATCCAAGCATAGCGAAAATCGCCCCAAGGTTCCTAAAAGCAACCAAAAATGGTGAATGGTTCGTTCGTTCACGGCGTAGCGAAATTAATACCCAGACAACATGCTGCTAAGACAACATGCTGTTCAGAAACAGAAATAATGATTGACTGTAATTGCGCTCCGAAATGTTGAATGCTTCTTTCTTAAAGCGTAACGAAATCGCCGTACGCTTCCTCAAAACATTCAAGCGCACCGAAAATCGCCGCAAGCTTCCTAAAAGCATCCAAAAATGGTCAATGGTTCGTTCGTAGCGAAATTAATACCCTGACAATACGCTTTTTAGAAATGTTGTATGCTTCATTCTCAAAGAGTGGCGGCTAAAATACCGATACATGCATGAATAACTATAATCGTCGTCCACAATAGCACTCACAACAATTGTTGTGACTGTTTCATTCGTAGGTAGCGAAATTAATACCCTCACAGCATGCTGCTCAGGAATGTTGTATGCGATATGTTTGTAGCGTGGGGCCTGAGCCCAAATTTAGTCAGACTTGCGCAGTAAACTATAAGTCGGACTTGTGTTTCTCGTGTGAGTTCTCAAAGATCTAGTTTTGTTATTGCTTATCTCGTTTGTGTTACATTTGGTGGCAGCGGTGGGGATCTTTTTTTGCCATGGAAGATACTATAAAAGCTTTGGAAGAGAAATTGGCAAAACTTGAGGCGAAACTTGAAAAGAAAAGTGAAAGTACGGCTGGTACAAGCGGCAGTTCACCGATCACCTCGCCAGAAAACCCGCTTCGCATCAAACCAGAGAGCTTCTCTGCGACGTCCGGCGAAAGTTGGGTAGTTTGGATACGGAAATTCAAAAGTATTGCAGCCCTTAACAAGTGGAGTCCTAAGCTTCAAGCCCAAATATTGCCCGCATACCTGAAAGACCTCGCAGAGCAGACCTATTATAGCCTGACCGCCGAACAAACAGCCACCTGGACGGCAGTTGAACGCGCTCTGACAGATCGATTTCATCCTAAGGAATCTCGTCAAGTACACATTTCCACTCTGCGAGCCAAATTAAGACGTCCTGACGAAGATCTACACCAGCTGAGGTTCGACATTTCTTGTCTTATGGAGCTGAACTATCCGAATGACCCACCGGATATACTCAATCGCACAGCCAGAGATTTCTTCTTAGGTGCGTTGACCCCCATTACATTGCGCGAGAAGGTGTTTGATTTGGGGCCCAATACTCTGGATGAGGCCCTAGCAGCAGCTCAACGATACGAATCAAAGCAAAAAGTGCTAAACAAAGGCAGTGCAAGAGTGCTGTCTTCAACGTCTGGTGATCAGGAGAAGTTTGGCTCCCAACAGGGAACCCAAGAACCCCCAGCATGGGCTAAGGAGCTTTTTCAACAGCAAGCTGAAATCTTAGAGAAGCTAAAGAACATTCCTCAAGGGAGGCAAGGTAGGAATGCATGTGTGGAATCTGGACAAGGCCCCAGAGCATGTTTTAAGTGTGGTAGCTTAACTCATTTTATTCGTGACTGTCCACATCAAGTGCGTCCCGACCAGGGAAACGGGAGATGGGCGGGGCACAGCAAGAAGTGACCCCGCCCGAGAATCCAAAGGGGGCATTTTTGCCTTGTGCTGTAAATGGTGTCAAATCCCAAGCCTTATTAGACACGGGTGCAGAAGCAACAATTATCAGTGAGGACCTATATGGTCGCTCTAAGACACATTTAAACAAACTTGAACCCACACAAAAGCCTATCCTGGGGGCCAACAACATGCCACTTGATGTTGTTGGAAAAACAGAAGTAACAATTCAGCTTGGCGGGATCAGGGCTCAGCATAAAGTGCTGGTGTGCCGAGGCTTAGTACAGCAAGTGTTGATTGGTATAGACTTCCTAAGAGCTCACAAATGTATTATAAACTTTGACACTAACACCGTCTACAGTAAGGGGGAACCCAACAAAATAGTTTTTGGATGCCTTGATAAAGTGTACAGGATCACTGTGGCTGAAACCGTCACATTATCTCCAAAAATGGTCGCAGACATACCTTGAGATGGCCAGGGAATGAATGGCTTAGACGAATGTATGGGGGTGCTGGAACCAGCGGGCACATTTTCGGAAAAATATTCTGCTGTGGCCTTTCGGATAGCAGTGACTGTAAAAGGGGGTCGAATCCCAGTTCGTGTGTTCAGTTACCTTAACAAGCCCCTCAAAATTTACAGATGCAGTAGTATAGGGGACCTCTACCCATAGGGCGGTGAGGGAGAATCACAGCAGGAAACCAATGGGGGTGTGGGCTACAAGGTGGTACCCCCTGGGGCTCCAAAGGAAGATGTTGAGATTGGATTGGAAGCTAAACAGTGTAGTGCGGTTTTTGTGAAAGATGCTGACGTCCACAGTTTATCAGCAGAAGAGATGTTCCCTATCAGCAGTAATTTCGTCCCGGAAGAGGAAAAACGTAGGCTTTATGACATGTTGTCCACTTATGCCGACTGCATTTCAAAGGGACCGTGGGATTTAGGTACTGCAAAGGGCGTACGACATACTATCGACACCGGCTCTGCCCAGCCAATCCAGGTACCACCTCGAAGAGTCCCCTTTCACAAAAGGCAGGAAATGCGCAGCCAAGTGGACGAAATGCTTGAAGCAGAGATTATTGAACCGTCCGATTCCCCTTGGTCCTCTCCGGTGGTTTTAGTAGCGAAGCCTGATGGCTCTCAACGTTTCTGTGTTGACTACCGTGCTCTTACCTCGGTAACCAAGCGAGACTTGTACCCGCTCCCACGGTGCGATGACATGTTGGAGAGTTTATCTGGGGCACAGTGGTTTTCTCATCTCGACCTCCTTAGGGGGTATTGGCAAATTGATGTGGCAGAGAAAGATCGGAAAAAGACGGCGTTCGCAACTCCGGATGGCCTTTACCAATTCCGCAAACTAAGTTTTAGGCTTACGAATGCACCTGCGTGTTTTATGAGGGCTATGCACCTTATCTTGAGGGGATTATGTTGGTCTGATATCATTGTCTTTGGTCGAACACTACAGGAGCATAGGGAGAGACTGTCACTTGTGTTGTCACGCTTTACTGAAGCAGGCTTGAAGATTAGCCCCAAGAAATGCAAGCTTTTGTGTGAACAGGTCGTTGTGTTAGGTCA
>OX421445.1:20317772-20327772 GCA_949126865.1 Montipora capitata
AGCGCCATGTGTTTTAGGAGATAAGAATATGACATGTACTTATCATATGCGAATAATAGATATCTTATACCTTTAAATGCCAAAACAGGAAAGAGTTGTTGTGAGTTGGAATGTATGTACGGTGTGAGCGAACATTGATTATTGTTGGGAATAAGGAAGGATATACAGTCCAAGTTTCGAGTGTTTAATTTTGAGTGTGGATATTCCCGAACAGTCACGACCCCTCAACATTCAGAGGCGGCTTCACCGCCTCGACTATCTTCACAAATACACGATTTTTTTTCCAAGTCCCTCACCACCTGACATTTCCAAACGTCGGGTCGACTTTTTCAAATGACGGCTCGTCACGAACTAGACGGGTCGTCACGACCCGTCAACATTTTCAGCGGGCCTCACCGCCTCCACTATGTTCTTGTCTAAGTCCCTCACCACCTGACATTTCCAGCGGGCCTCACCGCCTCCAGTATCTTCATAAATACACGCTTTTTTCTAAGTCCCTCACCACCTGACATTTCCAATAGTCAGGTCGACTTTTCAAATGACGGCTCGTCACGAACTAGGTAAGGACCCGTCACCATTTTCAGAAAGTTCCTCGAACCTTCTTTAAAATAGCAACTTCCTGTTACTTTACTTCTGCAAACACCACGACCCGACTTCCGCTTGACGGGTCGTGTTCACCAAAAAGTCGACCCGACTCAGTTCGTGTGTATTGGACAACTTCCTCGCACGCTTCCAACAGACCTGCGCTGCGGTACTATTTGCCACCACCTACTAACACTCACTCTCTCTTACAACTCGGTGACATAGTTTGTAGTGCACCTATAAAGTGCATTAGAAATTGATTTTATCAAACGAGTTGATAAAGGTCGAATAACCACCGTGAAAGATTTGGAAAGCTGACGTTTCGAGTGTTAGACCTTCGTCGGAGCCCTTCGCTCCGACGAATGGCTAACGCTCGAAACAGTACCACAGTTTCTTTAGAAACTAAAATTTTGTATAAAGTGCACTACCACGAAAACCAAACGTTCTGTGTAAATCAAAGTGAAAAAACGTTCTCTGTTTAAAAAAGATTGAAAACATAAGCTTTCGGCTATCAGTCTATAGTCTTTAACGAACGAAAAAGTTAGCGCGCGAACGGAAATATATACGAAAAGGGGTGAGAATTTTTTTTAAATGGAATAAAAAAAGAAGTGTGAAAAAAGCTTGGAGATAAAAATGTAAGTGAGGTCTCATTACGATAGAATAGAGTATTGCATAGGCAACAGTTTTGAGTTATTTTCCGCGTCGACGGTTTTAGCTGTGTGCCAAGATTCTAGTGTTTTTCGAACGCGGTAATTGCCTTCGCCAATAACACAAGCATTATCGAAGTCAATGGCATGATTGTTTTGCCACGCGTGGTTGGCAACATTTGAGCCCTTTGTATGGTTCTTCAAGTTTCGTTGATGTTCCTTTTTTCGGGTTTGGAAGCATCTTCCGGTTTCTCCTATGTAGTTCCAAGGACAATCTTTACATTGAATTTTATAAATAACACCACATTGGAGATAGGAAGGTTGTCTGTACTTTGGAGACGGGAATTCTTGTTGAAGAGTTTTAAATGGTTTGTTGACCACGCGGATTTCAATGTTACGGTGTAATCTCGTAAGAGGTTCGGTTAGGCCACTGTGATAAGGGGGGCAAATGTTGCCAACCACGCGTGGCAAAACAATCATTCCATTGACTTCGATAATGCTTGTGTTATTGGCGAAGGCAATTATTTTTTTACCGCGTTCGAAAAACACTAGAATCTTGGCACACAGCTAATTCAAAACTGTTGCCTAGGCAATACTCTATTCTATGAGACCTCACAAAAAAAAAACTCACCCCTTTTCTTATATATTTCCGTTCGCGCGCTAAGTTTTCATTTGTTAAAGGCTATAGACTGATAGCCGAAAGCTTATGTTTTTAGACTTTTTTAACCAGAGAACGTTCTTTCATTTTAATATGTCCTATCCTGGTTACAGCTCTATTTTTATTTGTCCTGTATAAAGTTGTCTCATTGTTAAAAGATGCAGCTAATTTGGCAAGGAAAAAAAATATTAGTAGGTTAGTATATAGTACGTTATATATTTCCAATTAGTATTTTCTCAACCCTCAGTTATTGCATTTCTAGTTTTCTGATTGGCTCGCCAAATCCCGGTTATCATCGGATAAAGCAGTGCGCCAAGTGTCAGTGTGTCAAAAAAAAAAAAAAATTCGGCGCGAAGTTGGGGAGTCAGGGTGGTTTAGTGGCCACCTCTGTGACCCAGGTTCAACTCTGGCTTCGGGTCGTATGTGGGCTGAGTTTCAGTCGATCTCAATCTGACTCTGAGGGTTTTTCTCCGGGTACTCCGGTTTTCCTCCCTCCTCAAAATCGACTCCCAGCCTATTCCATCAGACTGTGGTGCTGTGCTCCGAGGTCACACATGGGTCGTGTTTAGGGGCCGAGCGCCTAGCCGGCAGCACAGCTCCTTCGGCCCGACGTCGTTGAGCTGCGCCCTTAGTAATTCAGTCTCCGCCTTCGAGAAAGGGCGATTAGCAGATCACATATTATTTTATTTTCAACGTGTTTTTGTTTTTCGCATTTTCTTTAAGTTGCTCAACGATGTTTTAGTTTGACAAAGCAAACCGACTGTCAGTCATTTTTTTTCACCTTGGTGTTCAAATTTGGCGCTTCCCCCATGTTTCCATAGCAACTTTCGTATTGCACTCTATAACCTGGATTGCACTCTATAAACTATTTATGCATTCGCCATTGGCCAATCAGAAACAAGATATTTTGTTGAGTATATAATAAGAGGTGCTTATAGCCAACTCGGCGCTACAAACCTCGTTGGCTGTTTATCACCTCATATCCAATGCGCACTCATGGAATAATTGTTAATTGGTATATACTAAAACAGTGGATAGCGTTGAAGGGGCACTATGATTGGCCAGTCAAACTCCGAATATCCTTTGCTATTCACCTCCGAGCAACTCGCGAGAGATTTGCGCCCGTAAATATTGTAATCATTGCAAGAACAAACCAGTTAAAATCATCTTTTTGCGCTGTATTATCTCACAGTTTGAGTCATATACTAAAACAACTTTTCACTTCCGTGTCGGTGGCTAGTAGGGAGCTTAAGCATGCGCGTGTTTGAGACCCGGACGGCAACCGGAAGTGAGCTGTTTTCGTTTTTAACTGGTCTTCAAATAACCACATTTACATTGCCAAGTATCTTTTCTCCATTAGAGATGATTAGTATAAAAATCTTGGAGACACCACTGTCCTAGCGCGCGAAATGTTCTCTTCCGGTTGCCGTCCGCGTCTCAAAAACGCGCGTGCTTATTAAACTCCCTAGTAGTTGATATTTACAGAGCTGCGAAACCACCTCCACTTAAGTAAATAGACCAGTGTTAATTAGCATTTACCACACAAGTGAATAATGCTTTCCGTGCATTCTGATTTGATAGCTCGGAGGTGCACAGCAAATACTATTCACCTCTGAGCAAACGGAAAAAAACAAAATGTCTTCCCGTTTGACTTCGGTTACCAAGAAGCAAATTTTATCGATAAGAACGAGGAAAATTACTCAACTGGTGTGGCATATACTAAAACAAGTATTCTCGTTGTACCGGAGAAACTGGTGGATATTTAGCCCCACTTCGGTGAATGACTGTTAACTACAAACGCAGGAAAATCATAGAAGGTGAAAGAAAAATTACACTTCCTATTTTGTATTAAACGACTTGCTGTTGAATTTCGTATGTGGATTATAACCGTCTTCATGGTATAAATTAATTTCTTATTACATACGATTTCTGAGGCTCGGTGAGGAAATTGGTTTCTAAGGTATTTAGGCAAGCAGCGTTTTTGAAAGGCGGATATGGAAAGTTTGTCTGTTCACTTTTCTTAAGAGCAATCTGTTTTAAGCTTATATAAGAAGCACATGACTTCGAAGCGTGTAACTCGCAAGTATGCCCAAATATGGGCAAAAATAAGATCGAAGCTGCACGCGCGGGAAAATGCGCTAGCTATGTTACATCCAAATATGGGAATTTTAAACTAAAAACCGCCAGCTTTGAACCAGAGTTAAACGCTTCAAGGTCAGGAGCTTCTGCTTATATAGCGTTTACTGAACACCTGTGCAGAGCCTTAAATCTTAATCGTGAACGTTCGTCTGTTTCTTTCTATAGACAGAGATCTTGGTACTCAACAAAACAAGCTAGACAACCCACAAATTGGGAGAAGAATTGAAGGTAAGTAAAAAAATCCTTAAAGCAAAGTTGGAAGCAGTCGGCCAAAAGGAAAAGGTCAGCTTCCGAATTATTGTGTTGTTCTTAAGAAACAAAACGTACTGAGCTCAGGTTTTTCCAGAAAGCTTATGGAAAGGTAGTACATTTTATGGACCTGAGTATGCCTTTACAGCCTACATACATACAGTCCATACATACGTGAAACTTCGATGACGGTTATTTGAAAAAAATATGTTAATGAAATGTATAAAGCTCAATACATTTCATTAGTTTGATATTTTAAGATTTAATTCAAATGACAAAGGACGTGTGTCTTTCCATCTCTCGTATGTATTTTCAAAATACTCCTAGGGCCTGCCCCAAGGGCCGTTTAAGAATAAACAAGACGCCTACGAGGGCGTATCCGTGGAATGCGCAAACAGTTAACACAAATTGTCCAGTGACAGTTAACGTCAAGTACAGGTAAACTTCGGAAAATGGCGAGAGATTACCAGAAAGATAAATCTGTAATATAACTTTAAGTTGTTTGTTGCAAAAACTCATTATTAATGTTACTAAATTTGCAAATGCAAACAACGAATTCCTATTAGCAGGATATCAGGATACGGGATTTTTTATTTATTTATTTTTGGAAGGAGACTTTATTCAAATCCTACAGTTTTATTTGCTTCCTTAACTCCGTTCATCCAAAAATTACAAGATCAGCCTTAAATCACCCGAAAAGCTTATTTCAAATCACAGTTCAATAACTTATCATCCTGGGCCAGTTGTTCAAAGACCGAGTTTTAAAACGAGTTTTATTCTCTACTCCCAAATGCTGTTCAAGGCTGATATTCGGTAAAACTTTACATTAGAAGAAGTCAATCTTGAAAAACAAAAATAAGCAAAGGAAACTGTCACCAAAAAGTTGAAAACATGAAACAAAAGTTTACGCTAATCCTGGATTAAGGGAATCGGCTTTCGAACAACCTGGCCCTGTATTCAAAGTCCGGTTCCATAATCCTGGTTTAGTTCCTTGCAAACTGTTTAAATCTGCCGTGGCGAAGACAAGAAGACAACATCTGTACTCTATTTCTTTCAATGCTCAAACATCTAAAATTCCGTAACTGCGTGTTCTGTAGTCCAGTCCAAGGTTCTAATTTTACAATTCCATAATCTTGATTTCAGTATTAGAGTAACTTGGTGCCAAACGTTTCACAAAAACTTGAAATCTCGTCAAGGAAAAAGCTTAAATCCAGTAGTCCAGTGTCTGGGTTGAAATCGCCAAAACTCTTTCTATTATCGATTCAAAACTCAACAAAAGCTACAAGTAGTAAATAGTTCTCACAAACTACAAAAGTTCGTCATGATTCTACACCCGAGCTGAACAAAAAACTATCAAACACGAAAACAATAAACCCTAGTGATCGCTTCTTGAGAAAACACTGTCTAGTTACTGCACTACCACACGTACGCAATGCGCTCCTACTTTAAAAAATATCCCGTATCTCCTCAGTCCCCCCCCCCCCCCCCCAGCCAAAAATCCCATATCTCCACTATTTTTTACCTAAGTTTTCCCGTGTCCTGATCGCTTTTCGGCCTTTTTGCTAAGATTAGTTTCTCGGCCAATGGCTACGGTCAAGTACCCATGTACTAACGTACGGTACTTTTGTCAGTGCCGTAAGGGGCAAGCACAGAACAGTTTCGGTTGTTTAAGAAAAACAACCGACACTGTTCTGGCACAGAGGGTAGGGTAATGCATGTGGTTTACCAGGGAGGATGATGAAGATTCGGTCTGATCGACACATAACTAACAACTGTGGTATACGATATTGTTTTGGTATCGTAAATCATTAAAGTGTCATGGTAGATTTCTTTGGTAGATACCCCCTGAGAAGACATGTGGTTCAGTAAAGTACTTAACGCAGAACGATTGAAGAAAATAAAAGCAAATCGAGAAACATTTAGCTTCAAGGCTGACAAGTTGATCATTTACAACTTCTTTTCCACCACAAGCTTAAGCGTTTACTCTGAGCTTCTGACAGCTTTCCAAAACCAATTTGCATTGAAGTCAAGCCCTTTCCGGCGGGGTTAGTAACTGGATGGGAGACGTCAAAAGATGCAACTTGCTGTCAGGAACATACAACCAAAAATTCTATTTTAATGCCCAAAAATGCGAACTAAGCAAGGTACAGATTTTGTTAGCCTGCCTTACGTGTATGCAAAACAAATATTGACGTAAAAGTAAATAAACAATGATATGTAGTTTTTAAGGGGAGCAGAAGAAACTTTTAGGAAGTGTCGATCGAGAATAAGACAATTTGCGAGATGAAGACATCATAAATTTTGTGCCACGAATATAATACGAGTTACCATCAGCGAAAAACATTTCGGGAGATTTTCGTACGTTCAATCTGAGTTCAATTTTTCTATCGTACTTTTGGTCGTACAAGTAAAATCACAAAATCGAAAGTGACATCGATTTTACCTTGTGTGTTTGATACTGACAACTGACGAAACAAAGGATGCATCTGTGACAAAATGACGGCAAGACACCGGGTTTTTCTTAGTTTACTTTTTTTCTTTCAAGTTTTGATAAAGTTCGACAAGATACATGTGCGAATTTAACACAAAGATCTCAATCGTTGATTTTAGCCCAGGTGTCAGCTGAAGTTAAGCTCCTCCAAATGAGGTTAGTACTTGGATGGGGGACCGCTGCGACGTCCAGGTTACGGACATCAGTAATTCGTTTTTTTAAAACTTGATTTCATTTTTTATTTTGTTTGGCCGTTGAAAGCTATTTTCTTATTTTCTTTCTACGTCAAAACGGCTGAACAAACCGGTTCCCAAGAAATATTAGAGTATTCGTGCTATGCAAAATACTTCTAATGAAGTATTCGTTCTGTGCAAAATACCGTAATGTTCAGAGCGGAACACAAAAGTATAAGTACGAAGCAAGATCTAGAAAGAACCTAGAAAATTCTTCTTACCGTTAAAGCTTGTCTTTCTCAACGAAAAAACACCTGTCCACTTTATCGAATATTTTAATACTGTGTCAATCATGGCCGGCGGAAAGATTCCACAATAAATAATTGCTTTCCTCACTGCAATAAAGCTGTGTCGCGGTGGCCGATTAGTCTAACGCGCGCACATGATTGCGAAGCGCAGGGAAAGTATATGGTTTCTAAATTGGGGGCAGGGAAGTTCGGTTAAACTGAAGGGTATAAAGGTAAATTCACCCGATCGGAGCTTCATCCAATATCCGTGGGGTATGCACATTTGCGACAACCAACAAAAAAAAACAAAATTTGACACCAGCCCGGTTTTAAGACGTGGAATGCCTTTCGGCATTAATGAGGTGTGTCAGGAGCCCATGAGTTGGAGCCAGCAACTCCCATGTAAAAGTGTCACGGCGTTTTCACGAACCGAGTTATTTTTAAATCAAATTTCCCGCGAATTCAGACCAATCATATGCGTCCATACTTAATCAGCAACCTGACCGGAAGTTTGTGTTAGCACCAAAGCGAAACCAAAATGGCGGATAGCAGTGAGGATGAATCGTGTCAGGGATTATTCCGATAATTTAAGTACGAGAGGATGAGGTGGAAATCGAACAGGGAAGTGCGGTTTCTCGTCCTTTGCCTGGAAAAAGAAAGAGCAGTCAACCTCGATCTTCAACCAAATCATCCAAACAGAAAAAGAGCCCCGCTGGAAATTCTACTCTTTCGGATAATCAGATCGAGGACCTAACGTCTTGGATATTTTCTATTGAACAGGCAGCTGAGTGCATTCCCATAGAGGCAACGCTTTGTAAAGCACGTGCTGAGCGAGCCACAGAAAGGAAATTTTCAGCTACTGATTGTGGGATTTTGTCGGAAGTTTTGAATGCTTACGACAGAACGTTCCTACGTACCCGACAAAAAGAACAGGAAAGCTGCATTTTCGGTTGCCTGGATGAAACTACTTGGAAATTTTATTCACGGAAAATCATCCCAGGAACGCTTAATCGTCGAACGATTCTTGGTTGGACAACGGCTCGAGGACGAATTGGTTCACGCGGTTCTAAGCGTACTTCACGAAATGGTGCATTCACATGAGAAAGTCGCCTACTGGTACATCGGAGACATTTGCATCGAGACTCAGCCCAGATTGGCCGGGTAATCTAACAGAGCGACAGCTCCAAACAAAATATCCCCGACAATTTAAATAAATTTAAATACAACAAATACAAGTACTGTCTATCGGTATTGCGGACCAGCTCTCCACAGAATGATAAGGCTTTGAGCAGAGACATTGCAACAGAAGAAAGGCCGTGCTAAGGTTGCTGATGAAAAAAAAGGCGACGATGGAACTCGAGCTTGCGACATTACAAGAGCTTATGATGAAAGATCAGTCTAAAATATCGTCTAGCTTACGAAACGTACGTAGACGAAGGAAATTGTGTTTTTCCTAGAAATGAACTCATTCCTTTGACAATTATTTTGAATAAATCAGTTGTTTTGATAATACTCAATCTAATTTAAAGTGTAATTCTCCTATTAACTGACATTCACAGGTATGAACAAGACAGTCTTGAAATATCTAGCAGTGCATCATAAGTCAGGAATTAAATTAAATTGAAAGAGTTCGTGTCCGTATTATATTCCAGGCTTTCAGTTAGTGAGGCCAACCAAAACGAAATCCTTGCTCTGGGTTGCGTATACTCTTTGTTGTTAAAACACATTTCATTGTTGTACATGTATAAAGCAAGCAAGTTACTTTTGATAATACACCTGTTCATCATTAGCATTTATTTGCATGCATATAGTGCATCATTTAGTTAATATTCTTTACTGATCAATATTGTGGCCATTTTGACAGTATTGATGATATATCAAAATAATATTGTTACCAAGAATCACATACAAAGCTGTACAGTCATACACTGTAACTGTACATCCTCACACTTTGTTTCATATTGACTAAAATCGAAGTCATCCAAAAGTTCTTTACTGAACAATATTTCGCAGTTCTTCTGATTCAATTTGTTTATGAAAAATGCATGAAAATCATTTTTGTTTTAAACAAGTTTCTGCAAAAGTACATTTTTTTCTTCTTGCAGTCTCAGTTTCTAGAATTAGCACCTCTTTGTAAAGCTCCATTATGGATCACATTTGTTAAATAATATTGATAGTAAAAACATATTATGGTTGCCAAACAGTTCAGTGTAGTCAACTCTCACTTACATTAACCAAAAAATAGTAACCACATCAATTTGAGTGTGATACTGTTTATAATGACACCCCATGCCATACACACTGTACTTGCAAACACAAATTATACACTATTCATTGTTACTAATATTTTAAAAAATACAACCACACTTTTGAATTTATGGAAGGTTGTATTTTTTAAAATATTAGTAACACTTGTGCTATCCAGACCATTTGGAAAAGTTATTCATTGTTACTAATAATGTGAAGTGGCAGCCTGACTCCACTTGCTCATGGAAAGGAGAGTTGACTTACAGACCTGATTATCATGCAGTACTATATTGGACCCAGTTCAGAGATCCCAAGTTAAGACTAGCATTGTGATTTAGGATTTGTGAAAACTCTAAAATGGCTGTCTGGGGATTGCTTTCTATAATGATCATCCCACCACCACTGCCGTTGACATGTTGATGGGAACCATGATCATGGTAGCACACAGGCCATTGCTCTTTACAAAAAAACCCACAGACCTATCATCTTAAATGATAACACTATAATGATCAGCACTTGATGAATGG
>OX421445.1:20340272-20380272 GCA_949126865.1 Montipora capitata
GGACGGGGCCTACGTTTTATCGTCCTGCCGAGAAGACTTGAAAGTCTAACCATTTGCAGATGTCATTACAAAGGCAACACTTTCTCCTCAGTCATTTAAAGACCCTGAGTGTTTTATTTTCATTCTACACGAAGACATCTGGAAAGTATTGTTTTTCTCATGCATAAACCACCACGAAGGACACTTGAAATGTATTCAGTAATGGGCGTTGTCAAGGGGTATTAGGTGTTTCTTGTCAGAATTGTGTTGAAATTATCTCTTAAACCACGCATTTACGCGTTCACAGCAGACTGCTGTAAGAAAAATACAGTTATCGAATTTCTTCAGGGTGAGTGGGCATTTTTCTTTCGCAAAGAGCTATATTTTCCGAGTGTTTTGGTGTTAGCGGTGCGCACCAAATAGAAATGTGCACAGAATCGATTCGCGGAATCAACGCCATGCATATTGATTGAGTTTCAGTGCTGCTTGATTTTACCTGATTTTAAGTTGAGATGTAATTCCTTTGATTAGTAAAGCACTAGTACTTGGCAATACTACCTGGAGACTGAAAACAATGTGATGATGATGATTACTATTTTCATTATTATTATTATTATTATTATTATTATTATTATTATTATTATTATTATCATCCAAATTCACTGTCCCAGTGCTAATAACTGCTCATCAGGTCCTCGAGACTTCAGAGTTCAGATGGGCAGTAACTTACGGAGAATATATAAGTGCTACACGGCCAACATTTGCAAAACGTAACCCTTCCTTGTACTTGTACACATTCATTGCCGTGACATTGACATCTTAAGTTCCTTCAACCTGCTCCAGTTTGACCTTGTAGCTCAGTCGGTAGAGCAGCGGTGATCTAACCCGAAGGTCGTGGGTTCAATTCCCACCCTGGTCAGAGTTTTTCTCTGTCCAAGTGTGGGCCCATTTCAATTAGTGGGGCTAACGCTCACATGGTTTATATGGGTGGAAAACTAGCACTTCACATTACCCTCTAATAGTTAAGTCTGTCCAAATATAACTGCTATGCGGCCAACGTTTGCAAAAACGTAACCCTTCTTTACGGAGAATGTTTGCTGTACCGAGCAATGCCAATTTCTGCAGAAAGCAGCAATTCAGTCGGTATTGATCCCAGTGCCCCTACCACTACTGAGATAACTACTTCTTTCTGATACACGTCCTTTCGATCTCCTGTCTCAGTTCTGCATGGGGGTCTATCATCACAAACTCTCTTTTTCGCTATGTGACTGTCACTTGGCACCGCGGTATCTGCGGGGAAGCGTTGATTTTTCCCCTTATTCTCACCAGGAACCCATGACTTTCTGTCCTCAGTGAGCCTGGTCGAATTCCCGAGAGAAGCGTAGCTTGACTATTCTCTAGGACCTGCTCTGGTTCGTGTTGTTACTAGCGCTCACTGCCGGCTTGAAAAAACTCATCATCATCATCATCATCATCATCATCATCATCATCATCATTATCATTATCATCAACATCCATGATGAATGACCTCTTGCAGAGCCAGGAGAGAGGTCAGTGAATCGACAGAAATTTACGTTGTTTTGGACGTCCCAGATGCCATTGCCTGTTCAACAGCAGGCATTTTAGCTTCGCCAGATGGAGGTGGGACTGTCATTTATGACTGTTAAGACAAATTAAATGTCTTATCTTCTTTATCGCCAGCAAGAGTGAGCAACGAACGGGCTGAGTTACCAGTAGGGCTGGAATGTGACTCGTATCCCGGGGAATCGGGGACTCGGAGAAATTGGGATGCAGGGACTTTCGAGGCATTTTTTTATTTTCAAATTAGGATTTCAGGAACTAGTTCAAGGTTATCATTTAAATTACAAGGAAATTAACATCTTCATTCTTAGTACGTTTAACACATATGTTAATTAAATGTATTGTCGTTCTTTTGTAAGTCCCGTGAGTCCACAATTTTCTTCTCCGGTACAGTTAACTTCGTTCCCAAGTCCTTTCGTCTCCTATCCGTGCGTTTGACACACCCTGGCAAATTTTTCAGACGCAAACACAAGATCTAGAGAAGATAAATAATTCACGCAGCAAACAGGAAAGGAAATGGAGATGTGGAAATCTCCTTTATTGTTCCTTTGTTTACTTCGTGCTAAAAGGGATTATTTTATTACGCGCGAGTCCCTGAGCCAGAGCCTGGAGTTTTGTGTTTACGTAAAGGACAACAGCAGGGGTCCGTACTAAGTTACGGCAAATCTTGCAATTGTCCATAGTTAACTATATGAGTGGTCATTAACCAAGGTGAGCAACTATTTTAATCTTGGCGCAAAAACAGATACAGCAGTGATAGATGTATAAGGAAGTGGCTAATTTAAGATCGAAAGACAATGATCAGAAAAAAACAACCACTTCCACCAGTTGTTACAATGCCGATTAACGTTAATCCTCTTAGTAAAACCTAAAAAACCGCCGTTCATTTGCTTCCTGCAGCGCAGTTTGCTAAAGAAAAATCCCTGTGAGAACAAATTTGAACTGGAAAAATCTTGGGATGTTAGAATATATTTACCGAATCATCGCAGTTAATTGCGCAACTCAACAGTTGACTAAAGAGATCTGGCTCAGCTTTCGCTGGACTCGAACTGACGACCGTGTCATTGCTATGCAAACCTCTGTGCAAATGCCTTCAGCAGTATCATGAGTAAACACACTTCAACTTCGGATCCACAAGTTTCGCCGCGGGCGCCCGGCAATTTTTCAAATTACACTATAATTTTGTTATGGAGTAGTCGAACTCCACCAGACAAACCGTGTCGCGTAACATGTCTTATAAGTGAATGAATATTTCATTGCTTAAGTGAAATTTCGCCCGCGTGTGCGCAAGTGACTAATGAGTGACACTATCGAGCAAATGTTCACAAGAGCAGCGCCATTCCTTAAAAGATTTATAAATTCTACCCGGTGGGTGATACCTTAGTTCATTTAAACAATCCCGAAAGGGCCACAACCCTGAACCCATTTTAATGAGGCTGACCGTTTCTATGGGCAGTTTCCAACTTTCCAGTTTCCAAAAGGCATTCTTGTTTCGCTCGGCTAGTTCCAAAAAAGCTGGAAAAAGCACAGGTGATAGTCTGGCGGGTCTCAAAACCATCATTGCTTCAGGTTTCTTTTGCGGTTGGGGAGACAAGACATAAAAGTGACGCTATACAGGGACAAATTCAGCGGTCGTTTGAAATTTATAAGGGAGTTGCCTGAGATATCTGCATTAAATGCCATGTTCTTCCAGTTTTCCGGTCTGTTTAGCTTAACTCAAGAAAACTCATCCAAACTTGTTCCGACTGAACAAGAGTAATGTGTGGCATGTTAAAAGTTAAAAGATTTTCCGGCTCAAATTAATCAACGAAACAGGTTGGCGTCAAATCATAGCAATTTTCCTAAAACATCCATCCAGGCTCCAAGTCTGTCTAATAAAAGCCAGCTAACTGGGAGCGTTCATGGATGAAAAAGTATATAGTATACACCCTGCATGCTAGTTAGCTGCAATGATGTAAACCTCGGCGAGTGTTTTGAGTAAGGGCCAAGTCGCACTAGAGGGCAATTTCGGATTTGTTCAGGACAAATCTGACTTGAAATCGGCCAGTGACAAAAAAATTGTCCGGAAAGCTACAGTCGCACTTGAGAACAAAATATGTGAACAAAACATCACACCATGCTGTGAGCGTCGCGCAATTTCCTGCGAAACCGCCTTTACTCGCTGTTTCCATCCACAAACCGCGACACGAGGGATCTCAAAATGTTCTCGGCTGACGAATATGTACGGCGCAAAGAAGTTTGGGATGATCCCAGCATTGAGCCGTCTTCGCTGAACTGAAAGGATTCTTGCAACGAGTCAGAACTCGTGGTAGAAGGAGATGGGCTGGGAGTTCCTCGATCGTTGAATCTGTAAGGGATAGGCATCGGATAGGTCCATCCTGGTGGATATTGAGGAAATTGTTGCCCCATTTCATACGGAAAATATTGGTCGCCCGCGCCTAGATTCATGTTGTTGCCAAATGAGAACGTTATCAATTTTATCACGAAGTCTATAGCATAGAGACTCTGCTACATATCACCTGTCAAATCATTTCCGAATCAAGACACCCTCGCTATTGTTTTCCAAGATTTGTTTCAGTTTGGCCTGCTCCAGAGGTAGTCGACGGCATCTTTGAAGTTTGTCCGTCTGCGACCAAATTTTGTCCTTCGGTGGACAAACCGGTCGCACTTGGTTTTTCATCGTGATGACAGATTTTTGACATAAGTAAACAGTTTTGTCCTCCAGTGCGACTTGGCCCTAATCTTTGTATATCTTTCTGCACGCAGGAAATTAAAATTAAATTCCGTGTATTAGCATGATTTTATCACAAATTGCAAGCGTCGCGCGAAGCAACTCATGAATTCTAACCCTATGAATTTTATCCGGATCCCGTTCACCGGCCAAAAATCAAGTTTTCACTTGCGGACAATTTTATAAGACCATTTTTAGCTGCTTGAGTGGATGGGGAAAACTTGCACAAGTGAATACTTCTTGCGCGCCAGGTTTCTCAGTTTCTACAAACACTTGCTGTCCATGCACACATGCATATATATGTGTTACAGAAGTTGTCATACAAAAAATTTCGGACTGGCCTTCAAACAAGAATAGAAAAAGTCGGTTTTTGTGAAAGTATGTTTAGTTGACCAAAAGTATGCTGATAACTTGGTTGCACAATGCCCTAAAATGAATTGCCTGCTTAATTAAAGCATCATTCAACGCAAAGCAAAAACTTTCTTAAGGTTGTTGCAATGCTCTTAGATTTATTGCCAAGTCAATAAGCGTTTCATCTGTTGTTATGGTGTTTGGCAGGCCAGCATCTTGGAAGTGGAAAGGTTACTAAATAAACGCAACTTTCAGTAATCATGCAAAATTACTAATTCAAGGGAAATTGTCACACTACAGCGAATAACTCTTGCCTCTTGAATGTTTGCTTGCTGCCGGACTACATGTCAGTTTTCCTGTCATTTACGATGTATATAACCTTACGGTTGTACGACCGTGCCGAACCAGGATAGATGCTAAAACACTGTTAAGAAACGGCAAGGAGCATTTGCCACGAGCGCAGTGTTTCATGTTTGAATCAGTTAACTTTAAACCGTTTGCTATAGTGTTTTAACCCGGTGCACATGTCTGGCTGTAACTGCAGCCTAGCCGGGAAGTAAAGAAGTTGAGGTTTATCCTCAAAAACAAAAGTAAACTCAATTGAAACGCGCATTTTTATTGCGAAACCTGAATTTGCGAGAGGGGGAGTGGGGGGGGGGGGGGGGGGGTGGGGGATTGATAACGTGTGAGGGGTGAGGAAAGGGCAACAATTTTATTTTCTTTTTTCGGGGGTGTGGTTATAATTGAACTTCGGCTTAATCTTTGAATGCTGAATGGATTATTTCCTTTTGAATTGCCGCTGGCCTTCGAGAGTTAAGAGCTTTTTAAGCTTATTGAGCTTAAACGAGTTGGCAACGCAAATCTTACAATACCGTCATGCAAATTAATAAATCGATCAAGTACAGCAGTACGCTAAGCGAGTAGAAAGCCATGAAACTCTTACAGCTACCCAGTTCAACCAATTACTGACAATAGCATTGGATCTCAAATGTGACTGAATAAAACATGATTTCAGATTCTGGGCTTTGCTCTAGTTTTGGGCAACGTTTAACCCTTGGGGTTTGCTCTACGTCAGTGAGGGATTTGTATTTTAAGCGGAAGTTTTCATTCTTAAAGTTCAAACAACAGCAGGTTATCCCAGTGGTAGTAGTAGCTAAAACTTAGTTTGACAGCCACTTCAGGATTTGCATGTAGTCCGGCTTCAGTGCACAAGAAACGTACTATATCGGTATCACTTGCTCAATTGTCCATCTCTGATTGGCCAAATGTTTTATTGTTTATTTGCTAATCCTATGAAAGGTATTTCAACAATACTGGCGCTGTGTTAATCACTTGAAGTGGTTGTCAAGTTGTTTGTTTGTTCGTTACCGCTAGTAAAAAGGTACACTAACCAATGCAAACAAAGGGTGAATGCGCATTAACCAAACAAAGTGAAAAGAGGAGAAACCAAGATGAAGGGAAGCAAACATGATGATGAATTTAATAAAACGAAATTGCGACAAGTAACTAAAGACATATAAAGACTGCTGCATGTTACAAACTTAATTCTGGGGAAGATCATGTCGTTAGACTCTAAAAACCGCAAAAGCATTGTGTACGTGTTCTCAGCTAATGGATTTCCCAATTTGTTAAGCAAAAACCTCACTACAATAAGCTTGTCCGGCTTAAGACTGAGACAGACATGGATCCAGCTAATATCATTACTCAGTGGGGGAGATTACAAATTTTTAGACAAACACGGAAGTATTCGGACCTACTGAATGCAACTTTCACCAAACAGGCGTCTTTTTGGAACAATTCCCGCTTAAGTATCCTGGGAATGAGTGGGATAAAGTTTTCCAGCACAAACTATGTATTCTAACATTGCCGTCTCAAAGGCAAAATGGTCAGCAAGAATACCGACGGAGGTTCTAAAAAAAGCCTCAAAAGTATGCACGGCGTACAAGATAACAAGCTTAATTCATTAACAGTACTCAGTCCCCACTTACACAGCTTGTGTAAAGAATCAACCCACGTACGTGTTTCCAAGAGACGTCGGTATAAACAGTGAAAATAGTAGTTACATAACATGCTGGGCGAGTTATGAGAGAGATTTAGCAATGCGTTTACCGTAAATGGCAGCTTTCGGACTGAAATTGCGATTAGTGCCAAACTGGAGAAACTTGTTTGAGAGTAACCCGTAACCCTAACTTTTAAAGTTGCTTTTATTTTAAGCCGCTAGAGTAGCTTGAAACTACATGTATCTTTGATTGTCCACTCGGACCTGGCTGTGATCTACCTTGTATGAATCTAGTTGCTCATTTGGTGCCTGTTTGCTCCAAATATCCAGCCCGCCGGTTTCCCTAAATCTCTCTGCTAAATCTCTTTAATATCATAAACGGTTAGAAGAATCACTGGCTATTAAAATTTCGTTGTCAGGCCTTCGAGACGATCTCTTTAAAGAAGAAAAAGTGAAGCTCAAGAAAATGAACCACTTTTAGAATCTTCCGTATCTTCCCCGGGCACAATCTCAACAACAAGGTATACGCATGGCTTATCTAGAGGTCTTGTGCGCGGAGCCGAAAGGGATGGTGACTCGCCCGCTATAATCGAACTAAGTGCAAGTAACGAGTGCGTTGTTTTTGATTAATGCTCCAGTTTCTTGCTGGATCAACACTTTATTGAACACCACCACACAGATCGGAACATTCAATCATTCGCGAATTCTAATTCAGTTCAAACACGCGAAGTCAACGATGACAGGCTAGTAATCTCAGATCCAGGCCGGTTTACTTCGGCTGAGGACGCCAAACGACATTTTCGCAGTTTAGCGTGGTTTGGCCCCCGTTGTGATTGTGACAGCTGGTGCGTTTAGCTTTACGATCTGGAGTCAACTGCCATTAAAATTTCAGATTAGGAAAAAACCCAGTCCTTCTCGTTACTTTACTCGAAATGAAAGATGAAGTGTGTTTTTGATATATTTATGAGCAGAATTTATTTTTGTGCTGAAATAAATTACGAACATTGAGAAGCTGAGGTTAAAATCTACCTTTTTTGCGGTGGAGCTAGTTATGGCACTGAATTCTCAAGCATTATGGTCAAATCTAGACTGCCGGCCTTCGGAAGGTAGTTGTCAGGTTGACGACGAGAAAATGAGGTAAGGAATTGTGGTAAAATTTTGACTATTGTCATAAAAATAACGTCCCATAATAACCTCCAACGTGATGGCAAGGGATAGTTGGTTTGTGGCAAACGTGAATTCAAAGGTTTCTTCTGTTTTTGACGAAGTCAAGCCTGGCTTCGGTTGTCCTAAAAAGGTTTATTCTGCGGTATATAAAGTCATTTAAGCCATTTCCGATGATAATTAGCGCGTCATTTAATTAGCCAAAGACATAAATTGCCCCCAGAGGATTACGCAGATCCGAGGTTATTCTATCCCGTCCCATTTCCGGATTAGAGATCAATTACTAGGTCATTAAGATTCTCTTCTTGTAATTGTACTGTGTGGGGAGAAAATTCACTTTCCACTAGTACTCCATTCATGGCTACTAATCTCTTCATCTTTGAATCGAAAATTAACAAGCAAGGGTCAAATTGATTTTTAAATTATAATGCAATTCAGATCAATTGAAAGGGAATTGACTCTCTATTTACTACTACTGTTGGTCCTGGCCTGTGCGATGATTTCCGGAGTTGACGTGTTATAAGATCACCTCGTACGAGTGGCATGAAAAATAAATGTACAAAAACACCGAAAAGTAGTTGTGATGAGTTATTTCCCAGAAATGGTGACCAACGGTGGAAGCTGGAGATTTATGTGAATACGGGGGTATAAACAAAAGCCTTTACGGAGGAATTTGGGTCTGCCACTGCACTATGATGAATGCAACACACCGTGAATGACTGATAAAAAATTGCGTTATTTAAATTAACCACAAAATGGTAGACTATATAATTCATTTGTTTCATAGAACAAGAGCAAATCCCTTGCCTTGATATTGAACTTATATTCTGGTTGGTTAAAAAAAAATTAGGCTGCACTGCACTTTCCTAACTCTTGTGTGTTTGACCCTTTCGAAATGTCTTTCGTCAACGACTCAACTTGAGCTCACTTAAATTTTATCACAAAAAATATATTTTACTATGCTTATCTCGCTTTTTATTCCCTATTGTGGTTGATTTAAACGATAAAGATAATGAGACCTTGAAAATCACGTCGTGGGCGGAAAACTGGTGACGGCAGAATTTTACTGTGCATACATTCCTGTAATTTGCTTCGAACGTGAATCGCCCGCCCCCATTGAAGCCGGCTCGAAGTGCTCACGTTTTCTAGTACAAATATTTACGCAAAATAGTTGTTTGGCGGTCGAAGATCTTTAAAGAACCTTTTTATAGGACAAAGCACGCAAGCTAACTTCCGGTTTAGCGTCCACTGTGTTAAAACTGCATTAAGCCCCTTTTTGTAATATGCTGATTTAGGGGAGGTTTGATCCACCGGTCGTCCAATATGAGGCCCGTAAGGTGTAACGGCATTGGGACCGGAGAATGCTTGGAAAATTGATAACGTCGAAGTGTGTATGGGTGTATAAATAGCCTTTTCCGGTATGCGACCGAGCAATTACTCAAATTTCCGTCAATGTCTTATAAAAACAGTTACTCTTGATCCGCGAGAAGGTCAAAAGCTGTATAGAAGCAGAGAAACCGCGGGACCACTGACTATCGCGCTCCCAGCTTCAGTCAAACAATTCATCTGGCTAGTAACATACCATCACCACCTCCCTTGGGATTGTTATTCAGTTAAAAGCAATGAGGCTGTTGGCCATTTTTTCGCTTTGTATCAACGTTTACGGAGGCCTTCGCGTCACAGGCACAAAGTGCAGCAGTGCGAATTGTCCCGCATTGTCTAAAACGCCGCAAAATAGTCTTGGTAAGTAGATATTCCTTTAATTTACTGCTGAATATCAAGAAAACCTCGGCGCTGCTTCGTAACAGGATCAAAGATCCAGTGTCGATTTGATGGAATAAATAGCGCACAGCCCGGATTTGCTCAGCAAAAGAACTTCATAAGAAAGTAGTATTTTTGAGCGAGTTTCTGCATTGACCATAATACCATTTAGGCAGGATTGTTCTCCAAGGATAATGTACTTCGGTCCTGTACTTCTCGGAACGAAACAAAACCATTGCAAATTTGCTTTTACTTCCGACAAGATAAGATAGAGTTGCTAGGCTTTGAGCTTTATCTTTATAGTGTACAGGAATGTATAAACTTTATTATGCTGGAAACTGATCAGTTCGAATACATATTTGTGAGACCACATTACGGTGGAATGCAACTTAGTCAACCCATACGGTCAGGCGATTCAAAATGTCAGAGGGATATTGCTGCAGTGATTCAGTCTCAATTGCTCGAGAACCTAAAAACAGTTACACTTGAAATACGGGTCATCGCGCTAATTTAAACACGTAAAAACGAGCAAAACAAGCCTTTTCCCCTCCACAATGGCCTCCTTTGGACGGTCTTTTTTTACAGAGGAGCGGGTCATTTGAAGCGAATAACTGGGAAAATATAACATAGAAAAGATCTGCGGTCACATTTGTGCGTTCGATACATTTCTTGCACAGTGTCGTGGAAATACCATGCTGTTATCTATCAACAGTTGTTGTTTTTGCAAGTTTAAGCTTGATTCTCCCTCTTTTTGCATGAAGCGGCCGTGCAGAAAGCCACGGTTGATCTTGATGAGTTTTAAATAGTCGCTCGTTTGCTAAGTCTTTGTTCAAGTGCTTAAAATATCTTTGGTTTATTAAACGACAAAACATAACTGCTGAGCGCATTGAGTTCTCGATCGCCGGCAGCCTCAAGACGGTTAATACCGGCAAAGATCTACTCACAGTTATCTTTACTTTCCAAGAAACCGAGTTTTTCGCAACGTGATAAAAGTTCATTACATCAGTGTGGTTTAATAGCTGCTTTTGTCAAAGCTCAAATAATTTTTTTTTAGCACTGGTGACGATCATTACCTGGCAAATTTGTTTCGCCATTCATTTCTTCGGTGTTGTGGGAGGGGTACCCATTCTGTCGTCGTTATATGTCATTTGTGTAGACTTGCCTTTAGGCAAACTGCCTCACGCGTCCCGGCTTCGTGTTGTCATATATTCCGAAGTGACGCAAAATATGCTAGAGTAATGACCAGAAACTATATAACGTGACCTTACAAGTAAAATACCCACAACAATATAAGACGTAATTTGTGTTGCGTGTAAAAGTGCTGTAATTGGACGGTCAATATAAACATAGCGGCTCGGAAATAGTTCACTCAATAATTTTCTCAAGAACTTAACAAAAATCGCTTTGGGATTGCTTTTTAATTTCCAACATTTAGCCCACTTGAAGCGAACTTCTGGATCATCCCAGATTATTTTAACGAAGCGAAGCGAGGCTCATACTCTTGCGGCAAAGAAGTTAAAACTGTCTTCGTCAGCCCAAATTTTTAGCGGTGATAAAACAGATTCAGAGCTGAATCAACTAACGAGTGTCATCAAATGATTAAATATGGGTATAACCTAGTGCCATGTGTACACATTTCACCTCTGCAACTATGCAGGCATACGCAATTCGATACAAGTCGGTTTTTTCTACTCAGTCGGGCTAGCTTTGAAACGGTTTAAAATTTCGCGTCCGACAGCCCGCCTTTTGGATAACTTCTATGCCTGTCTTCACCTACCGCAGTCAATAATAAGCTTTGCGGCCATTTCTTTGCATCCTGATTTGATATAATTATCCTAATCTTTAATCTGATTTTTCCACTCCGTTTTTTCAGAATTCTTTACTCTGATGGGCGTTGTCTATGCCTGTTTTATTTCTGGAAGAGTTGACTTCAAAATACTAAAACCTTTTGTTTACTAGCAAAAAGCGATTACTTTGTTTCCCCTAGCGGGTTCTTTTTGTTGCAGATTTTAATCTTGTTTAACTTTGAGTTCGCAAAAGGGCACTTTTTGTTAAGCGTTTATCTTGACTTCGTTTGAGAAAACAAAAACAGATTAAGACGTTTTAAATTCCAAAAAAAGGAACGTCGGTCTGAGATCGCCCAGGACTTCGACAGCTTCATTGTGGCAACACCATTCTTCAGACCCTCTCTTCACATCAGTAAGCAAGTGAAATCAATGTAAAAGTTAACGTTGCGTCTCATTTGCTCTGCTTGAGGTAATAAATCGCTGATTAAATGCCTAGCCAGTTTCAGCTTGCTAATATACTAACCTTGGCAGTACTGGTAAATACTGCTGGATTAGATCTCATTTTACGTGTACATTGTGTATTTGTCTTTCATTATTCAAGTTGAATCTTCCTTTAAGTAGAGACACTTAACCATATCATTTTCGTCGTCGTAATCTCGTCTCAAATGGAGAAACAATCACCGGCTTAAGCTTGTGGCTACGTGGTGAGCTTGCTTCTTATCAACCGTTCAGTATCCAAGATGGAATCAACTTTTGGAAACAGTAAAGGGGCTGAAGTTTGTTTTTTACTGATTTGGCTAAAAAGATCTTAAACTACTGTAAAATTGTTTACATTTTATTTTTAGTCGTGATTTCGAAATCTATTAAGAAGTAAGAATAAGCCATTTGATTTAAGTTGGCAATTTACGAATCAGGCGTTAGAGGAACTGAGTTATCCAGGTCCGTTTAAATCATTTGATTTCCACTATTTTCACTCGTTTTGTCTGTGATTACTATTTTCGAATGAAGGCCCCGTTACCTCATCATTTCGCGCAAATAAAAACAGCAATCTGAACGAAAACAAGCGAAATTTTAAAACCTGCAAAAATATATACTGTTTGAACTCCTAGATTGTTCTCAGTATTTCTCTTCGTTTGTTTGTCACAAAAACTAACAAACAAAATGAAATAGAAAAGGAATATCACTTCCTACGATTCTTTGTTTCTCTGGAATGGAGGTGAGAAAATCAGACGGTTGGGAGATTGTCGCCATACTCTCTATCGATAGCAAACTACTCTCTATCGGGGCTCTGGGGGTGGATTATACGGCCAGTGCATATGTGGCGTGTTTGTCGTTCATGTTTACTCTTTTTAATTAACCCCTGGTAGGTTCGAAATAAAGTGCTGATAGTCTGAAGACGTTTTTTTCAACTTCTTGCACACGGCAAGGTTACTTTGATGAGCGCGATAATTAACATGATGATCGTTATTGTTATTCATGAAATTCCCATGTAGATGCAGGACACACCGCTGCATTAAGCGTTCCACGAGTTTTAATCAACAAATCTTTTGCACAGCATCAATGGTTAACGGCTAATTATGAATCCGTGTATCACCGCACACAGTTAACGGGTTTTCAATACTTAACCAAAGTCACATTTATGTGAATATTCTCCATCTTGAATAACCTCTGAGTGGGTGTGAAAAATATCAGACTCTGTGCTAACCGCTTCACTGATCGTGGATGAAGCTATCAAGGAACCATCAAATATATCTGTCCTAGATGCCTAATATCGAACCCTTCACGGTGCTTAAAAAAAAAAAACAAGAATATGCTTGACGCGGCTTTTCTGTTTCGGGCCAGATATACGTTGATAACTTCTTTCAATAGCAGGTAGGGAGGCCGCTTTTCCAGTTTGTTCGGGCGCTAGATTTTCGTGCGTTGAAACTCTCGAGTTCAAATCCAACTAATTTGTTTTCAGCTATCCACCACCCAGTTTAAACTTACATGTGATAAATATAACATATTTAGAATACCATTAAAGGTTGAGGCTGGAGATCACGGGAAGAAGTTAGCATCATGACCTTTCCTAGAATTTAAGGAGATTATTAATTTATTTCTCGATCAAGAACGCGACGAGCTACACGCAGAAACGCACTCGATCTTCGACCATCCAAATCCTTTATATTTCATTACCGTAAACCTGTCCGAGATAGTCCAATGCATGAAAGAGGAAGCAGGGAGCCTGTCTTTAAGCATCGAGGCCTGTCTGTGCTGAAAAGGGATCGCCTAAAGAATAAAACAGAATCATGGGTTTATCACTGAACTGGGAGTTGACATGGTAACTTGACAACCGTGAAGAACGTTTCGCGCGTGGGGGTGGGGCTTGGTTTTTGGTATGGGTCACGGAAGTGTGAGGGGAGAGGGGAGACGTTTAGGAGAAAACAATCCGTATGAGAAGAGTGGGGTGGGAGGGGGGAGGGTATAACCCCCAGCCCCTCCCTTCGTGGCCCCTGAAACTCCTTTTCCAAAGAGGAACTGGTTCTTAACTCGTCTCAACAATGCCACTTGCAAGAGAACCAGGGCGAAATCCAATCCATTTAAAATTATCGTGCATTTTGTTTAAAAATATTGATAACCTTCCAACTGTATATTCGCAAGGATCACACTAACGCCATTTATGTTGTTCATTACTTTCTCTTAAATGTCCATATACAATATTTATAGTATTAAACTGATTACTTGCCATAAATTTGGACACAACTCTCGCATCAACGCCGAGCTTAATTCCAGAATCTGCTCTTTTTTTCTCATACTTTCATTGTCACTTTAGAGAAAAAGTGAAAGGAGACAATTTTTTTATCTAAGGGGTGATACAAGCTGGTGTTTTAAATCTATGATATTGGCTCGCCTTCGTAATAAAAGCAGAGACATTCTTGAAAGTTTTATCCCTAGCTCAGTAAATAAATTTAAATTTTTGTGTGTCTGGGAGCAATCAATTGTGGCTTAATTGGCGAGGTAAGCTTCGCAAATTCGTCTTTGTCTAAAGCTAAGAGGATGCTCCTTTATGTACTTAATAAAGGAGACAGATTCAACCGACTATAAACAAAAAAATCTCAGAGAAGGAAAAGAATAAATTTTATGGCTAAAAGCCATTTTGGAATTTTTTGGTTTGTTATCTGGCATTGATTTTGATACACAGTAACTTCTCGTATGGATATCGTTGGATATCTGATAATTCTGATAACATTCTGCTTGTTAGGTAACGTCGCAGCTTTTGTTTTCATTCCCGCCCACAGAATTATCTTCATCAGTTTTGTTTAATTTGTTTTCCATTGACTTTTAATAATAAAGGGCTGTTTACATTTGAAAAGTCGGTACGAATCCCACAGCAGCATGGGTACGCGACTTCATAACGCCTCCTGTTTTCTTTACCACTGCGGCTCGAGAAATGCCAATTTAGATAAGATAAAATGAGGAAGTCAACACAACCTACTCACCCATTTCAGTCCTTTTGAAGACCAATTTCACAGTAGAGCAAGAGTTCGTTCCTTGTCAAGATCAGTGATACTGTGACGTAGTTTCGTACCTCTCGTTCTACGTTTGTACTATTTTATTTTATTAACTTTGCCAGTCAAGCTGGCAGAGCGCCACAACAGCTTGCGCCAATTACTGTGGCCCCTTTTTTTACCCTCCCAACCATGATACACAACAGAAGACAGACCACAACACCGGGAACTACGTGCCCTACTCTTAGCGACAAGTGTGTGGGTTCTTTTTACGTCCCACAGGATTATAAACATTGAAGGGTTGTGAGACAGGGCCTACGGTTTATCGTCCTTATCCGAGAAGACTACAGAGTCTGACTATTTGCAAATGTAATTACAAAGGCAGCACTTTCTCCTCAGTTATTTAAAGACCCTGAGTGTTGGTCCGGCCGCAATTGAACTCGCGACCTCCCGCGTGACAGCCCGGTGCTCAACCAACTGAGCCACCGGTGCGCGGTTAATTACAACGCGGTTAAGTACAACGTAAACTTGGTTTGATCCTCGTTTCTTTGTCTCAGAAAGCAAACGGCTTGGGCACCGGTAGCCGCTAAAAAACTATGCGAGAACGAGTTGTTGTCAGGACGTACCAAAAAAAAAAAAAATTCGTGCGACATCATATAGTCACAAAGAAGAGAAAATTTTGCGAGTAACCTTTTCAGTAATATTTTGTGGCGCGGTGGTCCTCGTTTGGTCACTTTTTTGTACATGGCGCGGGAGATTTGTTCTCAGTAAAGAATTGCGATTTTGGAACAGAAAGAAAATACACCTTGCGCAGTCGGTTACATTCAAAGTTAGTTGTTCATTGTTATGCCATGTTACCCGATGGCCGGCACCGTAACTTTCGCTGTTCTCAATCAGTCGTTTCGTTTCGTCAATTTATCGAAAGGTCTTTGTCAAACACAAAGCCGTAATCTTGTGCTCCACTTTTTCGTTTTGGGTTTTACTTTGTTGATTGGGCAAGCAACAACTCCTGACAACTTCCATCTTTGCATGATTCTCTTCGTTGCGACGGGACAGACAACGGTAAAATCGATCATAGAGCAGCCATTTGGGGGCTTGAGCCGTTCGACAAATATTAACACAAGGGTCAAACGCTTTGTAACCACTGTGGATAAACCACCGTTTATTCGTCCAATGACAGTTACTGCCAGAATCAGGAATCAACACAATCTATTGACTTGTGTTGCTTGTGGTATTGCTGTTTCCTGTTTTGGACTTACTGCTTGCCAGTGACGGCATTTAAACCTCAAAGTTCCTAGATCTATGCAAGCAAGGTCTCCGCTATGTTTCCCCCACTCGAACCGGTTTTCCTTAAGAATCTGACAAAGAGATTCCGTTTCCTTTCTCTTTACTTTCGCGCGTATTATTTTCGTTTCGTATTTGTATTTCTCAAATGTAAACAGAAGATGATCGCGTCTTCTGCTTGCCACTTGATGCTAGACGGGAGCTCTTCCCACTTCCTTTTTATCGCTTTGTCACCCAATATGCAGTCACGATTGGTGAACACCGGAAAAGAAGAAAAGAAAGGAAGAAATGAACTTTATCTAAGTGTCTAGTCCTTCTAGCGCTGGAGCACTAATTGGGGACACTGTAAACCGAAACTAACAATTAACTCAAATCAAGTAAAATGCTGGTTTTTTGAGGAGTGGGAAAACCGGAGTACCCGGAGAAAAACTCTCGGTGCAGAGTAGAGAACCAGCAAACTCAATCCACATATGACGCCGAGTCTATGACGCCGAGTCTGGGAATCGAACCCGGGCCACATTGGTGGGAGGCGAGTGTTCTCAGCACTGCGCCATCCCTGCACCCCGGAAGTAATGTAGAAAGAATCAGTTGTTCACGATGGTAAACTTAGATAGAAGCAGGAGCCCATCTGGAGCCTACAACTCTACTGTGTTCTTGCAACGGCGTTTTCACAATTAAGGTTATTTTTAGATTGAATTTCCCGCTAATGAGACTCCCACAGGAGCCCGATGACCAATTACAAGAAATTAAGCTGACGTCATAGGGTCACCGAACCGGAACTTCCTTTGTTTTTTGACCTAATTCGCGGGAAGGGCTAGTCTAAAAATAAACCTACTTGTGAAAACGCCGTGTCACAGACGCTGTATGGAAGTTGCACGCTCCAGATGAGCTCCTGATAGAAGTTAAGGTTGGCCGGGACACCGTAGGACGAAGAGATTACGAAGCCAGTGTAACGATCTCAGAGCTACTAAAATTGCACGAAAATACTAGCACTCGAATGATTGGACCATTTTCGAGTTTGTTTTCAAACCAGGGGCCCGTTTCTCGAAAACCCTTGTTTCAGGAAGCTGCTCTTTCTATATGTTTTTAAAGATAATTAAAGGCAAAATGATTGTAAAAAATGATGACTTAAAATCTCCCCTCTTAAGACACAAAGGGACCCGTGACACCCGAAAAGTTTCGGCACTTTCGAGAACGGGCCACAGGTCTCAGTCCAAGATCTGTCATTTATCATGAAAAAAGTTATGCTCTAGGAGTTACTATATCAATGTTGAAGGTCAAAACCGGTCTAAGATTGAATCTGCTAAATTGGTGATCCTCATTTTATCTAGGCTGAATATGCATGTTACAGTTAAATTTAAATCAGCTATCAAAGCCCCAAAAAGGATTGAATCACCTATACCGTCCCTCCTGCAGCGATGTCTCACGCATCTCAACACATCTTATTGTTTCTTACCATCTTAATAATAATAATAATACGCCTAGACCCGATACGGGTAATACACTAGAATATACATAATAAAATAAGTTCTATTTAATCAATCTCCACTTATAGCTTTCTTTCGAGCTCGGTGCTCCTTTTGTCGTTGGTAAGTTGCAATTCGATTTGCATTCACAATTCCACAAACATTTCCAATGGTTTTTCTCCAGAGTGGTCGGTCGACAACCAAATCTTGCCATCTTATCGGTCCATGTATTTATACACTGATTCATGGAGCGTCAACATTTGTATTACAACACAGCAAGGGAACAAAAACTGTACTATGCACTTATGTGTACCGGTACTCCAACTAGTAGGTCTCCCCCGGATCTATAGTCCTGTGCCTTCATCACTACACTAGAACGATGAACATCCTCAACCCAGCGAAGTTCTTTTCATTATTTACTTTTGTATAATAAGTCATAATTGATAGCCATCTATAATAACCAAAGCTAATCCTAACCTGACCCTAATTTTTTTTTTAGGCTTAATTTATAGGCTCCAAAAAAAGTTTCCTCAATTCATCTGGGCTCTGTTGTTCAAAAGCCGATTAACGCTAATCCCAGATTAAAAATTAACCAAGGAATTTATTTCTAAACTCTCAAATGCTGTTCAACGCTGACATTCAACAAAACTTTACATTAGAAGAATTCAATCTTGAAAAACGAAAATAAGCAAAAGAAACTTTCACCAAAAACTTGAAAGCGTGGACCCAAAGTTTATGCTAATCCTGGATTAAGTTAATCGGCTTTCGAACAACCGGGCCCTGAGTGCACATTCAACGTAGGTAAAATGACTATCATCACCAATTAAACCTATTGTAGATAAAAACGGATTCAACGTGAGAACGGATTTTACCGGCAACATCCATACCCAGATACTCCACCAGCATTTGAAGATAAAATTCGTATCCCTGTGCGGTCATGTAATATCCGCTATATATTTTCACAAAATAGCTTTCATTTATCAGAACTCGCCAAGATTTATTTATGTGTGTGTTTGCGTTTCTAAATCAATCCTACAGAAAATGGAAAGGCATTAGACTTCGCTGATGATGATCCTGATGAAAAATATTCGTGCTGTGCGTGTGGTGAAGCGACCTTTGACATCACTTTCATCGGTAAGTACGAAGGACAAATAGAGGAAAGCATTCAAATAAGCCAATCAAAATTTGATGAGACGTGAGGACGCAGCCGGCTCAAAGCGCGGGAAAATGCGTGCGGACACCTGGCAATGGTTTGACTAGCCTCCGAACAGACTCACTTGTTTGGAGTATCGAGAGAGAATTTTGGCGGCGGAACTAGACTGCGGAAGGCGCGAAGCGCCGTAAGCGTGATCGTCGGGTGTGAAGCGCTCTAGCCCCAGACCTTTCATTGGAATATTGACCGCGTCGCCCGCGTTCGCAAAAAATACGACTGTTTTGCAGTCTACGGCGGAACCGCCAGAGCTGGCTAGAGTCGTCGCCATATTCTCCGCGGCTCTTCGCTCGATCGTCTATCAGCTGTGGTTTGACTCAAAGTTCTCGTTGGTTTCCAAAACTGAGTGTCACGAATTATCTCTCTGCGCATTTTGAAAAAATTTGAATCATCACATTTAATTTTCAACTTATGCAGCTACAAACTGAACCCACGAATGCGCGCGCAGCACACCATCCTTTAGTTGAGATCAAGTAAAGAAACAACAATAAAAGCAAGGTGCCACACGCTAACACCAACCCGGTGTGGCCAACACATCACGCATGCGCACAACCATTTCACCCGGGCAATTAGCAGCCATGGACAGCTGTTTCTGCCTTTTGGGCCTCATCAGCATGGTGTAGCCAATAAACCAGGCGGGTGTTTGTAGCACCCCTTTAAGCGGCAGCTTTTCATGCCATACATGTGGTAAGCTGGGTTGGGAACAGCAAAACTGTTCTCCCACGGCAAGCGTGTTGCTTACCGATCTCTTAATGTGATCCACCTTCCCACACGCTTGCCGTGGGAGAATAGTTTTGCTGTTTTGCTGCAGAAATATCGGACGATGATGTCTCCAGTTTCTTTAGTTCTTTTGGTGAAGTCCTTTCTGTTAAGCGTAGTAGGTACGATGGCTTTCCCGCGCTCTACGATGGCAACCGTGTTGTGAAGATAGCCTTGGACAATGAAGTGCCGTATTTTGTTCGTGTTCATGATTTTCCTTGTCGTGCGTGGTATGCTGGTCAGCCCCCTCAGTGTTCTGTCTGCCGTACGTTTTTTCATCGTGCCCCAGACTGCCCTCTTTCTGGTCTGTGCCGCCGTTGGCATCAGCGAGGTCATTTGGCTAGGGAGTGTCTACTAGGCAGGCGTGGGGCTCTTTTCATCTGGCACAGATGTTCTTGTTGGTGGTCCTCTCGCTCGTGACGATGATAGTCCTGAGTGCGTTCCTCATTCTGATGATGGTGTTTCCATGGCATCTGATGATGGAGAGATGGCTTCTGGTGATGAGGAAGTTGCTGCTAAACCCCGTCCACTTTGTTCTGCACCTGCTGTTTCTACCTCGTCGACTTCCGTCTCCGTGTATCCCGCTAAAGTTTCTGCTCCTGTGTCTGTTTCTACTTCGCCGTCTTCAGCCTCCGTTACTGCATCGCCTGAGGTTCCTTCTTCTGTTCCTGCTGTTCCTGCATCGTCTGCTGTTACTTCTGATAGTGAACCTGTTACCTCAGTTGCTCCGTCTTCGGTTCCCGTTTCAAGGTCTTCAGTTGTTGCTCATCGTGATAAGATTGATTCATGTCTTCTTTCTGCTCTAGGCGACTCCGCATGTCTCCCGCTCGAGTCACTGACTTTGTTTCTCGTGTGATAGAGAAGAATGGTTTGTCCGTTGATTCTCATCAGTATATGGCTCGTTTTGTTTATCAAGTTCAGCGTAAGTTTTGTGTGCAACTACAAACCGGCAAGAAACCTATGAAGCGAGCTCCAGCTAAGATGTCAGAATGCAAGGTTCCGCCTTCTCGCAGGCAGACCCGCCCGAGGCCTGTGAACTATGTGTTTGTTTTTCCCTTGAGAGACCTTTTTCGAGTTTGTACTTTATTTTTTCCAATGATGATTGTAAATAGGAGTTTTTTTATCTTATGAATAAAGGAGTTTGTGTTTTTCACGAAAAAAAAAGCTGTCCATGGCTGCTAATTGACCGGGTGAAATAGTTGTGCGCATGCGTGATGTGTTGGCCACACCGTGTTGATGTTAGCGTGTGCCACCTTGTTTTTATTGTTGTTCAAATAAAAAAACTCAAATTAAGCTAAATAGAGAACTCTTGCATGCAAAGGATCACTGTGGAGTAGAATTACTGGGAATCTGGTTGGTGTTTCTGCCTGTCGCATTAGTTAGAGGTAAATGACATAATTCAGCGAACAAGGAATATCCAAAAATGCACAAAACTGGCTACAAGCGAGTTTTTACATGATAAGCGTCACAAAGTGTCCTCTTGCTCCTCCCCCCCTCGATTTCAACACCTCATTCGTCCCACAGTTGATGAATGGCAGAAAGTGTCGTCAGCTAAACTCTGCTTCTTATGTAAACGAAAACCCGTACTCGAAAATAACCCTAATGCTAGCGCTGCCCTCGTTAATCTAAATACGTCGTTTATGTGAATTTTATCAAAATTGAGCATGCGCGTGGTTACGTGCATTTTCGGCCAAGTTCAGGTGCCTTCGAAGTACTGACATAAGTTGTTTCACTTGCACGGTGCGCAACTTACAGGGGCTAGGTCACGCTATTTTAAGTAATTTTGTTTAATTTTGTTAATTATGAGCTGTAAACGTCACATTGGCAGAGCAAGAGTCTTTCATTTTCAAAATCACGGCCACATAACAACTGAGAATGACTTTCCAGCTTTGTAAATGACATTTTAATATAGACTGATATAAATTTGAAAAAAGGTTGGCCGACGTTTTTCAAATTTACCCAAATTCAATCCATTTCAATCCTCTCCAGTTTTGTCCCTCCGTGTCCCTTCTTGGCTTCCCTGCGTTTTGTTAGAGATCTTCTATAGTTTTGAACAGTTATTTTGATATTTTAGTTAATTCTATGACCATTCGATCAGTGCTGAAATTGGCTAAAATTGCGTGACTTAGCCCCTTTAAAGTGCTCCGCCTTGAAATAAAATTTTGCCAATTATGGTTGTCGCCACTCTCTTATGCATTGACAATTTTAACAGTCCTCTGTAACATGAAGTCAGCCATATCGTGTTGAGCAACTACATGATTGTCAAAAGACAAGCAAACTAACAAACAAACAAATATACGTTTTCCTCACCGAAAGGTAAATGGACTAAGGCCACATATCCACGTCACTTTCCTGGATTGATGGCTCGCTGGTCTCCTCTTATTGGCGCATCACACAGCAAGGATTACATCCTATGGAAGTATGGAGGGATGGCCTCGCCCGGTGTAACCAGGGTCAGCGAGTGGGGAGCTGTTGAGAAACTGCAACAGGAGATGAAACGTCAGGGAGATAATCTTTTCAGGTGAGGAGAGTGAGTGAGTTGCAGTCTACATTAGAGAGGCCACTGCACAGCGTTGCACATGAGCATTTCAAGATGAATCCGCTGAGTAAGAGCTTAAATTGTAAATCTGCTATAGAGCGTTTTCACATGACGTCACGGCGGCCATGTTGGTGTTCCAAAACAAAGAAATGGCGATCAGGATGGTGTACCAAACTAATCCTCCGGGAAGTGAACTCTATTTTTATGCAAATACTTTCTTTTGTTTTAGTAATCCAATATGGCTGAGGGTCACGTGAGTGAAAACGCTCTATAGCTTTATATTCTTATTCTGTGACCTACTGAAAGCCGATAAAGTAACGCGCTATTCGGACCAAACCTATATACATGCATGTACCCCTCCCTCTATTACTTTATTGTTAGTCACGTTGTGTTCAATAGCGTCGATAGACGTGAAAACAAAATTAAGACCCTCCCTGGTTTTATTGATTAACGTTATATATAGCGAGTTTGAATTTGCAATTGCATTTTCTTAATCTTGAAATTAACCATTGCAAGACGTTGTGGACGCAAATATTGGAGAATTTGATTTAGTTTTTCATTTGAATTCGCAGCATTATCAAGACTCCACCGTTGTACAAGAGCAATGGCCAAGTTTCCACAACGTTTAAGGCGGACAGAAGGCGCAATCTCGTTTCAGCACTTGCAAAGATGTTCCCGAGTCCTGACTGGAACGTAGGCGTGGATCGAGTGAACCTATGTGGCGGTAATTGCACGTGGAGAAAACAAATCACGATGGATCTTCACCCATGGGACGCTGGTAAAAACAAAATATATTTTATTCAAGATTGCCACGGTGTAGTCCTATCTTAGTGAAAGTGGCAGAGGGACCCCAGGCGCGGCCCCAAGTATTTACACATTGTTTTACAGGAATCGGCAATTTGAAATGACTGAAAATCGCAGACACTTTGGAGAGTAACAGCATTTCTCCGTAGGTAGTGCCTTTCCCTCCCTTCTCACCTGGCTGGTCACACACCTGGCCCTGGCCCTGTCACAGCACTGATGGCTGAAGGCATTTTCCGAGCTTCTGTATATGTATACTCTGCATCTTTATTTTCTAGAAGGCGAAATTAATTTGTATTTTTGATCCATTCTTTGTGCGCGTGTTCAAATTTCTCTTATAAAACGCGGTCTATTTCAAATGACTGGAAGTTACGAATTTGTCACGGCGAAATTATATTAGTAATAAAACTATAGTCAGTTTCCATAAACGATTTTTCTATTTTTTTAATTCATTCCCCCTAAGCTGTCTTCAATTTAGATCAGGAATAGAACTTCGAAAAAAAAAAAACCGCCGAAATTCATCTTTTTTTATTGATACTCCTACAGGAACCGATGATGGAATCACCTTTATATCAGCCAATAGAAAATCAGAACCTCAGCAACCAATCAGGAACATAACCAGACACACTCACCAACATTCTGAGGCATCATTTCCGAACACGGAAGGAAGTGACATCATACGACCCTTTGGTCAGATTAAACTGCAGCTCATGGACACCTCCGGTGATTGTGTGCAAATTCGACAACCGTTTCCTCCACAAAGTAAGTGCCCATGGATTGAATGTTATAGTCACTCTTTGCACGAGCTTTTAAACTCTCTGTCCGTAGACGAAGCTTTAAACTCAGGCTCATTGTCCGTGCAAGTTAAAATGCAACGATGAGGTCGGAAGGCAAATGGAACACTTAAAAGAACAAAGATAGTGATTTGTTCTATGAGTACTTTTTCTATGACGAGACTTATATATGAAAGACATATATTTGAACTGCGGAAAGAATCAAGTTGCAGATCATCGCAGTTACAAACGTTACTTGAGCTGTAACGAAAGGAAAGCAGGAAAAATTCAGACTTGAACAAATCAGGGTTGAATTCAGTCTTGAATTAGCGGGATCAGGCTTGAATTCAGGTTTGAATGCCCGTTCAAGTCTGAATTCAAGCCTGAATTTTTCAGGCTTTCCTTATGTCACTTCTCAAGTAACGTTTATAATTGCGATGAGTGAACTCTTAACTTAATACTTTTATACTCGTTAACACCATTTCTAAGTGTACTCTTTTTTCGCTTGTTCAGCAACTTTGTAAACACTGAGAGGTTTGAAATTATCGTGGAGTACTTTCAGGGGCTCAAGATTGTATTTTCAAAAAGTTTGCGTTATCGTTGCTGGGGCGGTCGTTGCCGCATATTGCTCACCATTGGGACAATCAAGCAAAATGCTTTGATGTATAAAGGTGTGTGAAGCGTTATCTGCGAGGCGGTGAACTCAGGGAATTCTCGTTTATCTCTTCACACAGAGGAAAGAATTCATTGCGAAGTTTCCCGATGGTCGTCATGGTCGTCTTGTTCGGTCACGTGTGGACATGGTCAACAGGTTAGGGGGCGAGCAATAATCAAGAAACCTACGAATAATGGAATACCATGCCCTAATCTGGCCGAATTCAGACCTTGTGCCATGAACAATTGCACTGGTGAGTGTGTCAAACTAATTTGAATTACCATGAGCGCATGAGCTCCTGGAATTACCTTCTTCATGTTCGAATACGTCACCAGTTGACATCTCAATCCAATCATTAGGTAGGACGTTTTGTGACATGTACCTATAGTTTAATGGACTTAGTTTCCTGTTTCTTAGTGGCAGAGCAACAGAAATAGGAATCCGAAGGCGTTGCAAGAAGCAAGAAACAACCCTGCAAGAAGCGCTCGAACTCGAATTTTTTCCGAGTATGCCCTTATCACAACAGAAAAATTTACCACTTCGCCCACAAATATTTACTTCCTCTAGAAAACAGGCCATTGGGTGAATGAAGGAGTGAGCGAGTGAAAGCCTTACATGGAAAAAAACCTCTACAACTGGTTTACATATTTGCCTTATGGAAGTACTGTTCAGAAAACCATCTGTGAATACTTATATTAAAGAGACTTAAGAAATCGACTTTGCATACTTCTTCGGGAAGATTGTTCCATAGAAGAGCACCACTACTGATAACTGAAACTACGCTTCATGTAGTCAGTTCTGGCTTTCAGAAGAGAAGATTTATAATTCGAGACTCTCAGGTGTCGAAGTTACTTTTTTCAGGCTTTATGACCACACTGCTGTGTTGCTTGCCACAAGTGTGGCTTGCCTGTGCAACGCGAATCTAATCGCAAGGAAAAAATAAGTATAAACTACTAGAAGGCAATTGCAAAAAAAGGCGCCGACGAAAGAAATGGAAAGAAATATCTTCTTCCTTTTGCATTATGTCACAGTTACGAGTGAAGCGGAACAGCGAAAACGGCAATGTAATCAAATGGTGCAAAAAACTCCACTTGTTTCAAGCCCTCAGTGTCACGTGAAGTTGAAAACAACATGGCGCCAGGCTCGGACGCCATCTTGGAAAGAGATTTTGCGCAAATAAACTCAAACGCAAAGGAGAAAAAAGTAACAGTTTATGTTTATGTTTATGTTTATGTGCGTTGCACATATGCATCATGCCAGCTTTGGGTATTTTAGCGTCTCATTAAGGCTGCCACGTTTAAAAGCTGAGCGAACCGCTACATAATCGCTTTTTTCGCTTTGATGATTTAAGTAACTTTTTTCATCTTGACCTCTTTTGTCAGTTCCACCACTTTCGATCAAGGAGAACTGCAAGCTCTCTCCGTGGTCTGACTGGAGTGATTGTCGCGGTACATGTGGTCGTGGTGGTCGATTTCGGTCGCGCACAATTCTGCAAAAAGCGGGACCTGGAGGAAAGCCGTGTCCAGACTACCACTCGCTTATAAGATGGAGAAAATGCAAGCTACCTAAATGCCCTGCAGATAAAAGCAATGGTAAATCTTAATTGTAGCAAATGATAGTTATTTGAATATTATTGCCAATGCTCCGAAGGTAACTTTTGTTTGTGGTTTCCATGACCGCGCGGTCCATTTTCACACCAACTGACCAATAAGAGGTCGTATTTGATATAACTGAATAGAGGGTAATGTGAAGTGCTAGATTTCTATCCCATATGAACCATGTGAGCGTTAGCCCTGCTCCCGTCTGACCTTGTATCTCAGTCGGTAGAGCGGCGGAGATCTAACCCGAAGGTCGTGGGTTCAATTCCCACCCTGGTCAGAGTTTTTCTCTGTCCTTGTGTGGGCCCATTTCCATCAGTAGGGCTAACGCTCACATGGTTCATATGGGATAGAAATCTAGCACTTCACATTACCCTCTATTCAGTTAACTCTGTTTAAAATATAAGTGCTACACGGCCAACGTTTGTATAAACGTAACCTTTCCTCGTATTTGATATAACTACGCAGGATGACACAGAAATAATAATTGCTTTCAAATAATGGTTGTTTTTGTCTAGGACCCACTAAACGATTTGGATCGTCTCAGTAGACGCATCTTTCGCCCCTTACAGGAAGAATGAACTGACATACTAAAAGACACACTAAAATAAATTGTCCAAAGTCGTCCAGACGTCTCATGTGTCTCAGTTTAGTGTAAAAATGGCCAGTTTTTATCGTAATAGAGGTTTTGCACGGCAGCCATTTTGCATGGCAGGAACAATAGATTCATTTTCCTATGGGTACAAATGTTCTTATTAATGCAAAACATTTTAATTGTCCCTGCCATGCAACATGGCTACCGTGCAAAACCTCTATAGGGACAAATATGGTGAATGCGCCTTTCCGACAAAAAAAAGCACAAACGCAAGCAAGACAAAAGTAAAAATCCCTTTTATGTTATATGCGTCAAACTTGTGGATCGTGACCATGCAAGCCTTATGTCTTTTTGCTTCCAAAAAAAATACACCATGAACTGACAACTGAAAGATGTTTCAGTTATATTATTTGCTTTTTATTCTCCTTAAAGCCCGGGTGGGGATCTTCGTCGCAAATTTTGAATTGAACCCCTGAAGGAGACCAATCTGGGCATGGCCTAGGCTTTTTTGACGCCTAAAAGAGACAATCTTTAATAAGTATTAAATATAAATTTTTATACTTCTTCGCGCGCAATCCTAAAGGAAACCCTTTACGGCTACATACGATTGCGTTTTGCCCAGAAAACCCTCTGTGAGACCAAAATCCGAAAATTATACCCCTAAGCGAGACGACGAGCATCCCTACCCTTTTCATATGGGATTCCCCCCCACCCCCCCACCCCACCTTCACCCTTCCGTGCGTGGCTTAGAGCCTTTGGAATAATTTCTCATTATAATTTTCTTTGTCAGATTGTATCGTAACAGAGTGGTCTCCGTGGACATCGTGTACTAAAAAGTGTAATCGAGGAAGAAAGTTTCGGATAAGAAAGATTATTAAAAGCGCAAAGAAGGATGGAGCTAGTTGCCCGACAAAGCTAAGAGACAGGACAAGATGCCTTCATGTGAAATGTTCTGGTGAGTTCCCTTTTGATTTGCCGAATCAACTATATGTTCATGCATACAAACTTTATTTGCTACACAATGCTAGCTTCGGTGGAGGAAAACTACTGAACGATCAAAGGTGAATTTTATCATGTGGCATTTTCTGACAAATAGAAGCCGAGGGAAGGACAAATGGAGATGAACACATGAAACAATGTTCCATGACGTCTTTCGTTTCGAAAATACAGCATTTTGGATTTCCGAATTGTCACCTTGCGTGACACCATGACACAAAGTTATTTGGTTGGAAAAAATGTCTATGCCTATGAATCTCAGCAGTCTGAGCGTTGAAGTGCATTAAGAGATGTGTTCATACACATATATTTTATCTCATGAGCGAAAAGTAAGCGCTTTCATTGCTAAGTGAATTCCAGATTTTCGTGTTGATTTTTGGGCGCCATATTGGTGCACCAACATGGCGGCTCCTTACAAAACTCTATAAAGTTGCGTAAAACGCTTCGACAAATAACTCAGAAAAGATTTACCGCACATACCTGAGAATTGGTGAGGTGATTTATGAATTTGTCTCCTACAACATTTCAAGTTTTTGGCTGATTTCATTGAACGGTTTCGATTTTATTTTTTGTTGCGTGACAGTAAAAACGAGCGATAAAAAAATGGAAATCATGATTTACGGTTAAGAACGAGTTTCAATCGAGCGTCGTAAAACCAAAACCAAAGTAATTACTTTGGCCAATCAAAAAGGCCGATGACAATCCAGTAAACCAATCCAAACTCGAAGCAATTTACACCTAGCCGACACAAAGCGCGGGAAACTGTGCACGCTCAAGTCACGGACCGATTTATGTTTAGTTTAAATTTCCCGCGAAATGAGACTCCCGCAAGAATCCGATGACAAATCACAAGCCGTCATAGTGCCACTGATTGGTAGTCTCAAAACAGATCGGTTTGTGAGAATTCCGTGGCATAGATGGGAGTTGTTCGGTCTTAGTCATGGTTTCCTGCAGGGAACTAATAATATTTCAAATAATTTTCACCGGAATGGGGCCAGATATGGGGAATGCGTTCTCTTACCTCGTCCTTAATTTTGATCACAAAAGAATATTTATTAACAGACTTGAAAATCTTTGTGGCATACTTACCATTAGAGATTTATTTCCTCCCCTTTAGAATGAAGACTCGAAGACGTCAACAAACACTGTCTCTTGCGGACAGAACTCTCTGTGATGGAAATCAAGATTTGCGACTATCAAAAAGGGAGTACGTCTGGTTGTAGCAATAGAACGGAAATGAATCTTGTGCAGATATTTATTTTTGGTGAAACCAAGCGATGAACTCATGCCAGGACAAGTGAAGTACTTCCATGATGGATTAAATAAAAGACCGCGAAGCAAAACTTACGGATGTTGTCCTAGATGAACTCTAGAGGAAATTTGCAATATGGAGAAACAAGCTTCCATTTCTCTTGTTTTCTTGTTAATTCCTAAAGGAGCGAGATAGCTTGGAAGAGATTGGAGAAAATTTCAATATAAAGAAGCGTTGAACAAAAGACTTACTTCTCGAAATTCTTCCTGGTTATATATTTTTTGTGCGTGTCTTTACAAATTGTACATTTTCTTTTGAATATATTAATTGTATTGTTTTCTCTACGAATGATTTGTTGCTTCCTCACGGTGAATTTCTTTGTCAGACAGTAAATTATCACACGAAAAGCTTCTGGTTAAAATAAATTAGGGAAAACATTCAAACGGTAACCAGCCTCATTTCCTAGTCCCGGCAATTTAATAGCATCCTATATACACTTTTCCTATTGACTCATCGTATTTTTGATTCTTACATCTCAATCTGCAAGTAAATTGCCCACATATTCCGGCAGTTAAATTCATTCAAGCCGCCATCGTCTATTGGTTAGGACCCTGCGTTGTGGCCGCAGTAATGCAGGTCCGAGTCTTAGTCCAGGCAACTCATCGTATTTTTAATTGTTAGCAGTATTTCATTACCCAAGTAAATTGCGCACATATTCCTTCCTTTCAATGCACTAGGGCCGCCACCTTGTAGTGGTTAGGACATTGCATTGTGGCCGCAGTAACTCAGCTTCGAATCCTGGTCCCGCCAATTTGATGTCAACGTAATTTTAATTTCTTGTTTAAATAACATTTTAAGAGAAATTTGTGCGCACATTTTTTCAAGTCAAGGCTTCAAGCCGCGATTGTCTAGTCGATAGGACACTGCGTTGTGGCCGCAGTAACCCAGGTTTGAATCCTGATCCCGGCAAATTGATGTCATCGAACTTTTAATTTCTAAGCTGAATAACATTATAAAAATAAAAAGCACACGTATCCCTTCAGATCAAGGCGCTCAAGCCATCCTATTTTTAATTTTTAGTACTATCTTATTACCCAAGTAAATTGCGCACATATTCCTTCATTTCAATGCAATAGGGCCGCCACCGTCTAGTGGTCATGACACTGCGTTGTGGCTGCAGTAACCCACGTTTAAATCAGGGTGGCGGCAATTTTATGTCATCGTATTTTTAATTTCTTACTTGAATAGTCATCGTATTTTTAATTTCTTACTTAAATAACATTTTAAACAAAATTTGCTCATATATTTCTTCGCGCTAACGCACTAAAGTCGCGTTCGTCTAGTGGTTAGGACACTGCATTGTGGCCGCAGTAGCCCTGGTTCAAATCCTGGTCCAGATAATTTATTGTCATAGTTTTTTTAATTTCTGACTTGAGCAACATTATAAACGTAAATGGTCCACATATTTTTTCATGTTAATTCACTCAAGCCGCGATCGTCTAGGTAACAGGACACTGCGTTATGGCCGTAATAACCCAGGTTCGAATCCTTGTCTCGGCAAAGTGATGTCATCGTATTTTAAATTTCTGACTTAAATAACATTACAAAATACATTTGCGCACATATTTCTTCATGTCAATTCGTTCAAGCCGCGATCGTCAAGGAATTAAGACACTGCGTTGTGACCGCAGTAACTCAGCTTGGAATCCTGGTCTCGGCAAAGTGATGTCATTGTATTTTCAATTTATGACTTAAAGAACATTACAAAATATATTTGCGCACATATTTCTTCATGTCAATTCGTTCAAGCCGCTATCGTCTAGTGGTTAGGACACTGCGTTGTGGCCGCAGTAATCCCGATTGGAATCCTAGTCTCGGCAAAGTGATGTCATCGCATTTTCAATTTCTGACTCAACATTATCAAAGTAAATGGCGCACATATTTTTTCCTGTTAATTCATTCAAGCCACGATCGTCTAGTGGTTAGGACACTGCGTTGTGGCCGCAGTAACCCAGGTTCGAATCCTGGTCCCGGCAAATTGACATCACCATATTTTCAATTTATTTCTTAAATTATATTTTAAGGGAAATTTGCGCACTTATTTTTTATGTGAAGGCGCTCAAGCCGGCATTCTCTAGTAGCTACGACACTGCATTGTGATCGCAGTAACCCAGGTTCGAATCCTTTTCTCGGCAAAGTGATGTCATCGTATTTTTAATTTATGACTTAAAGAACATTACAAAATATATTTGCGCACATATTTCTTCATGTCAATTCGTTCAATCCGCGATCGTCTAGTGGTTAGGACACTGCGTTGTGACTGCAGTAATCCAGATTGGAATCCTAGTCTCGGCAAAGTGATGTCATCGCATTTTCAATTTCTGACTCAAATAACATTATCAAAGTAAATGGCGCACATATTTTTTCCTGTTAATTCATTCAAGCCACGATCGTCTAGTGGTTAGGACACTGCGTTGTGGCCGCAGTAACCCAGGTTCGAATCCTGGTCCCGGCAAATTGACATCACCATATTTTCAATTTATTTCTTAAATTAAATTTTAAGAGAAATTTGCGCACACATTTTTTATATGAAGGTGCTCAAGCCGGCATTCTCTAGTAGCTACGACACTGCATTGTGATCGCAGTAACCCAGGTTCTAATCCTGGTCTCGGCAAAGTGATGTCATCGTATTTCAATTTATGACTTAAAGAACATTACAAAATATATTTGCGCACATATTTCTTCATGTCAATTCGTTCAATCCGCGATCGTCTAGTGGTTAGGACACTGCGTTGTGACTGCAGTAATCCAGATTGGAATCCTAGTCTCGGCAAAGTGATGTCATCGTATTTTCAATTTCTGACTCAAATAACATTATCAAAGTAAATGGAGCACATATTTTTTCCTGTTAATTCATTCAAGCCGCGATCGTCTAGTGGTTAGGACACTGCGTTGTGGCCGCAGTAACCCAGGTTCGAATCCTGGTCCCGGCAAATTGACATCACCATATTTTCAATTTATTTCTTAAATTAAATTTTAAGAGAAATTTGCGCACACATTTTTTATATGAAGGTGCTCAAGCCGGCATTCTCTAGTAGCTACGACACTGCATTGTGATCGCAGTAACCCAGGTTCGAATCCTGGTCTCGGCAAAGTAATCTCATCGTACTTTTAATTTCTGAGTTAAATAACATTACAAAGTATATTTGCGCACATATTTCTTCATGTCAATTCGTTCAAGCCGCGATCGTCTAGAGGTTAGGGCACTGCGTTGTGACTGCAGTAACCCAGCTTGGAATCCTAGTCTTGGCAAAGTGATGTCATCGTATTTTCAATTTCTGACTTAAATAACATTATCAAAGTAAATGGCGCACATTTTTTTCCTGTTAATTCATTCAAGCCGCGATCGTCTAATGGTTAGGACACTGCGTTGTGGCCGCAGTAACACAGGTTCGAATCCTGGTCCCGGCAAATTGATATCACCATATTTTCAATTTATTTCTTAAATTAAATTTTAAGAGAAATTTGCGCACACATTTTTTATGTGAAGGCGCTCAAGCCGGCATTCTCTAGTAGCTACGACACTGCATTGTGATCGCAGTAACCCAGGTTTTAATCCTCGTCTCGGCAAAGTGATGTCATCGTATTTTCAATTTATGACTTAAAGAACATTACAAAATATATTTGCGCACATATTTCTTTATGTCAATTCGTTCAAGCCGCGATCGTCTAGTGGTTAGGACACTGCGTTGTGACTGCAGTAATCCAGATTGGAGTCCTAGTCTCGGAAAAGTGATGTCATCGTATTTTCAATTTCTGACTCAAATAACATTATCAAAGTAAATGGCGCACATATTTTTTCCTGTTAATTCATTCAAGGCGCGACCGTCTAGTGGTTAGGACACTGCGTTGTGGCCGCAGTAACCCAGGTTCGAATCCTGGTCTCGGCAAAGTGATGTCATCGTATTTTCAATTTATGACTTAAAGAACATTACAAAATATATTTGTGCACATATTTCTTCATGTCAATTCGTTCAAGCCGCGATCGTCTAGTGGTTAGGACACTGCGTTGTGACTGCAGTAATCCAGATTGGAATCCTAGTCTCGGCAAAGTGATGTCATCGTATTTTCAATTTCTGACTCAAATAACATTATCAAAGTAAATGGCGCACATATTTTTTCCTGTTAATTCGTTCAAGCCGTGATCGTCTAGTGGTTAGGACACTGCGTTGTGGCCGCAGTAACCAAGGTTCGAATCCTGGTCTCGGCAAAGTGATGTGATCGTATTTTCAATTTATGACTTAAAGAACATTACAAAATATATTTGTGCACATATTTCTTCATGTCAATTCGTTCAAGCCGCGATCGTCTAGTGGTTAGGACACTGCGTTGTGACTGCAGTAATCCAGATTGGAATCCTCGTCTCGGCAAAGTGATGTCATCGTATTTTCAATTTCTGACTCAAATAACATTATCAAAGTAAATGGCGCACATATTTTTTCCTGTTAATTCGTTCAAGCCGTGATCGTCTAGTGGTTAGGACACTGCGTTGTGGCCGCAGTAACCCAGGTTCGAATCCTGGTCTCGGCAAATTGACATCACCATATTTTCAATTTATTTCTTAAATTAAATTTTAAGAGAAATTTGCGCACTTATTTTTTATGTGAAGGCGCTCAAGCCGGCATTCTCTAGTAGCTACGACACTGCATTGTGATCGCAGTAACCCAGGTTCTAATCCTGGTCTCGGCAAAGTGATGTCATCGTATTTCAATTTATGACTTAAAGAACATTACAAAATATATTTGCGCACATATTTCTTCATGTCAATTCGTTCAATCCGCGATCGTCTAGTGGTTAGGACACTGCGTTGTGACTGCAGTAATCCAGATTGGAATCCTAGTCTCGGCAAAGTGATGTCATCGTATTTTCAATTTCTGACTCAAATAACATTATCAAAGTAAATGGAGCACATATTTTTTCCTGTTAATTCATTCAAGCCGCGATCGTCTAGTGGTTAGGACACTGCGTTGTGGCCGCAGTAACCCAGGTTCGAATCCTGGGCCCGGCAAATTGACATCACCATATTTTCAATTTATTTCTTAAATTAAATTTTAAGAGAAATTTGCGCACACATTTTTTATATGAAGGTGCTCAAGCCGGCATTCTCTAGTAGCTACGACACTGCATTGTGATCGCAGTAACCCAGGTTCGAATCCTGGTCTCGGCAAAGTAATCTCATCGTACTTTTAATTTCTGAGTTAAATAACATTACAAAATATATTTGCGCACATATTTCTTCATGTCAATTCGTTCAAGCCGCGATCGTCTAGAGGTTAGGGCACTGCGTTGTGACCGCAGTAACCCAGCTTGGAATCCTAGTCTTGGCAAAGTGATGTCATCGTATTTTCAATTTCTGACTTAAATAACATTATCAAAGTAAATGGCGCACACTTTTTTCCTGTTAATTCATTCAAGCCGCGATCGTCTAATGGTTAGGACACTGCGTTGTGGCCGCAGTAACACAGGTTCGAATCCTGGTCCCGGCAAATTGAGATCACCATATTTTCAATTTATTTCTTAAATTAATTTTTAAGAGAAATTTGCGCACACATTTTTTATGTGAAGGCGCTCAAGCCGGCATTCTCTAGTAGCTACGACACTGCATTGTGATCGCAGTAACCCAGGTTTTAATCCTCGTCTCGGCAAAGTGATGTCATCGTATTTTCAATTTATGACTTAAAGAACATTACAAAATATATTTGTGCACATATTTCTTCATGTCAATTCGTTCATGCCGCGATCGTCTAGTGGTTAGGACACTGCGTTGTGACTGCAGTAATCCAGATTGGAATCCTAGTCTCGGCAAAGTGATGTCATCGTATTTTCAATTTCTGACTCAAATAACATTATCAAAGTAAATGGCGCACATATTTTTTTCCCGTTAATTCATTCGATACGATACGATACGATACGAGCGTGCTGCAGGAGCAAAGATTAATAAGAGCAAGTGCAAGGGACTGTGGTGCGGTTGGCTGAGACATCGTGTTTATCAGCTTTACGGCTTTGACTGGTATAATGATTGCATCCCTGAAAAGATTCTAGGACAATATTTTAGTAATATCGATTGCTCACGCAGGAACTGGGAGGAAAAAATTCAGAAGATCAATAATATCATTGGCGCTTGGTGCCACAGAGATCTAAGCCTCAAAGGAAGAGCCCTCTTAATAAACAGTCTCTTAATATCCACCTTATGGTATAACGTTACATCATTGGCTGTGCCCTCTTGGGCCATTTCTCAAATCGAGCATGCGATTTATGGTTTCTTTTGGAAAGACAAACACCCCCTTGTCAACAGAGACATCTTGGCGCTACCCCTGAGGGAGGGTGGTTTTAACATACCGCGGTTGGAGACGAAGATTCAAGCTTTTCGTTTGAATTCACTGAGAAAGCTTCTTACCGAAGAAGATGCGCATTGGAAACACTTAACGGCTTATTTCCTTGGGGTGGCTAATATGAACCTTGGTAAAATGACCTTAGCTCTGGACTTCTCTCAACGGCATATTAATCGGACTATCCCTGCCTTTCATAAAGAACTGCTCAATGCCTGGTCTAAGCATAAGGAACACCGTATTCGTATGCAGACGCCTAAATCTACTGTAGATATCTTACAGGAGCCACTGTTTCTTAATGAGCTAATTGCTGTCCAAAACAAGCCTCTTCTATATACAGTATACGGATTGGATTGCAGCTGTGATAAATTGATAAATTGATAAATTGATGGCGCACATATTTTTTCCCGCTAATTCATTCGAGCCGCGATCGTCTAGTGGTTAGGACACTGCGTTGTGGCCGCAGTAACCCAGGTTCGAATCCTGGTCCCGGCAAAATTACATTTTAAGAGAAATTTGCGCACAAATTTTTCATGTGAAGGCGCTCAAGCCGGCATCCTCTAGTAGCTACGACACTGCATTGTGACCGCAATAACCCAGGTTCGAATCCTGGTCTCGGCAAAGTGATGTCATCGTGTTTTCAATTTATGACTTAAAGAACATTACAAATTATATTTGCGCACATATTTCTTCATGTCAATTCGTTCAAGCCGCGATCGTCTATTGCTTAGGACACTGCGTTGTGACTGTATTAACCCAGCTTGGAATCCTAGTCTCGGCAAAGTGATGTCATCGTATTTTCAATTTCTGACTCAAATAACATTATCAAAGTAAATGGCGCACATAATTTTTCCTGTTAATTCGTTCAAGCCGTGATCGTCTAGTGGTTAGGACACTGCGTTGTGGCCGCAGTAACCCAGGTTCGAATCCTGCTCTCGGCAAATTGACATCACCATATTTTCAATTTATTTCTTAAATTAAATTATAAGAGAAATTTGCGCACTTATTTTTTATGTGAAGGCGCTCAAGCCGGCATTCTCTAGTAGATACGACACTGCATTGTGATCGCAGTAACCCAGGTTCTAATCCTGGTCTCGGCAAAGTGATGTCATCGTATTTCAATTTATGACTTAAAGAACATTACAAAATATATTTGCGCACATATTTCTTCATGTCAATTCGTTCAAGCCGCGATCGTCTAGTGGTTAGGACACTGCGTTGTGACTGCAGTAATCCCGATTGGAATCCTAGTCTCGGCAAAGTGATGTCATCGTATTTTCAATTTCTGACTCAAATAACATTATCAAAGTAAATGGCGCACATATTTTTTCCTGTTAAATCATTCAAGCCGCGATCGTCTAGTGGTTAGGACACTGCGTTGTGGCCGCAGTAACCCAGGTTCGAATCCTGGTCCCGGCAAACCGACATCACCATATTTTCAATTTATTTCTTAAATTATATTTTAAGAGAAATTTGCGCACTTATTTTTTATGTGAAGGCGCTCAAGCCGGCATTCTCTAGTAGCTACGACACTGCATTGTGATCGCAGTAACCCAGGTTCGAATACTTTTCTCGGCAAAGTGATGTCATCGTATTTTTAATTTATGACTTAAAGAACATTACAAAATATATTTGCGCACATATTTCTTCATGTCAATTCGTTCAATCCGCGATCGTCTAGTGGTTAGGACACTGCGTTGTGACTGCAGTAATCCAGATTGGAATCCTAGTCTCGGCAAAGTGATGTCATCGTATTTTCAATTTCTGACTCAAATAACATTATCAAAGTAAATGGAGCACATATTTTTTCCTGTTAATTCATTCAAGCCGCGATCGTCTAGTGGTTAGGACACTGCGTTGTGGCCGCAGTAACCCAGGTTCGAATCCTGGTCCCGGCAAATTGACATCACCATATTTTCAATTTATTTCTTAAATTAAATTTTAAGAGAAATTTGCGCACACATTTTTTATATGAAGGTGCTCAAGCCGGCATTCTCTAGTAGCTACGACACTGCATTGTGATCGCAGTAACCCAGGTTCGAATCCTGGTCTCGGCAAAGTAATCTCATCGTACTTTTAATTTCTGAGTTAAATAACATTACAAAATATATTTGCGCACATATTTCTTCATGTCAATTCGTTCAATCCGCGATCGTCTAGAGGTTAGGGCACTGCGTTGTGACCGCAGTAACCCAGCTTGGAATCCTAGTCTTGGCAAAGTGATGTCATCGTATTTTCAATTTCTGACTTAAATAACATTATCAAAGTAAATGGCGCACATTTTTTTCCTGTTAATTCATTCGAGCCGTGATCGTCTAGTGGTTAGGACACTGCGTTGTGGCCGCAGTAACCCAGGTTCGAATCCTGGTCCCGGCAAAATTACATTTTAAGAGAAATTTGCGCACACATTTTTTATGTGAAGGCGCTCAAGCCGGCATCCTCTAGTAGCTACGACACTGCATTGTGACCGCAATAACCCAGGTTCGAATCCTGGTCTCGGCAAAGTGATGTCATCGTGTTTTCAATTTATGACTTAAAGTACATTACAAATTATATTTGCGCACATATTTCTTCATGTCAATTCGTTCAAGCCGCGATCGTCTATTGGTTAGGACAACAAATGAATGAAGGTGTAGTTTCTAAAGAAACTGTGGTGCTGCGTCGGTGGGGAAGTAGTATACAAAAATTTGGTTTTATCAACGGAGTTGATAATGTAAATTGGCCACCGTACAGAGATTCTAAAAGTACGGTGGCCAATTTACATTATCAACTCCGTTGATAAAACCAAATTTTTGTATATTGGTTAGGACACTGTGTTGTGACTGTATTAACCCAGCTTGGAATCCTAGTCTCGGCAAAGTGATGTCATCGTATTTTCAATTTCTGACTCAAATAACATTATCAAAGTAAATGGCGCACATATTTTTCCTGTTAATTCGTTCAAGCCGTGATCGTCTAGTGGTTAGGACACTGCGTTGTGGCCGCAGTAACCCAGGTTCGAATCCTGGTCTCGGCAAATTGACATCACCATATTTTCAATTTATTTCTTAAATTAAATTTTAAGAGAAATTTGCGCACTTATTTTTTATGTGAAGGCGCTCAAGCCGGCATTCTCTAGTAGCTACGACACTGCATTGTGATCGCAGTAACCCAGGTTCTAATCCTGGTCTCGGCAAAGTGATGTCATCGTATTTCAATTTATGACTTAAAGAACATTACAAAATATATTTGCGCACATATTTCTTCATGTCAATTCGTTCAAGCCGCGATCGTCTAGTGGTTAGGACACTGCGTTGTGACTGCAGTAATCCCGATTGGAATCCTAGTCTCGGCAAAGTGATGTCATCGTATTTTCAATTTCTGACTCAAATAACATTATCAAAGTAAATGGCGCACATATTTTTTCCTGTTAAATCATTCAAGGACACTGCGTTGTGGCCGCAGTAACCCAGGTTCGAATCCTGATCCCGGCAAATTTTAATTATCGTATTTTCGATTTATTGTTTGAATTACGTTTTAAGAGAAATTTGCGCGCACATGTTTTCACTGTGAAGGCGCTCAAGCAGGGATTCTCTAGCAGCTACGACTGGTCCCGGCAAATTGGTGTCATCGTGTTTTCGATTTCTAAGTTGAATAACATTACAAAAAGAATCACTGTAACCCAGGTTCGAATCGTGGTCTCGACAAATTGATGTCATCGTATTCTTAATTTCTGACGTGAACAACATTATAAAATTAAATGGCACACATAAGCTAGTCAAGATTGTTCATTATTGCGCGAATAATATGTAAATTGCCATACGTTTCGAGGCTGCTACCTCTTTATCGTGGGAGGCGCGGTGGCCTCATGGTTAATGTGCTCGACTCCGGATCGAGTTGTTGTTCGGGGCCTGGCCGGGGACATTGTGTTGTGTTCTTGGGCAAGACACTTTACTCTCACGGTGCTTCTCTCCACCCAGGAGTATAAATGGGTACCGGCGAACCCTTTAAAGGGACTAGCATCCCATCCAGGGGGGAGCATAAATACTCGTAGTCGCTTCATGCTACGGAAACCGGAGATAAGCGCCGGCCTTAATGGGCCTTCAGGCTCGCAACAGAGACTTTACCTTTTACCTCTTTATCAGTGGATAAAAAGCAACTGTAAATTGTGCGCGTGACATAATGAAAATTTAAATTTTGAAGTTATTTGCGCGCGCTGACTGGAAAGAACGCGCGTGTATACATTCAAAACAAACTTAATTTCGATGTCAACTAGCGCGTGTAGATTTTGGGAGTTTATAGAAAGGCAAAGTCGGTATTAAGTCCACCCGGATGTAACGTTTTGTGTTTGAAAATCGTCCTGACTTGGAAGTGGCGCCTGTCTTGGGTTTCTCGGAAGCCAAAGCGGATTACGGATACCAACATATCAGTCGAAGCATGTCCTGGTGATGCAAAATGTCGACCAACGGGAACATCGGTGTTGGTTTGTGTTGAACGTAAGTGTTCTGTGAATCGATCTCCCAGGCGTCTTCCTGTCTCTCCGATGTATACCTTGTTGCAGGTACGACATTTGATGAGATATACCACGCTGTAGCTTGTACAGGTGTACTTGGAAAATTGATGGTGATGTGTCCCACAGGAGTGTTGATCGTAGGTGAAGCATTGGTGTGGGCGCAAGTATTACACCGCGACCGACCACATGGAAACGTACCGCGATCTTCGACAGAAGCAGTTGTATTGCTTAGATGACTTGCACCGCCCTGGCGGGAGCCTTAATGCTCGCGCCATCATCACTGGTAACCAGTGCGCACGGTCAGGAAACTCTATAAGGACGGTGCCTACTAATTCAAAGGTATGTTTGCG